>PYHW01010218.1:2590769-2602660 GCA_013186435.1 Turdus rufiventris | reverse complement strand
TTTCTTTCTTTCTTTCTTTCTTTCTTTCTCTTTCTTTCTTTCTTTCTTTCTTTCTTTCTTTCTTTCTTTCTTTCTTTCTCTTTCTTTCCTTCTTTCTTTCCTTCTTTCTTTCTTTTTCTCTCTCTCTCTTTCTCTTTCTCTTCTCTTTCTTCTCTTTCTTCTAATTCTCTATTTCTCTCGCTCTTCCTTTTGTATTATTTTATTTTTCTTTCCAAGTTGAAGGCAAGGATCCTTTTTTTCTAGGTGTGTTTTTTTTAACTCCTTAAAAAGTATACACAACTTATCAGTAGTTTTTTCACAGACCTGGAAATGTTTCTAATATCTTCATGCAACACAAACTGCATAAACCATGTTTCTAACATAACAGGAATTAAATACTATAATAAGATAATAATTAAACAATCCCTAAGAATCCCTAAAATTCCACAAGTATTCTAATAAGTAATCCTGAATATCATACTTCTACAGAAGATTTAAAGGAAAGTAATTGTGTTATTACAAACTTTTCTTTATTTTCAGAGAAAATTATATAAATTTATATAAATTATATAATAATGTATAATTTATTATAATATATAAATTATAAATATTTTTAATTTTAAAAATAATTTTATTAGACTAATTGGAGTAGAATAATATATTATTCTGATTTAAAAATTTTAGTTGATATTTTATTCAGAGAAAAAAGGAAGTTAAAATGCTTGAAAGATATGAGAAAAGCAATATTTCTCTTCTATATTCTCTTTTGTCCCTGCCCTCCATAACAAGAAAATAAAATAAAGAAAGAGAAAATGAAAGAGAAAAAAAATAATAATACTATCCTTACTATTGATGCATGAAAATAATGGAGGATATATTCAGCCAAAAAAATTTACAAATTTTAGTGATATATTTATGAAACTTCTTTCATCCTGATGAATTTTCAACTGACAAAATTTTCACTACCATTGATAATGCAGCAAGAAATAGCATCGAGGGTAAAAATGCTTTCTTGTTGTTTCTAAAATGTCTTTTTCTTCACCAATCCTTTCTTGTAAAGCCATATTGCTCTTGTGATCATCATTCTGAATACACAATAAATTAATTTCCATCATAGGCTACAAAATGTCTACTTCCTTTTGCAGACTGATCTTCAAAATGGAGTTATTAACTGGAAGGAGATCAATAATTTCAGATCACTGTCTTTTGAAAATTTTTCTCAGGTGACTGATGATCCATAGGACAGATAATAACCTGCTCTATCATAGATGTAAAAGGTTAATGTTATCCTTAAAACCCTAATTAATTTAATTTCAGACAAATATTATTTTCTAAAGGTTAGGGAAAAATGCATGTTTCAAATAAGATCTTTTAGTTTATCAGAGAATACCATGGACCTGAACAATAAAGTTTCAACTGGTTAAAATAGTTTTGTTTTCCAATAGAGAACACAAGATATATTACACTGCAGGTTAAGTTTTGTTTCAAAATTTTTGTGCCCATGCATTGCTCTTCTTCACATAAACAAATCCTCTGAAGGATTTTGTCAATGAAAGGTAAGTCAGGTTGCCTAAGCTCTATTCTAATAAAATGACAAAATCCCTTGATGTTGCTGTTTTACTTCCTCTTGCTGCCATTGCATTCTTGCTTTGCCTACAAGTAATAAGTATAGACATTATGTAAGACTCCACCACCTTTGTTTCTCTTCTGCAATGAAATTCTGGAAGCTAAGAAGGGCTTGGAGAATCTAGTCCTGACCTACATCCTTGTAGCATCAGATTTTCATAATTCCTCTGGTTTCAATAAACTTGAAGAACATCGGATCAGGTTTTTCTTTATGGTCTTTTCTAGTCAACAGATCTTAAATCCCTTCTTCTTCTTCCTCATTGGATAAGTTGTTTAGCTGTAAGAGAAACTGAATCTGGGAACGAGCAACTGGAGTGTGTCATCATGATAGAGCATATCTATCACTTGCATGTTTGCAGAGTCGTGGATTTTGATGATTATATTTCTGAAACTTGAACTGCACTGAGCTGCTGCCTTGTTCTTGTATCACCTCAGGCATCACCTGAGTAGATTCAAACCTATCATAACCCTGCTATCATAAAAGAGAAGAAAGTAAAATAAAATTAGATTGTTAGATTACTTTCAAAGAGGACGCTTGGGAATATTTTTTATTAATGTATTTCTATAGAAGAAGAATATATTAAAGAACATCCCTTGGAGGAAGAATCTTTTAAAATTCATGTGCTTTCATTATTACAGAAGGGAGGGTCTATTTACTTCTGCAGAATAAACAGCAGTTGTATTTCCATGGTAAATTGTATCATCATAAGAAGGCAACCCTGGTTCTTAGTTTTGAGTGCTACATAGGTGATTTTTAGGGCTAGTTTAAAGCTAGCCTCCTCAGGAGCTTGTTGGCATGTACAAACTCCACAACACTTTACACAGATTTTTGTGACTCCTATGAATAATATGCTTCATTGTAAAAATAAATCATCTTTTTAAAGGTTAAGATTTCATTAATGTTGAATACACATAACATTTTATTTTAAGGGAATGTTGATTTGAAATTTTATATACATTATTTATATGTAGATACATATTTATGTATATGCATTTGTGTAAATGTATTAATGAGTTATGCAAACAACATATATATTTTTAAGAGAAGGTGTAACAATTTCTGTAAAGCCCACATAATTTCATTCATTTATCAAGAATTTAATTTGGCTGTGTAGTAATAAATAATTTTCTACCCCATCTCTATAAACTACATCAACTCAGACCTATCCACTTCAGTTACCTTTCACACATTTTGAAGAAGACACATTAAGTTCTTTTCTTGACACTTGGATTCATTTCTTTTATGGCCAACTACTCACACAGATCGAAAGTTTAAGCTGAATGTCCTGCTGAATGTCCTTTCTCAAGGACATCTGGTGCTTACTTTTATTCACAAAGACAGTTCAGTGATGCAAAATGACAACTGCCTATGCATGGAGGCCAAAAGAAATATATTGAAAACTTGAGAGCATGTTTAAAGATAATGTTAAAACTGGTTTAAGCCTAATTACAGGAAATAAAAGATCAGGTTGTATTTCTACTGATTTTTACATATTCATATTCGCCTGTGTTAGAAAATACACATATAAATTGCCTCATTCTCACTAGAGTTTGCAGCACATTTCAAGACAAAATCTATGCAAAATCAAATCTTATTTTGCAAAAAAAAAAAATACGTGCACAAATATATACATAAAGACATAGGTAGTCCTAGAAATTAAATTTAAACAGAAAAAAGGACAAAAGCATTATAAAACTGTTAACAGCGCACAGATGGAAATATTGATCAAAATATTAAAGTCTGAAGTCTAGGAGAGTTCTCATTTCACTCTTGTAGAATGACAAATAAGATTTTCTAATGTGGAGCAGATTGCAATGATCAGCAAAACTGAGTTTGAAGGAGACCATCTGTGGCATTTTAGCCAAGTAAGATTGTATTGCAATAGCTAATAACAGGCTACTAACAATATTTGCAAGGCCTCAGGAGTGAAACTTGTCAGGCTTGGTTTGCCTGAACTTCCCTTGATGTTCCTGGAGCTTTGATCTCATTTGGTTTACCTTCAACAGATATTTCTTTCTAAAGATTGGGCAGCTATGACTACCATTTGTTTTATTTTTCATTATATTTATATAGAAAAAGTGTAGCAGTAACAATAGGTAGTTATTCTGTGCCAGTGAAATATTTATACATATGATAATGATACGGTGTAGAGGGAAACAGGTCTATCGTGGCAGGAGAGAATTTGAAAAATGTAGAAACAGGATACAGCATAGAAAAGTACAACAGAGGGTGATAAGGAACACAGGTTGACACTGGAGGTGCTTGGTAAAGGAATTCAGATCTAGAAGATTGAAAAAAGATGTTTGAAAGAAAGACAATAAAGAATAAGTGTTTAACATTAAATGAACCATATATATAGTAAATTCAAGCAGTTAGTGACGCTAAAAATCAATGAAGAGTATACTGTACAACTTTGTTTGAAAACAAACTCCAGTTAAAACAAAAGATAAATGAAGACACTAAGAAAATAAACAGGCAGAAGAAGAAATATATCTCCATTACTCTCTTTGTAGGCAAGTGAAGGACTTGCACCACAGCTGACCTGCTTCAACCCTTATCCATCCAGCCCTTGCTCTCTGTGCACTTGCTTGCTTGAGGAACATGGGTGCTCACAAACTGAGAGTATAAAGGGGTGTTGAAAAAGGGAACTATTACATATAATACCTTTAACTCTGTTATTATTATTATTATTGCTACAATTATTATGGCTGTGTTTTGTTTTTATGCAATAAAATTATACTCCAGATTGAAATCTGGACTAAAAAAATTTCTTTGATTAAGAATTACATGATGCTAAAAAGTCAGACATTTGGGGTTACACATAACTTATACTTTCTTTTTGCTCATAATAATGTTTTCAGCATAATGGAACTGGAATTACAGTGGCATATATTGTTATTTTACATTTAACTTGCTGAAAGACTGCATATTATGTAAAGCCAATAGATTATATTAGGCGAAACCTGATGG
This sequence comes from Turdus rufiventris, assembly GCA_013186435.1. Classification (NCBI taxonomy): domain Eukaryota; kingdom Metazoa; phylum Chordata; class Aves; order Passeriformes; family Turdidae; genus Turdus; species Turdus rufiventris. The sequence continues at coordinate 2,598,084 of PYHW01010218.1, read as the reverse complement.
AAATTGCAGCAAAATTTCAGTAGATGAACTGGCATTACCAGTGCTTTTCACCTATGATGACATGAATCAGACTTTTTTCATAGAGAAAAAAAAAAAAAGAGAATTTTTTAAATAGATACATCTGCTTTAATGCTTTCAGTCAAGCATACAAACTTTATGGTGTCAGCTTACAGTTACTTGAAGCGATAGTACTTTATAATAAAATAAAGACTGATAATAATCAAAATACATAATTAAAACCCACATCATTTTGTCAAAATACCTTAAAAATTATGTACCAGGCAGTGCATTAGAGAATTCTTCTGTTACAGGAAAGAGTTGTTGGTGTAATTGTTTCCTACCCTGAATGTTCCTCAAAACATTATTGAGGTGAACAACAAGATTTCCTTTATTTTAAACAAGTTTAAGTTGTATTCTTAATAAAGGTTAATGCTAAGCAGAAACACAATACCACTTTATATTTAGTGTGTGTCCTGGTTCTGTCCAAGACAGGGTTAATTTTTGGCTTAGCAGGGAGAGGGCTTGGTTAGGACACAGAGGTTATTCTATACCATCTAATCCCATGGGGCAGGGAGAACAGCTTCTTCTGAGGGCTCCTTTTGGTTGAGTGAATGGGCAGAGGGAAGCATCTACTATTGTCTATTTTCTGGGGAAGTTTCATGTGGATTGGTTCTTTTTTTGTACTCTCTGTCATAAGTATGTTGCTGTTACTGTTTGTTTCCTTATCCTATTGCTGTTTCCAGTAAATTGTTGTTATCTAAACCTGTGATCTTTGCCTTTTTTGCCTTCAATTTCCCTCTCCAACGCACTCACAGGGAGGCAGGAGAGAGGACCAGTGCATGGTTTTAATGGAAGTACTAAACTAGAATATATTATTACTAAATCACAACAGTGTGGTACCCAGGAAGATAAGCAACTGCCCGCTCCAGAATGTTAAAGACTATTTATAAATCCTCTGCTGCATTTATCAGTTGCAGCTAGATGCCTCCATAACTTCAACAGCAAAAGTTACCAATGTTCATGCTACTACATCATTCCTAAGCATTTGACTTCCAGAGTGCCGTACAGAGACAAGTAAGTCTTCCATTTCCCAAAGTTGCTTGCATTTTGTTATATTTTAAATTAAATGTTATAGCACTATTTGGATGAGAAGTACGGATATGAGTCACAAAGTAATCACGCAATTATTTGAAGTGGTACTTCTTATTAAAATAATTGTATCTATTTGTTGGTCAAACCCTTAGCTCTGTATCAACGTATTGGATCAAACTCCTAATACTCAGCAACTTATGTTCTGGTACTTTAGGCCAGTCAATTCAATTAAAATGCCTGCACTGTGTATGATTAAAAGTCCTCTGTAGACACTGAATTTCCTTACTGCTTGGAGTTGGCATTTGAAAATATGGTATGGGTGTCCTTTTGTTTTCTTATTCCATTTATTGATGTGATGGGTATTTTAGATACTGAATACCTTTACGTACTCACATAAAAGAGATGATTTTGTGTTCTCCACCTGAGGGGAACTCTCTACAGACAGAATCTACACAGTATTATGTGAAAAATCCATCTGGGGCTGTTTGAATCTGCATGAAAGTGGTATGTCCAGCATCTGAAAGGATGGTGACAATTTATTGTTACGTATATTCTTGTCTTTTCTCCAGCTTGGTTAAACAACTATTTTATTATGCCTTTTGTTGTCTGGCCTTTTATACTCAGAGACAAAAAGAAACCTACATCATCTCTCTCTTCCCTCACACCACTAAAGGACATAATTTTTATTGAATTTTAAATTATTTTTGTTTACTTACCTAAATAGAAGGCATTGGAAAAATGACCTTATCACATATCAAGACCTCTCTGTTTAATTTTTAAATCTTCTGTTATCTGTATGCATGTACAATACAACTAGATGACATCCATAATATTGTCACATATGCCATCTTAAGTGTAGAAAGTAAGACAGCATTGTAATAAACAACATTTTACATACTTTTAGCTCAGAAACTCAACTAGTCATTTTTGAACTTTAATAGGACATTTTTCTAGTAAAATACAAGAAAGATAACTCTATATGCATCAAATGAGTGGATTATGACTCTTCAAAAGTTAAAGTTCATCTTTGCAATTAAATCAACTCTGACAAAAACAGCAGCTTTGGGAAAAGGTCATGCATGAGTGCTGAGAGGCTGCAATCCAAAGCATTTGAGATAAACAGCAAATGAACTGACTAAGAGCTTGTAAATCTAGTCCTTCCTGTATATCAGCTGACAAAGTCAGGGTGTTATGGCAAGGAATTTTTAAAATAAATTTGGAAAAGGAGCTAGCTGAACTACATGGGATGTTATTTGCATTGCAGACAACTCGTGGAAATCTTGTTTGTCAATGACAAAAGTTCTATTATATTTTTCTTTCTGCTTTAAAAAAAATGTTTCCAAATGTAAATGAAGATTGAAATGGATCTTAATATATTCAGTAATACAAAGAATAGGTTTTATGGAAGACAGCAACTTAAATGAGAAAAGATGAAATGTAAGATTACATTTTAAATAGGTGTGCAAGCTAAAAATGGGAACATGGTTGGGGCATTTAAAAACCTGGTATATTAAATCAAACTATAATAATGTGGTCTTCAACAATTCAGGATCAAAAATTAAAAAATGTTTTTAATGGAATTAATTTTCATTTTATAATTACAGTTTTTATTACTCATAGAAGTACTTGCAGCAGAATTTCAGAGGAAAACAAAGGAACATATTTCTTAATTTTCAAAACCGAAGAATCTTTCTAAAGATTTATGTGGTCAGGTAAATCAGTAACAACTTGCACAAGAACTTATAGGAGAGGGTTCTGGGAAACTAGCATGCAAAACTGCTAGAGAACATACAGCCTCATTTCATCCAGAGTTTTGTAGGAGATAAACCATCACACAGGAGAATGCCTAGAATATAAATAATGGAGAATAAATTTTGCACACTGATATACAGTATACGGATATGTTAAACAAACAAAAATAACAATGAATCTAGCATCCTGTAAAAAGACCACATTAAAAAAAAAACCCTTGTTCAATTTTAGAACAGATCTGCACCAATATAGTTTAGAAGGAAAACAGTAGCACCTGAGGTAAATGTTGTTTGTTTTTTCCCTTGCCACATTTATATCACCTAAATATTTCCTGAAAAGTTAAACCTTTAATTGTGTGGAGTGGTATGAATTTTTGACACTGTGACCAGCAGAGAAAAGATGTTTTTTTTGTGATATGAGTTCAGCAGCTCTGCTGGAATACATTATTGGACTGACATTTCATTATCTGTCAGCTGACTTAGCATTTCAGTTTTTATAGCACTTTCTCATTACCATTTATTTTGTCTTTGAATAATATGTCTCAATGAAACATGCTCAAATAAACTGTCAATATTTTAGAGAGATTTATTTTGCCCTCAAAGTACAATGCTCTGTGATGAACTTGTTCTCATACTTCCTGCAGTTTGTAGCGAAAAATACACTATGGTTTAAAATTACTATCAGATTTTTTTAATGTCATCTAATATTATTCAGTCTTCTCTCAACCTGTTATATGGTTCAAGAGAAGATGGGTGACCAGTCTAGTCTCGGATCAGAATCTGTTTTATAATAATTTAAGGAAAAAAAAAAAAAAAGTGATAAAAATAAGAGGAGTAATAGACAAAGAAGAGAAACGCGTGTACCTTTTCTCTCTTTCTCTCTCCTCCCCAGCGCCCATCTAAATGTAAAAATGAATTTGACTTGTTAAGCATAAATGGGGACTATGGATGTGTTGTGCAACTTATTGTATTTTCCCTCCTTTCTTTTGAACATCTTGATTTCTTAAAAAGGGATAAATTCCCAAAGATGAAACCTTAAGCAGCTATTGTCTTTCTTTTACTGGAACATCTGAATGACCAACATAAAAAAAAAAAAAAAAAAAAATTTGTGACAGCTCTTGCGAAAAGTAATGAAGTGGTTATTCTTTCTGTAATTTTCCATTTGATTTGTTATTTTCAGGTCTGATTTTTTCTAATTAAAACAAATGCAATAAAAATCCAATAAAATTTTCAGTATAAAGTCAATAAAACTAAAAAAAAAAAACCCTCATTAACTGAATATTGAAGTAAATGAATGAATATTAAAGTAAATCCAATTGTATAATTTTTGATGTAGTTTTATAATTATATCTTAATAAAAGGTGCATTTCTTGTAACTTCTGAATCTTTCCAGCATGAGATATTTTCATTTAAAGCATTAGCTTGAAAAAAACAGCTATTGATGTCATCTACCTTGAAATTAGAAACAGACTGCCTCTAGATTCATCTTTACAACCATTCCAACAGAGTCAAGGTCTTCCTGTGAATCAAAGAAGGAACAGCATATCACAGAATTGTAGAATGGCTTGGAATGGAAGAGACTTTAAAGATCATGTAGTTTCAAGACCCCTGAATGGATTTATTCAATATTCCAGTCCACAAACTAGGACAGTTTATCAGACTGGTAAAAGCCAAAATAAGGGCTCTGATAGAAAACAGACATTTGTTTATGGTTTACCTTTGCTAATAAATAAAAGGCCAATGCTTAGCTATAAAACTGAAAGGTGTAATTATATGACCCTTGTCTCACAGCCGTGTTGGAAGCTGTGTTCTGTCAGGCAGGACTCAGGGTTTGCCAAACCATGTGCAAGAGGCAATCACAGGGCAGGTGGCTATAACTGGTAACCATTTCTTGCACTTCACACTTTTCTTTTTGATAAACCTATGTCCCTTAAATGTTCATCACTGATTCTTCTAGTTGGAAACACTTAGAAACATTCGCACAGGCTTTAACGTTTGTAAACAATTTGCCATGTAACAGGTTGCAGGAACAAATGAATTCCACAGAAGTGTATTCAGTCAACAACTTTATAATAACATAATTTTCTAAAATTATTTGGACACATTGAGGATTATAGCCATTTGCATTAGACTGGGGATGGAATCTTCAACAAGGTTTTTATCACTGATGAAGTGAGTTTCTCTAATGACGCGAATGTAGATCAACTTAGAGAAGAGGGGGCAAACAAAATTGTCAGAAATTATTTGTATGAAAAGTTTTTCTAGCATAGAGAGTTGAAAGCCATTTTATGTGCCAGAAAGGAAAACCTGCTGTATAAAGAACTAAATTAAGGTTTCTTGGTGAAATAGTTCTAAACTTGCCCACAGATGCACAATAATTTCACTGTAATGTCTATGCTGTATTGTCCCTATTTCATATTTATTCCCTACATATTTATTTTGACAGAGGTAAGAGCTTAAACAAGAGGAAGCAATGGTCTGTAAAATTACAGAATGTAGTTTTATTAATTTTAAGTAATAATGAACATAATTTACCAGAAATACTTGAGTGAAATCCTCCAATTAAGGTACCATCTGCAAGACATTGCTTGAGCCTTTTATTAAATAGCATTCATGGCCAATCATTGTGTTATGGGCCTTCTCAGTAACATTACCTGTGAGTCTTTGACTAAGTCCTAGTCAGAAGACATAAGAAGATGATTTTTTTTACTTACATCTAGTCTGTCCAGAGCTATCCCTTAACCTAAATTTCAGCCTACAGAATGATACAGAGAAGTTAATGCATAAATGAAGTAACTCTCTTGTACACTGTAGTGTAAAGACCAAAATAATTTTAATCCTCAAAACCACCAATAAGCCAGGTGCAAACACAGGATTTAAACTTTTTGTTAGCAACTTCACTGCTATGAGGGCTCTGTAAAAGCTGTAATTTGTAATAGAGTGAGTAAGGTGGGTTAGTTCTGGTTTTCTTTCTTGATTTTTGACAGAGCAAAACAAGATGTGTAATACTATGTACTGTGAGGGATGGTGCAAAGTGACACAGAGTCCCTAGGCAGATGCACTCTCTTCTTTTCTTTTTCTCTGCCTTTTTCCTCCTCACTTCTGTCCTTCCTTACATAAAGGAAGCATTTCCAATCCCATTTGGAATCTATAGATAAAAAGGAGGAAAGATGAGGAAACTGATATAATAATGGGTGTTGAAAAACTAATTTATTTTGAAAATCAATATAACTTGGGCTCACTAAAGCTATTCTAAAAACCTGTATTCATATCGCTTAGGATCAAAATTGTCTAGAATAAAGTATCCAAATCCTATTTAAAGCCCTTTAGATTCAGGAGCCCAAGACCCTTGTTGGCTGAAGAAAAAAAAAAAGTAAAATAAAAAAGTAAAAATAAAAGAAAAAAAAAGTATCACTTTCATTGCAGTAATATATTCAGCAACATCACGATGTAAGAGAAAAACAAGGCAGCATTGTTAGCTACCAATTTCATAAGAATTAAACCCAGAAATACTAATACTCATAGATAATTTATAGCATAAATCCTTTCTTCTTAGCAGGAACAAAATATGTATCAAATATGTATCAAACCAGTAAACATCGTTATTTTTTATATTATCAGTCAATAACAGGGAGCAAATGTCTTGTCCAGAATTGCAATCATATTTCTATAGATTGGATTATCAGGTTAAATAACTAAACACTCACTCCTGGAGGATTTGACTGATAGTTCCTTTCATTCTGGAGACTCTTCTAAAAATCATCTATTCCTGCATACAACTGGATATTGCAAAAGACATTGCTAATGAGGCTGAAATAATCTGAGGATATTGAGATGACTTCTATTCGCCTGGGTATGTTAGTTTCTGTGCTGAATCCAGTTACTAAAATCAGACCTTCACATCCTCTAACACTACCAGAGTTACTATGTTTTAGCTACTACTGGCTACTATGACACAATGTTTAGCTAATGATACTTGGGGTAATTAGACACATAATTTGTCATTCATGAGATGCTGTTTTCATGGAAATATAAACGTTATCCTTTACACTTATCAGTAAATAAATGGCAACCATTCAGTCACACGAGTAGTTGGCAAAGATTCTGTGTTGTACAGCTAGAAATAGCAAACGTTTTTCCTCTCTCCATTCAGAGCATTACACAGTCAAATTAGTGGCTAAATAACACTGGTTTTCCTTTCCCTAAGTGGCCTTGGAAAGCAGAGCCTGTAATTTAGTAACAGCTGCAAGAAATTAGCTGAAAACAATCTACTACAGACATAGACAATTCATACTATAAAACAAACAAATACAAGTAATTCTCACAATCAGAAACCTCATCCCTTAAGTTTATCCAAACTGCTTTTTCAGATGGTTTTGATGCTGTTTCCCTGGGTGATGAAAAGTGTGAAGCCTGTGACCATAAAAAATAATTTGTGTATTTTTATAATGCTCATAAATCAATGATTGATA
>PYHW01010218.1:2531789-2542055 GCA_013186435.1 Turdus rufiventris | reverse complement strand
TTATCTCTATTTAACACTTAGACCACATCTTGAATGCTGTATTCACTTTAAGACCCTAGACTGAAAGAGAAAGATTGACAGACTGGAGAATTTGCAGGGTGTAAACATGAAGTAAAAGAAACTGGACTATGTAAGAGATGCAAAAAAGTATAATCAAGTGACAGTGTTAAGATAACAGATGGAAAACAAGTAATATATGTGTTTCTGAGAGATAACATACAGGCAAAATTGCAGGAAGCCATAATGATCAGTTATGCTTACTCTGTCTTGAAGCAGCAAGGCCCAGACAGTTACTAGTTGATGTTGCAATCTCATACAAGCAATCTAAAGACAATTTGATCTGTGCCAGCAGTTTTGGAAAATCAAAAGTTTATATACTTATAATAATATGTTTTATTTATTATTATCAATGTGTTGTAAAATAAAAAAATATTTGAAATTATTTGACTTATCTAATATTTTTTTATATACTGATCTTGTTGAGAAATACTGATACAGTGAGATTTTTCTAAAATAGGTTTCTGTTTTTATTCTGCACTCTTCAAGATATGGTTCCCTGATATTTCTGTGTATGTCTCCTTTACTTTAGCATCCAGAAAGATTTAATTTCTTGATAGTGCATTCAAATTTCTCAAATGTGCCTTAACGTTTCTTTTTTAAGATTTCTTTTTTAAGTTTTCTTTTTTAAGACTTCTTTTTTAAGATTTCTTTTTTAAGACCTTGCTATGCCAGGACTGGCTTTCAGGTAGCCCCAGGGTGTTCCAGTATCTTCTTCTTCAATGATCAAACCATGGATACATTCTTGTTTTTTGGCCATTGAACACTCATTCTATAGAGCAGTGATTCACTAGAAGTGTTTATGTGTATGTAAATTTGTATGCATGCATGCATAATGGATTAAAATTTTGCAAGTACTATTCAATTCTCTTCATCCATCCATGGTAGTGATACTGTTTTGAGATCAAACTTATTTTCCTATATTGTATTGATTCTGTTTAGGATGCAAGAGTGCAGTGAGAGACTGAATAAACTAAATTTGTTTAGAGTGGGGAAGAGAAGGAAATCTTACTGCAGTTTTTGTTTATCTAATAGTTGGTTCCAAAAACTACAGCGCCAGATTCAACACAAAGGTGCACCACAAAGGACAGATGGCAATGGACACAACTTCCACAAAGTATTATGATTTGATATAAAAAGAAAATTTTTCAAGGTAGGAGTAGATAAAGACAGGAGTTTCCCAGAGATAGCAACAGTCGAGCCTAACAGTACAGTAATATACAGTAAAGACTGAATATGGGAATAGATAGATTTAGTAGATGAGGTAATATTCTAAAATATTAAAAGCAAAGAAATCCTTATGTGCACAAAAATTTACCAAATACAGAACAAATATGTTTGTTGTGTGAAAAATCAGACTACAGAATTCATTTCCATGGGAAGTATTAAGTCAAAAGTTTAGAATTCAGAAGGATTCTTAATGAGGTTAGAGAAAAAAACCTGTTTAAGTCAAATGGAAAATAACAGACTTCATAACACAAAGGTTGGAATCAAATTCTGTCAGTGATGAAATAAGACCTATCAAGGGAAGTCTGTCTTTCCTTTTTATTATTCCCCACACACACTCCACCCTAAACTGACTTTAGTTAAAAGGAAAAGGAGTGAATAATGAATAAAGAAAGACAGCACATTCATTTCAGGGTAATATCAGTGGGCTGCTAGTACTCCTCAGGAATATGAGGAGAGTTTCTTGTGCTAAATCTTCCATCTCTGCAACTGAGCCACATGCTTTGTTGCAGAATGAATGACTGCCACATTATCTGATGGCCTTGAATTGTTCTCAGAGAGACAAAGAATATTTAAAGTTCGGCAAGTCACAACAGTTCAAGAATGCCTCAGATTGAAGAGAGAAACACATATTATATCAATTCAGCCTGGAAAGTGTGCATGTGAGTTAGCTGCACAATAGTGAAGATTTCACTAACAAAAACATACTACTAAAAATGCTTTGAGTAGCGTGCTTGTATCCACAGTCAAAGATTAGAGATGTTCAGGCTCAAGATAAAACTACTTTAATTAAGTAGTACATTCTGTTGCAATTTGAATTAAAAGAAATTAATCCATTATATAATATTATTCACATGGTTTTGTAGCAGAATGCGAACCTTACACAAAGAATGCTGTCCAACATCTGCAACATGTGAAGGATGTATTATTAAAATAATCTTGCAGGCAGAAAAGTTGTTATTGCAGATTTCCAAACAAGGAGCTGAGTAAGAGGGTAAATTCACCTGGGTCTGTGCATCACTAAGTTCCTCAAGTTCAGTCTCAGAGGGTACATAAATCTGTTGCAGAATATAAGGGAACCTCAACCAAGCAGATCAAGTGACTTGGTTTTGTAACAGAGGGAGGACTACAGCAAATTTCGTTTTCAGTCTAAATGTTATCAGAAGATTATTTTATCATAAAATCATATTACACCTCTTCAGGAGTTATACTTTTCATCACCTATGTTCCAGAGACAGAAGGTCAAATTTTGAAGTGTAAACCAGCACACCTGAACTGATTTTAAAAATATAGTGCTCTATGCATCTGAGCATATTCTATGTTGTGCTTATAACTCAAACTTTAAAATGTTTATGCTTTCAGGTCATAAACAAACCATAATTTCTGATGAACAATGAAGTTCTTTTTGAGATTCTATAGACAGAAATAGCCCATCATTTATTAACAGAAGACACAGATAGCATAAAATATTTTTAGTTCTCCTTTCCTTCCAAGAGGATGGTCCTTGTAATCTGTCCAAAGGCAAGGAAACATATACATCTTGTACCTGCACATAATAATGATTTATATCTCCCTGATATTTTGATGCTTCTAAAAGTAACTGTATGTCCTTGGTCACACACAAGCAGCTTTTGTCCCAACTCCTTAATTTTCTGCCTGCTGTATAGGGATTCATAGTAATGAACTGAATCTGTTCTTTGCAAACTACGGTAAGTGGTTATCTAGCAAACACATATTCAAGTTTTCTATGTCTTTTGTGTAGTAAAATTTTGTTTCAGAATTATGATAAGAATAGCTGTGTTCCTTTGTGTAATTCTGTTGCCAAATGGTTCATCCATTCCTCACATCTGATAAAAGTCAGATTTTTCAGTCAATAAAGATACTAAAGTGACAATGTTGCTTAACTCAGTGGTTGATTGTATTGGATTTTTACTTTCTATGCAAAATTGTGCCATCTAATAGCCTTGCTAGTTTTCTTCAAAAGTAAAGATCTACTTTTTACTTTTCTAGCAGCCCCCTCAGCTGCTACTATTTGTCATAATTTTAAATCCCTGCCTAGACTATGAAGCTCGTCACAGGTACTGGCACCAGAATCTGATCACCAGCTGATCAAGGTGGAAAAGGGGAACATAGGACCTAAAAATGCTTCAAGAAGTTATTATATAATACATGCCTAGTTGAAACCAGGAGAAGTCCTGCCTTCTGTTGTTGTGTCTCTACACATGAATTGTAGAATCTAGTAGTGTACTCTCAGCTCTTTCTGCTCCCTTTCCCAATTACACATCAGCTGTGTGAGGCTGCTCATTTTCTTCTGGGGAGAATTGCAGAAGGTATGTTTGTAATACACCGCAGCAATGCGGAAAAGATTCTATTAATCTCCATATGAAAAACAGGAACAGTCAGCTTGGAATTTATATGCTGGCTGTTGAATCTACTCATTACTGAGCCTGCTTTTTCAAAAGTTTGTCTGAGGTAAATGGGACCAAAAAAAATCTGTATTTCAAGAAGTGAGCAATAGCCTAGGATTAACATAATGAATAATTTTTTTTCACAAATTTGAGCAATAACTCAGGATTAACATAATGAATAATTTTTTCCCACTAATTTTAGGATGAAAAAAAGGAATATTTTCATACTCCTCAGTATATTTTCCATATTTTTTCTTTTTTTTTTTCTTTTTTATCCATACTCCAAGAGACAGTAAGGTCCTGTGATACAGCTGGTATATCTATTTATTTGTCTCATTAAATATTTTAATTCTCTGTGATTTTCTTTGCATACATTTCTTAATGATGACTTCAAAACCTCTTTGGAATGTTAAGATTTTGCCTGAAAAAAAGAAAATTGAACAAACCACCTTCAGTCTTTTTGAAGGCCTATATCAACACATATGTGTGTACTTTTATAGTTATATCAATTAATAAATATACTACTGGACAAATCCATTCTCAAATTTTAGGTATCACTGAGCTATTTAAAAATGCTGCTCAACTGCTGCCTACCCCAATAAGCAAATAAATCTCATGTTTCTAAGTTCCTTGAAGTCAGCATACAGCAAAATTAAACCCCTATGGAAATTACCATTATTATTCATGGGATGTCTTTCATCTTTCTCAAACTAAAGAGCAGAAAAGGTGTGCATTAGCTACAGACTGAGCAAAATCTCAGTTGCACTTCTGCTCACGAAAGTCAGTTTATTAAACCCTAAACACCACATCTTAGGATGGAAAAATTTGCTTCCTTGGCTAGGTTTTCAGGGACCTATGGTCATCTTTTTTTGTTCACAGGGTGCCTTGAATGTCGCAAATTGTGTAATGTTCCATGTGTAGTTCTCTACTCTGTCTTTCCTCTAAGCTTTGTCACCTTTCACACAAGTTGGTGTAGCTTCCCCAAAGCCTCTGTAATTGTCCAGTTTCCTCATGCTGTTGGTCTTGTGCTAATATTGACCTGATCTGCAAACCCTAACAATTTTATGTCAGTTTGACATCAGAGAAAAGATTGCCACAGGCTTGAGTATTGCATCAACTTCCTCTTGACTTCCTATCCCTTGTTTTGCAGTTTTATTAAAGAATATGTGGGAACATTTATTGACTGTTCAGCATGACAGAACCTCATGAACTTTAACAAGACCAGTTGCAAGTTCCTACACCTGGACTGGGGCATACCAAAGCATAGGCACAGGCTGGGAAGAGACTGGATCAACACTAACCCTGGGAACAAGATAATGATGATTCAGCAGTGTGTGCTTGCAGCCCAAAAAGCCAACCACACCCTCGACTGCATCAAAAGAGGTGTGGCCAGAAGGTAAAGGGATTTGCCCCTCCGTTCTGCTCTTGTGACATTCATCTGGAGTACTGTGTCCGTCTATGGGGTCACCAACATAAGAAATATTTGGTTCTGTTGGAATGAGTCCAGATGAGGAGCATGAAAGGGATCAGAGGGCTAGAGGCCCTCTCCCATGAAGAGCAGCTGAGAAAACTCAGTTTACTCAGCCCAGTGAACAGAAGTCTCCAAGGAGACCCTACAGTAGCCTTCAAGTACCTGAAGGAGACATTGAAAAAGGCTGGAGAAGGACATTTCACAAGGGCATGCAGTGATAGGACAAGGGGAGTGCCCTGAAACTGAAGGAGATTAGGTTTAGATTAGATAATAGGAAGAAATTCTTTACTGTGACCTTGGTGAGACACTGGAACAGGTTACGTAGGGAGGTTGTGGATTCTTCATCCCTGGAAGTGTTCAAGACTGGGCTTGATGAGGCTCTGAGTAAACTGGACTAATGGAAGGTGTCCTTGCCCACAGCAGGGAGGCTGGAGACATGCTTTTAAACTCCCTTCCAAACCTAGCCATTCTACAAAAACCTTACCCCTTCAAACCTGTGTCATACCATGCTACAATCATCACTAATGATTAGAAACCATCATGAAGGACTTCAGGCAGATCCTGAAAAAACCTTAAAGTTATTACAGAAAAAGCTTTATGGGCAATGTTGTTATAGTGTGGAGCGGTCCAACAGGGAGGCTTGCCTTTTGCATGTCTTCATCATTGGCCACTGGGGTGAGCTTTATTTTCCCCTTTGAATTTTGTCTATGCTTTTCTTTAATGTCATTTTTTTCTATCTCCCTCTATCTCTCTCCTTACACAATTTGTGTTTTTATTTTGCCCCTAAAGTAATACTTCTCTTTCACCTCAATTTATACCATAATGTATGGATCCAATGCAGAAATAATTGTTCACAAAAGCCTCTCAAAATTTTCTGTGCAAAAACTTGCAAAGATGCTTCCATACCAACCCTATTTGAGATCTTATTAGACTTCTAATTCCCTTATATACTTCAAAGGGCATCTTCAGCACCTAATTTGGGACTGAGAACTCAATCAACTGCAGCATGCATAGGTCAACTTAACATTTATAAGTTTCTAGGCATCTTGCATAAGCTTATTACAGAAAAAAAAATACTGGACCTCAACCTTTGCCATGTTTTACTTCATTATTTTTCATTGAAGATTAAATTATTCTAAATGTTTCAAAAAAATACAATTATTTCAGACTTTTAAAAATTGTTTCTACCTGCTCAAAATAAATGCCTCATGATAGCACATGAAGAGCAGTATTTTGTTTTCTTTTTTCAGAAGAAAAAAGTCTTATCCAAAAAGAAAATGACATGTCAACTTGGGTATCATTTTCTATTTTGTGCCTTCACACATGAAAAAGTGAAAAAAGATAACTGACATGGCTTTAAATATCTGTTTAAAGAAGAGAGATTAAGGTAGGGCAAAGAAGGATCTGGAGTATCAATTCCAAAGCATTTTTATGCTACTAGTTACCACTACTGAGAAAATTACAAAATTAATGTAAGAAATTCATCTAGTTTTGAGCTGTGAAAAAGGAAAGAGAATTTTAAAAAATACAAAAAACAAACAGAAAAACCCCCGACCAACCAAAAACCCCACAACTTTATACTCTTCTCAGTTAAAAACTGGTGTTCATGCAAACCACTACAAGAAACAGAAAAAGTTTTCTTGGGAATTTTATGCTGGAAAATAAAATTAATGTTTTAGATGCAGTACTAAGGTAGAAAAAAAAAAGTTTTTTGACATCCAAGTTAGTGTTTTTATTAAAATTTAAAAAACATAAATTTTTCAACAGTTAGAAAGGAGCAATCAAGAGTGGTGCACTTCATTCTTTAAGCTACAAAAATAATTAAATATTCTACAAGTTAAATACTTTCCGCTAATAATGACTTGAGGTCAGAAAGCACATTATTATTTATGCTATTTATTTATTTATTCTATTATTTACAGAATAAGACTCTGAAAATCTGCTCATATAATTTATTTTTGTATTTGATTATAGGAACAGTTCTAAAATTTGAAATAGACAATAGGAAAAATTGTTTGTTTGTTTGTTTTAAATATATATATCTACTCACATATCCACTTTTATCCATTATGCTTTTAAAGTTAAAAATCTGTTCTTAGGAATTATATATTTGTTTTAATGATGCATAGCCATTTGTGCAAATGAAACAAGCAGAATTTAGACTCTAGTGTATTTGTACATAATGTTCTGTGATCTAGTATACTGCCATATCCGAAATCTCGTGCTATCATTTAAGTCTGAAAAAGAAATTAGAAGTATAACTCATCTTGAGAATAGGGAAGAAAAATGGGGAGAATATTCTCTCAAATCTCAGAAACAGCTTTAGTGAAGTGTCTCCTCATTTCTTCCCTAGGAAATGAATAAGAAATTATCTCAGTTTGTACATGCATTAAATATTGGTGTGTAATTTCCACTATGCATCAAGGAAAGAGGGAACCAGTGGGTGAAGTGTCTAAGTCAATATCGGTCATATCTGAGATGTTTTGGCAGCCTAGTGAAGGTACCACTGACTGGAAAAGGGAAAATGTAATCCTCATTTTTTAAAAAGGGTAAAAAGGAAGACTTGGGGAACTACAGACCAGTTAGTCTCACCTTTGTGCATGGCAAAATGTTGGAGAAGATTCTCCTGGCTGTATGCTAAGGCACGTAGAAAAATAAGGAGGTGATGGGTGGCAAGCAGCATGGCATCACTAAGGGCCTTCTACAATGCAGTAACAGCACTGGTGAATAGGGGAAGAGTAACTAACATATCCTGCCTGGATTTTTGTAGAGCATTTGACACTGTCCCACATCATATCCTTGTTTCTGTACTGGACAGACATGGATTTGATGGATGGAACACGCCGTGGACAAGGAAATGGCTGGATGGTCACACTCAATTGGTTGTGGTCAATGGCTTGACATCCAAGTGGAGAATTGTGACAAGTGGTGATCCTCCTGAGCTGGCATTGGGACCAGCACTGTTTAACACCTTAGTCAGAGACATGCAGAGTGGGATCATCTGCAACCTCTGCAGGCCTGCTAAGAACATCAGTTTGTGTGGTGGGGTTCACACAGTGGTGGGAAGAGATGGAATCCAGAAGGACTTTGATGGACCTGAGGGGTGGATCCATGTGAACCTCATGAAGTTCTACAAGGCCAAGAGTAAGGTCCTGCACGTACATTAGGGGAATTCCAAGCAAAAATGCGTGTCAGAGAGAGAATGGGCTGAGAGCAGCACTGTGGAGAGAGACCTGGGGCTCTTGGTGGATAAGAAACTTGACACAATTCGACAATGTAAACTCTCAGCCAAGAATATCCTCTGCAAACCATATCCTGGAATACATCAAAAGAAGCATGGCCCACAGGTGAGGAAGGTGATTCTCCCCCATTACTACATTTTCATAAGACCCCACCTAGGGGACTGCAGCTGAATATTTGGCCTTCTGTATAAGAAGGAAAAAGACCTGTTGGAGTGAGTCCAGAGGAAGGCCACAAACATGATAAGGATGTCTTCTATGGCAGAGTTGGGGTTATTTGGCTTGGAGAAGAAAAAATTATGGTGAGAACTTGTAGCACTTTCCAGTACCTGAAAGGGGCTACAAGAGCTGGAGAGGGATTTTTACAAGGCCATGTAGTGATAGGACAAGGAGTAATGACTTCAAGCTGGAAGAGGGTAGGCTTGGATTAGATCTAAGCATACAATTCTTTACTGTGGGGTTGGAGAGACATTGGAACAAGTCACCCAGAGAAGCTGTGGATGCCTCATCCCTGGCAGTGTTCAAGGCCAGGCTGCATAGAATTGACAAACTGGCCTAGTGGGTGTTATCCTTCCTTATAAAGGGGTGGATTCTAACTACATTATGTTTAAGGTCCCTTCCAACCAAAGCTGCTCTGTAATTCTATGATTCTATTACAGTAATTTCACGATTACAAGCCGCACTGACTATAAGCCTCATCCTTCGGGTGTCAGCAACATTTTGTTCTTTGTTCATACACAAGCTGCACCCAATTATAAGCCGCTCTGTCATTCGCAGCGAGGATCCCCGTGCAACTTTCACAAAGTTGCCAATTAGTAACAGAATTGTGGGATCGCAGGGTTTACTGGCAGGTGCCGACCTTGGAAACATTCTTTCCAAGTGAAAAAAGATACAGACAATAGCTGCAGCAGCGTACCCTGCAAGTTTTATTTACGAGCGGAAAAAGATACGAACAATAGTGTGGTCGTTTTAGAAGCATTTCCAACGGATCTGTGTTGCCTTTAAACAGCCACTCAGCCGGGCAGCTGGGCAGCCGCTAGGGCTAGCGGAGAGCAGGGCAACCACTCAGCTGCTCTGGTGAGCAAAGAGCAGGGCAGCTGCGCAGCCACACAAGACTGAAAACACCAAAAAAAATACAGAGAAATATTACGGGCTCAGATTGGCAGCGCCGTGCCGTCGCCAGGCCCACTGGGGGCTCTCACTTCCGAGTTTGAAAATTTCTGAAAATTGTTCACACATAAGCCACTCCTGAATTCAAGTCGCACTTCCGGGTACAGACCAAAATTTTAGTCAAAATGGTGCGACTTGTAATCGTGAAATTACTGTGTTTCTTAACCATCTTCAACAACAATTTGTATTATTTGCTTTGTTCTTACATTGAAAATTATAATTTTGACTAATGATATTTTATTAGAATGAATTATTCTGATTGTGAAAATTCATTATTATTAAATGAAGTAGGAGAAATGGGTTGGATATTTAGGATTTTCAGCCACAGAGTAAAGCTTACCTATCTTTTGTTAGTCAAATTAATAAGCAATAAAGCATATAATTGCCCAAATTTAACAGCTATCTAATTCAAACTGTTCCAATGAAGGATGTCACAGAAAAAAATATATTCTTCTAGAATATCTTGTAAAAAACCCTTAACACACTTCAAAAAACATAGCAGATCTGTGAAGAGAGAGAGGAACAAATTATGATTTATGTATAGTAAAAAAGCCCCAAACCTCATACAACTGATTCATGGAAATTTTGTTTGTTTGTTTGTTTGTTTTTGGTTTTTTGGTTTGTTTTGGTTTTTTTGGTTTTTTTTTTGTTTTGTTTTGTTTTTGTTTTGTTTTGGTTTTTTTTTTTTTTTTTT
>PYHW01010218.1:2491612-2522575 GCA_013186435.1 Turdus rufiventris | reverse complement strand
TTTACTGGCAGGTTGCTCGACTCGGCACCTCGGTTTCCACTTCAGGGGTTGGAAATGTCAGAAAATTATTCACATATTAGCCGCCCCTAAATTTAAGCCGCATTTCCAATGTGGAAGCAAAATTTTAGTTAAAATGGTGCGGCTTATATTCGTGAAACTACTGTATTTGTGTGGTTAGTTAGCAATTTCAGATGAGCTAATTCTCCTACAGTGATGTTTTAAATTCCAGTTTTCTTTTTAGGTATATGCAGATTTTGCTTTCATTCTTCTGTGTTGTCATTCACGCTACCTATTATTTTGATTATTATTCAATTTTTTCTGTGTGAGTCATTTGCTTTGAGGAATGTCCAAGTTTTGACACACATTTTCCTACCAGTCTTAAGGGAAATCTGACAGACAATTGGAGCATGAAAACGGGCACATTGGTGTTGTGGAGAGAAATTGTTACACTAATCTTACACCCACTGGGCATTTCAAAACTGTAGGTTTAATAAAATAGAAGGAATAGATCTTGGTAACATTCCTGATGACAGTTCATAAACTTGCATGTTTCTCACAGGAAGTACACTGGCCTCTTTTGTAATCCAACAGAAACCAGTTTTGATCCTAGTTTTTGTAAATGGGGAAAGATTATGGTATTTTTCTCAGAAGCATGATGGAGTTTTGAGGTGCTTCCAATCTCTTCCTCCTTTTTCCTAGACATTTATTGCAACTCCTTGGCTAGGGGCCAGTGACATGGAAAACTGAGTCAGTAGAACGAAACAGACCATGTAAGCACTCCTAGTCTTTTTTAGTATTGACTGGGTAAGTTTAATTTAAAATAGTAAAATTGTTATGGAGTTGACTAATTTTTTAGTCTATTCTGCTTTCTTTGATATCAATCTTTCTTACACATCAACCTGCATGTAGATACGTGACAAAGGGCAGGTCAATATGATGTAATACTGTGTTTTAGAAAGCCCCATTTTGCCCTTATTATGACTCAATCATATAGCTCCATATTCTAAAATCTTTTCAGGAAATTTTATTCATTAAAATATCTTCCATTGTATCCGGTCACATAGCCACAGCCTAAGGAACTTTAAGACCAATGAAGAATACATTTAAAAAGTTCCATGTAATATTATGTTTGTCTATATATGTCACTAGAACCACATAATGAAAATAATTTTCATATGTCTTTCTAATGAGAGAAATATTATTATATGAGCAAAAAGTGTCAGTGACCAGGTTTTTCACTCACAAAAAAATTGCAGTAGTTTGACATTTTTTTTTGTTTCACATTTGGACAAAAATAATGAATTTACATTATTTTTAAGCAACCAACATCTTAAAAGAAATGTAAATAAAGTTGTAATTTTGACATTTCATATCAAATTTTAATCTGTGAACTATTACCATTATAGTAAAATTTCTGGTTAAGTAATGATGTTATTCCTTAGCTGTATCCAAACAATCTGCCTCACAACCCTCTCTGGAATTACAGCTCTGTTGCCCTTAGTGCCCTTCTCTGGTGCTGATCTTGGACCTGCACTTCAAATGTACTGACTCAATGTCCTGATGACATATGGTAGCAAGATCAATATTCAGGTTTTCCTAGTCAAGAGGACAGATGCTTGTGTCTGATCAGTCTTAAGAAAAATCAAAACATGCCAACAGATGTGAAGTCTTCACTTGCTATCTCCAGAAATGTCTATGAAAAGTTTTTATCAAATCTGCCACACAATTGTGACATTGACAACAGCTTAGAAAATGTCATACTGCTTGGTGAATCCTGAATCATTTTCCTCCCATAATAAACAAAATATTTATAGAATTAAAAAAAAATATATAATGAGAGTATTTTTATCTTTCATGAGCATTTAATTTATGTGATCTGAAGCATGGGAGAGAGAAGGCACTGAGAAGCATTGTTTTCCGCTGCAGAGTTTTGATACTGGATCTATTTCAGATCTTGCCTAATATTTTTGTTTACAAAGATTCTATTTATAAGTGCTTTGCTTGCTGTTTTGGCAGCACCTGACACACATTGCAAGATGTTTTATTTCACGGTTTTCTCTGATGTAAAAGGAACAGAAGGGATCAAAGAGTAAGTTCTCATTATTAATGGATCAAATAGGTTCTTTTCCCTTCAGGCATGGTTCTTTAAGGTCCAAATATTTGTCTGTTGACATCTTGCACTGGACATTTATGTGCTGAACTATTTGTGTGGTGCTTTTATGTCAATTAGCACAACTATAATGGTTCACCATAGGACAGAGGAAGAAATACCCCATGTAAAAGAAGTGTTAACATCTACCTCAGGAGCCAGTATCAATCCATTTCAGAGTCCAGGATGACTGCCAGAAGTTCAGTGGTCTTCATGTGCTGATATTGACAAAATGAATGAGAAAAAGAGACTTAGGGACGCCTAGAATTAGATGGTAAAAAGGCACTCACCAGAGTGTCCCTAATTCATAATTTTAAAACCATTCTTAATGTTTAAACACATGCCTGTAAGGCAAGGCATTAGTTGCAAGGACCTCAGAAAGATCAGAGTTGTAAAAGGTAATGCATCACCCAATTAAAAAAAATAAAAATGCATAAAGTTCAGAATATAATTATGCTTTTACACTTACAGCTGAAATTCAGCCACAGAGTCTCTATTTAAATATGAAATAAGACTACAGAATTTAATTTTTTAAATCAGTGGATAACTTTATACAGTATGGGTAGAAAGCTACACAACATAAGTTATCATGAGATTAAACTGCAAGGAAATTCTATTGTAGAACAGATTGATACTCCTTTGACACTTATTGCCATCTTTTAAACATTTTGGATTTAAGAAGCAAATTTTTAAGTAAGTGAATATTTCCAAGTGCTACAACAAAATTGTACTCCATTGCCTCACAAAGTAATTTGGCAGGGTACAAATAAAATAAAATGTAGTGCCTTTGAACTAATACTACTTTTTGTACAAACTTTAATTTCTTTAACACTAATCCATGACACTGAAAAAAAAATGAGAGTTGCTACAAGGGCAAACAAATCTTTTAGTGGGTGGACTCAAGTTTTTGTTCCAATTGAAATTTCTCTTAGAAAAGAAAAATTGTTGGTATACACTGGATTTTAAATACTTTCATTTTCTTTGATTTTATAAATTGTTATATGGAAAAATAATTTACAGAGAACTTATTGTCTACAGAGTTAAGTACACATTTTAAATTAAAAATTTGTCCGACTTTTGGGGTTTCTACAATCTATGAAGGCAATCTGCTCTAATGCTTGATTATCCTTATAATAAAAAGGGTTTTTTTTCCATTTTACTCAGCCTGGAACACTCTTGTTTCAACTAATCCTGTTTCAACTTGTACCCTCTCATGCTGCATCACTGTGAGGAGCTTATATCCATCTCTTGGATGATCCTTCAAAGAGGCTGGGGAGGGGTTACCCCCCCAAAGCTATGCTTTCTCCAGGCTGAACAAGCTCAGCTTCCTTACTGGGAAGTGCAACTCTCAGTGGTTTTCACTTTTAAATAGTTTAATAAAATGGGTTTATTCCTTCCTTTCTCCTTTTTAGGAGAAACGATAATCTTGGGTAAATTTCTTCTTTCTTAGAGAAAATTAGGAGAGGCTAAGGAGGCTGTAGACAACAGCCATCAAACTAAAATATGCACATCTTTTGAAGCTATTATTTACAAAATATATGCATCTAATCAAACATATTTAGGTTATCCAGGTGAAGCTATTGCATTTCCAGAAACATCATACAGAACTAGAATGAAAAAGTTGTTGCTACTTCTCTGAATAATACCTGTGAATTTTAGTTACCAGATTGTAAAAACTGTTGGCTGGAGAGAAATGGAAAGTTACATAGCTTCAATTTCAGGTCATGTTTCCATTATTAGAAACAAAAATGAAAACAACAAGAAGGAGTACAGCCCCATGCTCTTCTTTATCCTCTTGGCAGAAGACTTATGTCTTCCGTATTGTGGAATTAAGTAGGAGAGTACCTGCAATGATAGATCAAGGAAGGGGTAAGCTTTTATTAAAGGATCAGTCTGTCCCTTTGAAAGAAATAAGAAATTTAATAATATTTCAAAATTGTTTGATAAATATTTGTAGACCTTCAATTCTCTGCTGCAATGGTTTTGGGTTTTTTTTGGACTATGAAACAGAGTTGTGGCATATTCTGAGTTGGAAGGAATCCATAAATATCACTGAAGTCCAACTTCTGACCCTTTACAGGACAACCTCAGAGACTCCCAGCATGTCCCTGAAAACATTGTCCAAACACTCCTTGAACTCTGTGTGTCTTGATATTGTGTCCAGTTTTCTGGGGAGCCCCTTCCAGTTGGCTGAGCCAACCGGGTGAATGCCTTTCTCTTAATATCTAACCTAAATGTCCCTTAACACAATTCAGGCCATTCACTCATGTCCTGTCGCTGATCACCACAGAGAAGAGATCAGTGCCTGTTCCTGTGCTTCCCCTCACAAGAAGCTGTAACTGCAGTGAGGTCTCCCCTCAGTCTCCTCTTTTCCATGCTCAACATAACAAGTGACCTCAACTGCTCCTCACATGCCTTCCCCTCAAGGCTCTTTGTTGTCTTCCTTTGGACACTTCCTTCCATTGTGGCACCCAGAGCTGCCCCCAGCACTGGAGGTGAGGCTGCCCCAGCTCAGAGCAGAGCAGGACAATCCCTTCCCTTGCCCAGTTGTGATGCTGTCCCTGATGTCCCCCAGGACAGGGTTGGCCCTCCTGGCTACCAGGGCTCTGCTGGCTCATGTTCAACTTGCCATTGACCAGGATTTCCAGGTTCCTTTCCTGCACTGCTTTCCAGCAGCTCCTTCCCCAGTCTGTATATTCAGGATTGCATCTTACAGCTGCTCTTTGTCTAATCATAACAGAAAATTGTCCATCTTCATACTACACCTTCATATTGTTTTCTATTTGAATTTTTTCTCATAGATCTAACAAAAGTCACAACCCAGAAGTAGAAATCTTCAGACACTTGTTAGAAAACATTGTGGGGAGCTAAGAGGATAGACAGAAACATCTGGAATATTCCCTGTATTAACAGTTTTTGTTAATCCATTTTTAGGTGGGAGATTTCAAGCTACTTTTCTAGTTTCACCAAATTAGTCTTTACAAACAAATTGGAGTGCCCACATTTAAATTTTGAGCAATTAACAAAACGTTTGTATTATTTCTATTTTCTTAATCATAATATGTAATTTTTTGTTTGTTTGTTTCAATTTTAGAATAAGGGAAGAAATAGGAAATAATCTGGTTTTTCCTATTAAAATTAGAGGGTTCATTTTATTTTATTTCAGAGGAAAATAATTCTTTGGTTAGACCAGTATCCAAAGTTACTGATTTTAAAATACAAATTTAATTTGTTTTTAAATGGAACTCTGCATTTTATTCAATAATAAAGGGTAACTTTGTATATCAATTTCTTTGAGATTAAATGGATATTATATCATGTTTGCTAAACTGGATTTTACACAAATAGAATTCACTGATTACAAACAGCTAATAATCACCATTTATGTTGCTCTGAAGTAGCACAGAAAACGAAGGTCAGTTGTATGATATTTTCCTGGCACTTAAGGGGCATGTATAAAGTCGTAAAATCTGGACTATATCTATCTCAGAGAGATTCTCAAGGCTGTACTAGATGAAACAATTATCAGTGCTACAGCAAATAGTTAAAATAAATTGTATGTAAGCAGATGTGTTAATATGCATCTTTATGTGGATTTATTGTAACATTATTATCAACTTTATATTCTAAACACTTTAATTCCCTCAGCATAAATGGAATATTGAAAACATTCATTACATTATCAACTCACCAGCAGGGAATTTACAATGAAGTGATTGTATAATTGCTTTAATTGATCCTTTTGAAGTAATATTGTGTGTATCATAATTTATACGTTGTAGTGAGTTTTAGTACATTATTCTGATATCAGATTACTCATGATTATTATCAGGAGGAGTTTGGAGGTTAGTCCTTATTTCAACTTTGTCATTGAAATCTCTCTTTTGTAGCAATGAAATCAACAGACGACATAAACTTCTATGCCTCATTTAAATGACATTTTCCCCTACGGTTCAGCCTCCTGCCTAAGTAGACAAACATGTTAAAAATATTGTCTCTCCTCCCTGCCCTCACTGAAGAAAAACAACAACACACACAAACCCCAAAAAATCCCACAAAAAATAACTTCTTCATAGAATCATGTTTGATTGGAAGGGAAATAGAAAAATATTTTCACATTGCTCTCCCTCCTTCCCACCCTCAAAAAAACCACAAACAAACAAACAAAAGAACCCAAGCCAAACCAGAAGCAAATTTCTTCATAGAATCCTATTTGGTGGGAAGAGATCTTAAAAAATGTCTGTGCAGGGACACCCATGTGTCTGTACAACAACCACTCAGCTGGGTTGCTCACAGCCACATCCAACCTGGCCTGGAACATTTCCAAGGATGGGGTTTCTCTGGCCAACTTGTTTCAGTGCCTTCCTGTCCTGGCAGTAAAGAATTGCTTCCTAACATCTATTCTAGGTGCTCTTGTTGTTCTATTGTGCGTTTCACATTATGCCAGTCAGCTAAGGCATGGTGGTTGTACCCCTTCTGTTCATTTCCAAGTTAGCACTTCTGGTTTTTTGTCAACTATAAAGCTGTCTTTCCACTGACTTGTTTTCTAATACCTATTTTATTCCATTGGAGTAGACCCATGCTGATGTTGTGGGATTGTGTCTGGCTCAGGATCAATCCTAAAGCCTCCTAAAATGCAGTAGCAGCATTAATCCTGTTTGGATGTTCTTTCTCTTACTATGGAGACAACTTAATTACTAGGGAGTTACAAGCTCAAGTTACAAGTTATGAAGTCAGGAAATAGTATTTCCTGAAAGATTCATCATCTCTTTTGATTTACACTAGGATTTCAGAAAAGGAAATAAAATATCTTGGCATCTATTAGAGATTAGCAGAATGATCCCTAAAAGAAAATGTAGCAAGTCGCATTACTACAGAAAAAAGTAATCACAGAAAGCAGGTATGTATTAATATATTAAACGTGAACCTATTAATAATGTTGATGTTTGACTGAGGGTAGTTTAAAGAAAAAAACTTCATTCCTACTATTGTCTGAGTAAGAAAGGAACAAATTTTCAAATCTTATTTTTGCATATGGCTGAAGGAAACCCATTTGGCTTTGGTATAATTCAGGTATAATTTACTTTTCATTGTTAGACAGCTAGATGCCTTCTAGAATCAAATCCTTTAACTGATATGTAGAATAAATTTAACTGATATTTAGATTAATACCAACTTTTTCCAGCTTTTCTGGAAAATTCATCTTGTTTTCAGTTTTTCTATCTGATTCCCTCTGGTAGTTTCATTAATGTACTTGATCATGAAAGAGGGACTGCATTCAGATTTTCTTACTCTGAAGGCAGCTTAAAAACCTCCAGACATTTTCTCTGCTGCTTTTTCAACCCCATCCAGCAACTGAATTCACCATTTCAGGAAGACAAAGTTCTAATCTTATTTTGGTTTAGTGCAGACTGTAGTGTGACCATTAAATGCAGCATTACATCATACACTGAGGATGTGATCTTTTCCATTTTTCTACGACTCTTGTTTAGATGGTCAATCATCAGAGTTTCACTGTAGCTGCATAGAATCACTGTTTTGATTTTTTTTTCACTGTTTT
Organism: Turdus rufiventris; assembly: GCA_013186435.1. Lineage (NCBI taxonomy): Eukaryota > Metazoa > Chordata > Aves > Passeriformes > Turdidae > Turdus > Turdus rufiventris. The sequence goes on along the minus strand of PYHW01010218.1, from coordinate 2,514,866 downwards.
GATTTTATTTATTTTTTTTTAATTTGAAGACTTATGCAGGCCTTTTGATACAGTAATTTTTGACATAGCAGGAGGAAAATATATAGAATTTCTGAATACTCTGAAGAATCACTTCATCAATAAAGAGGGAGCAATAAAGTTTCTTAAGGACTGTTTTACTTTTGATTAAGCTGTGAGCCTCCTTTTTGTTCTTGTTCACAGTTAGGACCTCAAGCTCACCCATGTATCCATTTAAGCAAGGTTTCAGGATAGAAACTAATTTAATATTGCAAAATAGCGGTCATAATTGCAAGATTTAATTCCTCATTCAAAATAAGTCAGTTGGTATGGTCTGGGAGTGTCACAAAGAGACATATTTTAGACCTGCTGATTTTAATTTAAATGGTAAACCAGCAATGAATCTTCCACACTAAAGGAAAGTATTTAAAATATAAGTTCTGTACACCACTTTCCTGTCTAATTTCAGTTTCTCCCCTGTTTCAGTCAAAATATGGGACCATAAAAATAATGATATTGCACAATTATTTGTTTCAGTCATAGAAGAATCATTGGTGACATCTCTAGTTTCTAATTAGTAGGCATTTTTACTGAATAATCTTCCATTAATTGCTTTTCAGCAAACTTAAGGTCCTTATTAAATGTGCAATTTTGCCTCCCAGGACCTGATGTTTCATCCCGCTTCTCAGTTATACCTGACAGCTGTGCCCTTCTTCATCAAGTTTACATCTTTCTTTCATTTGTTTTTCATATTATATGTGATATTTTGTAAAGCTCAATCATATTTACTCCCACAACAATTTTTTTATTTACACATGCATGAATTGTGTGGAAAAAAATCTGATGAAGTAATGTCAATGCTTTAGCCTACATAACAGCAAGAAAACCTAAATCATACTGTAACTCAGTCTTTCTCAAAGAGTTTCTAGTGTTTGATGCTCTCTTTGATGCTCTTCTAATGACGGGTTTATCTAAGCACAGTGAGCTTTCACAGACTTAACAAAGTACTTCATAGTATAACAAAACTGCAAGAAGGAATTACTTTACTACAATTACTTTGCAACAATTTTCTGTCTGTGCTTAATAAACAGTAGCCAATGAATGAAACTTAAAAGATGTAGAAAGATGAAGCTGATTTCGACATATCAAGATGTATTTTAAAATTAAGTTTTTAGTGCAGGCTTGTGAGACCCTCCATAGATGTGTTTTTTGTTGTCTTTAAGGATTTTAAACAATATTTATATATTGCAGCTATAGTGTAGTGAATGGGAGTATGCAGAATGGCTCAGCCAAATGGGACTTCTGGCAGTCTAATGCAGAGGCTGAATAGTATTTTAGATATAAAGTAGATCAGAAGGCACTTTGTTGACATTCAAAGGAGGTGTTTCAGTGTGTTCCCAAAAGCCATAAATGTAAAAAGTTGAAGAAATCTTCTCTTCATCCCTTGTTTTCTTTGGATTACAAATGAAAGCTGTCGTTTTTCTGGGACAGAAAATAGAGATGGCTTTCAAGACATTGGAGGCAATGCTTGAGGGATATAGATTTTACAAGAGTATGGATTCTGTACTCCCTGCTCAGACTAAAAAGACTTCTGAGCTTCATTAAGACAAAAACAGACAAAAGATTGTATTTGGGAAAAGATTAAAAAAAAGTAAAAAAATCTAATCTGAAATAGTAAGATTCACTCTGAGCTCTGGTTGTTAGAATTTCAAGACAAACAATTAGGCTTTATGATAACCTCATTCTATACAGCACTTTTAATGACACAGGACTAAGTACATGTAGTTGACCTTAAAACTTCTGCTTCCTTGTTTCTAGAGTTCCTTCTGTCAATGTGTATAAACAGGCTTTGAAATCTTTCTTCTTTGAGGATTCCATCATATTTAATCTCAGGCATAATAACAGCTGCACCTAAAAATAAAAGTAATACCATAATGTTTAACAAAAAATCAGCAAAAAGATCTGAGAACACTGAAACAACAAAAAAAAAATATAATTACAGAGAACACTGCACCACAGTTGTGAACAGGAAGATAGTAGCATCTTTTAAAAATATTCTATAACATTGTGAAAATTCTTGTTTTGATACTTCACTGAATGTAGAAAGCAAATAAATTCATTTTTTAAAATATAGAAAACATTGGCATTGCAGACAATTATTACTTCTCTGTAGAGAGGATTCAGCCTGAATCTCTTGGACTACAGGATAGCCCCAAACAGTCCTTCCCTGTTTGGACAGATTATACAGAATTGTCACACTGTGGAAACATTTCTTAACTTCCTGGACAATATGAGGGATTAGTCTGACACAGAATATTGAACAAAGCAGATTATTGATGCAGTATAGTGTGGTTGTCTCTCTAATATATACACAGCTGGAGTATTTGATCTTACACTTGCTCTACAGCATTGCATAAATCATTATAATTCACTGTTAGTGAAGACTCACTAAAGGAATCAGACTCAGATAGTCCAAGGATCTCAAGGAAAGAAGATTCAAGGATCAGTGATTAGCACCAGTGTTAACAATTGCCATTATTTTCTTCCTTGATAGAAAACTACATTCCATACTTTAAAACCCCAACTTTTAGAAAATAAAACCTAAACTTTATAAAAAAAGTATGAAATAATTATCTAATAAAAACAAATTGTAATTGCCATTAATCTATTTAAAACAGAACTCAGATATCTATCATGTTAATACAATAATTTTGGGGTTTGTTTATTTTAAAGCAAAAATACTGCTTCTTTTAATTAATCACAGAGGGCATCACTTCAGAGCTCAGAAATTTCAGTCTCAAATAAAACTGCAACGTTCATTCATTTTACTCTGATAATACTACCTACTTGCAAAGGATTATCCTTATAGTAGAAATTCGGGAAAATATCTGACTCCTAGAATTATGCAGAATATTATTGTTATTTGTTTATATATATTTAAAATGGCTCATATTAATGACTGTTGATTTGTTCTGTGCTGAGAAACTGCTATTCCTGTTTCATCCTGTAATTGTTATGGATCTTTTTTATATCTAACACACAACTCCCTGGATAATTTCCCTAAATATAATAGGCAAAAATCCCATCAGGGATGAAAGCAAAAAGCACAGTTTCACTGAAGTTAGAAGTTTCCTAATCACTGACAGTAGCATAAATTACTCTCAATTGATAATGCAGCTGTTAGGACCATCTTCCTATCTAAATCAATGAAATTTTATTCTGTACTCTTTTGCTACTCACCTTTAAATCTCTTCTGATCTCACTGAATTGGAATAGGTAGCCAGTTCAAATAGTAGCCACTTCTGTAACAAAACACAGAGCATGAGTATGATACTGTATACTTGCAAATCAAGAAGCTTATATGGAAAAATACAGACCATATTTCATGAATATAATGTTTTTGAAGAACTTTAGAAAGTAGTTGACTTACTTGATAAATATGTACACCATAATAATATCTGAATTTTACAGGGTAAGGCAGTTGTTAATTTTAAAGTTATGTATTTTCATTTTCTGTACCTCTGATACAAAATAAATAACACTATCAGATTTGGGAAAAAAATAAATGTAGAGTGCAATTTATCTTCTGTATTTTCTTCACCTACACTGTATTCCTCCCAGTAACATAAATCTATATTTCTCTTTTGTTTTGTTGGGGTTTTTTTTTGTTTTGTTTTGTTTTGTTTTGTTTTGGTTTGGTTTGGTTTGTTTGTTTGTTTGTTTTGTTTGGTTTTTTGGGGTTTTTTTTAACCTTTTTGGTTTTTTTTCTCTTTTTTATCTTTTTCCTTAGTGTACTAGCTTAAAGGTTGGAAGCCAAAGGATAAAAAAGAAATTCAAATTATCCCCATTTTGGCTAATCAGATTTACTTTTCTTTCTTTTTAGTCCTCTCAGTTTATTCCAATGAGATAGGAATAGGAAACTATCTTATCTGAATTTACTTGTGGTCTCCTGACAACAAGAGTTCCCTCCAGAATCAGAGAAAAATTAGACCAAAGGACTGCATAGATCATTAAAAGGGCTCAGTCTGTATCAACAAAAGCAACAATCTTGAAGACAGTCCATCCAGCCACATCGTTTGAGGTGGGGTAGGAGAGGTAGAGGCTGGTGGGTCGGGGCCATTTGGTCTGAGCTGGAGAGGGAAGGAAGGAGCAAGGCATGCCCAAGGAACAGGTGGTGTTTATGGCCAGGGCAGAACTTGAAGGTCTGTGACACTTCTGCCTCCCAGGCCCTCTCCCTCTCACCATAGGAAACTGTTAAACACAATTACCTTCCCACCCAGGATTAGCAGCTATCTGAATCATAGCTCTCAAAATCACTGGGAAGCTGAGAAATCTCTCCTGATAGTTTGTTTAGTTTTATTCTATTTGAAAAGTTGAATAAAAGGAACCATTCTATCTGAAAATTAATTTTAAAAAGTCACTTCCCTGAACCATTGCTAAAATAGACAAACCTACTTCAAGTTACCTCATTTCATAAAAAGGTATTCTTTGGCTGACCTTTTCTATACATTTTAGATTCTTTAAGTATAGAACATTTTGATTACAGAATATCTAGTTTGAATTTTAACACTTTTTTACCCTATTCTATATTTAAGGATTTATAGGAGCCTTCTCTTTTAGTATGAATTGAAGGCAGTTGTGTAATGAAAGGAATGATTTTTTTCTGCTGACTATAGTAATTTCTATACTGATATTGGATTTTCTTTTCTTCTTCTTTTTAGGTTTATAATAAGGTGTAACAAAAGTATAAGTAAAAATTATGAGCTCTTTTGTTTTCATATAAAACTTAAGTTCTAAAAGAGAAATCAGGAACATGTACCAATATATGCTAACTAAATCATCACAATCTCAATTATATATCTTTAGGAGACAGCCTAGGCTCGGTCTGAGACAGATTTCAATTTATTAGTTTATCAAATATCCTATTTTAAGCAACTTCAATTATACTATCCAATTTTATTTTGTCAAAATGATTGGTTGTGATTTTTTTTTATAGCTTCCTTTAGTAAAAATAAATACTGACCAAGTTTTCTGTACTTCATATTCTATTTTTCCATATTAGTCCTTCGAATACAGTAATTTCACAACTATAAGCCGCACCCTTTTGACTAAAATTTTCCCCCGAACCCGAAAGTGTGTCTTATAGTCCAGCGTGCCTTATATGATTTACAAAGTTGCAAAATTCGCAAACCCGGACGTGTAAGCTACAATTCTCTTCCCATGATCCCAAAAATAGTTGAAGTTATAAGGGACCCCTGAAGAGTATCTTGTCCAATCATCTTCATGGCATAGAAAAACTTTCTCTGTTGTTGAGAGTCACGTTCTTTGGAGACTCGATGGATCCAATCCAATTCACTGATTGCTTTGCAAATGGAATATGAATAATAATGTGACTGAGATAAATACAGAAGAAAAAATACTGAAATGTGGAAATGCAATCTAAAAAGAAACTCCACTATATTAGATAAGCATTATGATATAGAGTCATAGAATATCAATGTCATTAATGAATAATAAATAATACTGAATAAATAATACTGGTCTTGTGGGACTCCTGAGGGATAACATTTCTCAATGATGTCCATTGCGACAATGAGGTGCTGGCCATTATCCTCTGGATGTGATTGTCCAACCAATTTCTAAGCCGCTAGACAATCCACCCATGAAATCCCTTTTTTTCCAATCTTGAGAGAAACATATTTTGGGAACCATGTCAAAGGCCTTACAGAAGTCCAGATAAATGTCATCTGTAACCCATCATTTGTCCACATGAAATAGGCACTCTAATGTAGAAGGGCATTAGGTTGGTGGGACAGACCTTGCTCCTGGTGAAGCCATGCTGGCTGTTTCAAAACACCTCCCTGTCCTCCGTTTGTGTTAGCACATCTTCTAAGAATTTCTGTTCCTTCCCAGGCACAGAGGTAAGTCTGACAGGTTGTTAGTTCCCAGAGTTCTCCTTTCTTCTCTTTCATAGACAAAAAAATGTTAATCATCTGGTTACTGGGAACTTTGCCTGAATGCCTTGACCTTTCAAATAGCATGGAGAATGGCTTGGCAAATATATCAGAAGGGTATGTTTTCTTTGACCTTCCTCTCCTGGCTGACATACCTAGAAAAGCCCTTGCTATTCTTCGCATCCTTTGCCAAATTTAGCTTCAGCTTCTCCTTAGTCCTCCTTCTTTCCTTCCTTGAGAACATCTTGGGAACTACGGAGAGGTAAGCCTCACCTCTGCCTGGGAAGATCACAGAGCAGATCCTCCTAGAAGATATGCTAAGACACATAAAAGACAAGGAAGTGTTCTGAGCCAGCCAGCACAGCTCTGCTGAGGGCAAGTTGTTTCTGATCTGATGGCCTCCCATGATGTTGGAGTGACTGCAATAGTTGCCAAGGTAAGACTGACTGATGTCACCCAGCTCGATTTCTGTAAGGCCTTCAATACAGTCCCACGTTGCATCCTTATCTCCAAATTGGAGAGAAATTGATTTGAAGTGTGGGCAGGCTGTTCAAAAAGGAATTAGTTGGCTAGATGCAGCCAAAGAGTGATGGTCAGTGACTCTGTGTCCAGGTGGAGACTGGTAAAAAGTGGTGTCCCTCAGGGCTTTGTCTTGGGACTCTGCTCTTGAATATCTTTATGACATAGAGAGGTCAAGTGCCACCTCAGTAAGTTTGCAAATAACATGGAGCTGAGTGGTGCAGTTGACATAACAGAAGGAGAGGATGTCCTTGAGAGCTCCAGATAAATCTGGACAAGCTTAAAATATGTGCCCACACAAACTGCTGTGTTTTTTATTTTTCCTTGTTTGTTTGACTGCTTTTCTTAAAGCCATATGCTAATTTTAATAACTCTAAATAATAAAAAAGTAAACATTATACAAATGATGTTTTGGCTAATCATTGGCTTAAGTGACATTTTTTACATCTTTTAATTTTCATTTATTTAAATTTTAATGCCAGCTGTAATTGTCATAATTAGATTGAATTTTGAAATGTCACAACCTCCACAGTCAATTTTCAATACTCTTACTACATAGATCAATTCACAAGAAGCACAGAGGGTACCACAAGAAAAACCTTAGTTTGCTTCAAAAGAAGCCAATTAACAAATCTCATTTAGTGTTAATTGCAACAGCAGTTCTCATCATAGTTCAATCAACACCTTGCTAAAGCAAGCTAGGAGAAAGCAAAAGACGGACATTGATTTCATGCACAGCCAGAACTGTATTGACACATTTCAAACACTGAACGTCTCACAGATGGGAAGTCGTTCCCAACAGACTAGAGTGGTATCCGTCCATACAAATTTTTCTACAAAACTCAGAGGCTTTAGCCTTAATGAAATAAAGGCAAAATACAAAATAAATAAATACGAATTTATATTTATTGAAAATAAAATACATATTTAATATATTCTCTCAACCACTAAGGAACAAATCTGTATTTTGTATTGAATTCCTTCCAATGACACATTTTTACACCTCTTCCATAAATCTTGACCTTATGTACAGGTTCATTCTATCTCTCAACGAAAACTCAGGTGATCACACACATGTGAATATTGGCCTCTACAACCTGTAAACATGAAAAAAGCTAAGCAAAAAGTTAATTATATATGAGTGCATCCCTGTTTTAAAAGTGTTGTTAGTTTGCAACTAGCAGACTAAAAAGGCTGCAGTTGACAAGGCATCTGAGTTGCTCCAAAGCAGAAGTTTTCACATTTTACAAATACATTAGTGTTTCTATGATGCTCTGAAATACTGCTTCGTGTGTTGGGCTTTAAACTGAAAGACTACTTTTTTATTTTTTTGCCTTTACAGGTTGGAAATAGATAGACATCGATGGTAGAACACATGAGTGACAAAAATGACCTGTACTAACAATCTGTAATGAAAGAAGATACAAGTTTTCCACCTCTTAAAATGCCTTCATTGGGAAGAGCAAGGTGATGTTTTTCAAATACCATCTGCATTAAAACATTAAATTCTTTAACAGTGTATGTTTAACTGAATTTAATTTCCTGTCCCTCTGATGTGTGTGAGTCTTTGTGACCATTGGAAAAGTCAAGAAAATTGAGAAAGACCTGATATACGGTAATTTCACAATTACAAGACGCACTGATTATAAGCTTCACTTCTGGGGTGTCGGCAACGTTTCATTTTTTCTCCATATACAAGCCACACGGGATTGTAAACCGCACTTTCGTTTGCAGCGAGGATCCCCGTGCAACTTTCACAAAGTGGCCAATTAGTAACAGAATTGCAGGATAGCGGGTTTAAGTGGCTCGGGGTGGCTGTGCGGGCTTGGCCCAACTTCTTCCGCCACTGCCACGGAGCTGCCCCGGTCTGGCTCGGCTTCCCCTCTCCTGCTGGCCCAGGCCCTGCTCCCCTGCAGCCGCCAGGGGTGGCCCTGGCCCGTGCTCGCATTTCCAGTAGGCAAATTTCTGACTTTTTTTCATATATTAGCCGCTCCCGAATACAAGCCATACTTCCGGGTATGGACCAAAACTTTAGTCAAAATGGTGCGGCTTATAATCGTGAAATTACTGTAATTTATATATATAAACATCCATTTCAAAAGTTTTCAAGTAGAACAGCTGCATTTTATTCCATTCTCCCTTCAATCCAATCCAATCCAATCCAATCCCATTATAATTCTTATTGAACTTTAAACAAGAAAATATAAAATTTGCCATTAAAATTAACTTCAGGATAGAAAAACTCAAGCTGTACAGTAATGAAAGGTTGGTATAACATTTATAGTTTTAAGATATTTCCATGAGTTAAATCAAGATACAAAGTCCAGGGTAGATCAAACTCAAAATCCACTTTACCAATGCTGTTCACAACTGAGCCAGAACATATTTATAATCTTTGAAATGGGTAAAATCTTATTTTACCCATGGGTTTGGAAGAGTTATAGACACAGCTAGAGTAGTTTTTAACTTCCCCTCCAATGTGCTCTTTCTTAAAATTGCCCAGCTCTTCCTAAAATATACAGCACAAAAAAACAAAACAAAAAAAAAACCAAAAAAAAATCCGTATTTCAATGGCCATTTTTTAACATTTAAATTTTGTGAAGTATCTGCAATTTTGATGATTTGAATTGTATCTGAGGGTGGGGGTTTTGTTTGTTTCTTGGTTGGTTGGTTGGTTTTTGGTTTGGTTTTGTTTCTTTCACATTCTGGGTGTTTTAAATGCTTCTTCTTAGAATATTTGTTCTTAAATAACATTTGTTATTTTAGATCTCTTAGTGAAAACTGAAAGATCAGTGTAGTATCTTGTGCAAGAATAGCGTACCAGAAGAGGCAAATAAGTCTAGTTAGCATGATATGGATCAGAACGATTTGACAAACTCATTAAAAGCTGTATTTTCTTAAAAGAGCCAGTCACATGAATACATAAATGTTACCCTAGTCTTTGCATTCAGCTTTAGATTCAACCCTACACTGCCCTGCTTTTATGCTTATGAGACAAATGAAACTACTGCAACATGCCTTTACCTGCCTAATCTGCTCAGTTCAGCAGCCCCTTATTTCATACAGAGAATCTTTATTATTATAAGGTGTTCCCATCCTTCTCTTATTCTGCTACACGAAGAAAAAAGTTGCCAGGATTTGTACTGGAGGACCCTCTGTTGAGCCTGTCTAGGGAATACCTTTACCTTTCAGAACCTGAAACCAATAAAATACTTGAAAAACTATTTAGTGGTGGCCTTTTCCTTTAGCTCTCTACCATCACTACCTACTGGCTCTTGGGTTAGTTTGCTTTGCTCTTGGGGCTTTTTTTTTAGATATGAGGTGTACAACTAAAAATATGGTATTTCTAGATCAAATCCGTGGCTGATTCATTCAAGCTCATTTCACTCTTCATGTCTGTGTATTTCTTAGTCATTTTATTACATATTGAAGTTAGTTGCAAGATCTTGTAGGATAAAGAGAATTTATCTCCCTTTTGTGTCGTAACCATAGCTGCGTCCTCAAAACCTCAGTACCACAAACAGCACACAATAGCAGGCCAACCTACTCTTGTGATCATGATGTATCCACTTCTAGGTGGAATAGCACCTAGAAAATAGTGAAAAACTAGAGAATAAAAATGTGAAAGTTTTGTTTTTTTGTTGTTTGTTTTTTTTTTTTTTTTCTGAATAGGTACTAAATTCTTCTGTGAAGTTTTCCAGAAGAAAAAAAACCAAACCAAACCAAACCAAACCAAACCAATCAAACAAACAAACAAACAAACAAAAAACAAACAAAAAAACCAAAACCAAAAACAACAGGTAGCATTTGGCTATTTTCCTGCTTTTCCCTGCCAATGTGAAATCTTTGAACAGATCTATGTTTGAACAGATCTGTGGAACTTGTACAATTGTCTCTAGAAAGATTAGGCAAAACTGAATTTCAGAGAGTTAGCAATAGTTTATGTGGATCAGCAGAATTATTTCCTGACTTTGTAGAAAGTAATATGGCATCTCAGCACTTTTATAGAAATGCTGAAGACCGTATTTTGTTTACCAAACTGCATAATTAACAATTTGTGTCTATTGGTGCATCACTGTGAAGGAAACCTCAAATTACATGGACAGACACTGTGAATTGATATAAAAAGACTGCAATGAAAATGTTTGTGGATTCTTTTAATAGATGTAGTCTAGAATAGGGATACAGGTAACTTAGAAAATATTAGCAGATTGTGGTGCTAAAGTACTTTCTGGTCACCTGATATGTAAAACTACCTGGCTTATAAATTTAATCACAACAAAAACATTACCTTGAAGAAGATTTCCAACAGATCAGTCAATATTTGAAAGATGAAACTGTTACCTTGATATTATTTCAGTTCAATCACTTTTTATAGTAGGTCATCCAGTAATATGAAAAACTAAGAAGGTGTATATCTTGTAGCCCAAAGGGAGTACGATGCAGAGATTCAAAGAAACCAACAAAGCTTGAGGCTCTTAACTGAAATTTAGAAATAACTTGGATCAATTTATATGCTTTTTTCTTAGAACACAACTTGTAGAAGCAGAGATAATTGAATTTATCAAGAGTGTGAGCTCTAGTGATGCTTATGACAACATAATTTTAATCTAAGTCGTTTTCTGCATTCAAATGAATAATTATTATTTAACTATTGTTTATATTGTTTAAGTAAATTTATTCCATGGGACCAGGGAGATCCTAGCCACTACTACCTTCCTACTCTGTGTGACACTTACCTTGAAATGCAGTTTGTACCTCATGGACCCATTGTCCAGTTCTTCTGTGATATTTTTTGGGATCCCTTTTAGGTCTTATTGTCCCCCTGCACATATTCTTCTGAAGCTGGCATTTTGTTCTAATTTTTTGTTTTTGGAGACAAGTTTTCCCGTGTCTTGCAGCCCCATGCAAAGCCCAAAGTCTGCTCCAGTAATCCTGTCATCTTTTTGGAATGGCCTTGGGTAAAAGGGCCCTCTCAGGTTGGCTCTCAGGCTTTGGCTCTGCTGGCTCTTCTTTGCATGTGTCAGGATTTATACTGAGGATCCCCTGTTGGGCCTCTGTTGGGAATACCTTTGCCTTTCAGAACCTGAAACCAACAAAATCAAATACTTGAAACATGCTTCAGTGGTTGTCTTTATCTCTCTACCATCACTGCCTTTCAGTGTTGGGTTTGGTTTGCTCCTGGGGCTATTTTCAAGCCAAGAGCTATACATAAAATCTTATGTATAACTAAGGGTAATTGTATAACTGAACAAAACTCATCAATTTAAGAGTTTTGTAAAACTACTTCAACAGAAAATAATTTGATAGGATTTGATGGCAATTTATAAGGTTGACAGCAAAGGTATTACTAACAATAGTGTTATTTACTACTAATTGCCAATGAAGTAACAAATTACTGAAAAAAAGAGAAAAATAATAGTCCATCTGTGTTATTCATATTTTTTCAGTTGAAGGTAATGTGATAGCATATGAAAACAGAAGAATCTTGATGATCTTTACTCTATGAAAAATATACACTTGAGTTTAATGTGTCATAGTACATTTTGTAGATTATAGCACTAGACAAAGGATCAGCTTCTACTCTCACTGTGCTCTACATGTTGAGTAATCACTGGAAATTACCTTCTGCTCTCTGTAGGAATTGAGATAAGCATTCCAATTCAAAGATATTTCGAAATATTAAAATATTCTTCTGTTTGTCCTAAGTAATCCCATGAAGATGCACGTACAGGCATAATGCACACTTGTAACTCAGTATCTAGACCAAAGCTGAAAACTGCTTTGAAGCAAAATGTGTTATTATTCCTCTGTGGTGTTCTACCTATTTTATGTTTTTCCTGAAAAATTAGTACCGCTGAACCGCAGGATATAGTGAAAAGCTATTTAAAGTTATTATCATGGTTAGAACTATAGTTGTAGAAATTAAGGACTACCCCTCTAGACTTCAAGACCTGAGCTTCAAGAAACACAAATGTAATTTTTTCAGTAAATTAGAAGTTATGTTACGTACTATATGAAGAGTGGGGAAACTTTAGCACAATTACTCTAATAGAAAATTTAGATGGACATCTCATTTTTTTTTTTAATCAACGGAAGGAAATAGGTAATTTAAAAGTATGAGTAAACTCTTCCTCAGTTTGAAGTCAAGTTCATTAGGTCTGATAAACTGCATCTCAAAATGTCAGTGTCTTCCATTGACTATTAAGTCATTTAAGATGAGAAGTTCAACTACAGACAAATAAATCCAAGTTCTATCATTAAGTAAAATGACCTCCACAAAAGTGTACTTCTGCTTAAGGCACATGCTGAATACATTGAGTTCTGGAGTAAAAATATTTGAATGTGGTTTTTTTTTTTTAATTAAGACAAAGGCAGATAAATTGTTTTTGTGTTGCACTTGTTTGGTTTGGCAGTAAGTCAGTAGGAGAAAGTGATCCAATTCACTTTGCAGCTTATGGTCATACTATTTTTTTCCTGCTCACTGGGTGATAGGATAGTCAATTTATTCAGGTGATAAATATACTTCAGGAAAAAAGATAAACAGTTATAAGAAATATGATGCTGTAGTTTAAGTAGACATTCTTTTAGCAGGCAGATGTTTAGCCAAATGTTCTAATAAATTTTTAGTATTAAAGAGTCAGCTATATTTGGCTGCTCTGTAAAAGTAGCACTAGACTGTATCAAAATCCAGGTGTGAAAATAGAAATTTAAAGATATATATACTTATTCTTTTAGGAATAAAAAGGAAAGCACATACATGTGTGAGAAAGAGTTATTCAATTCTGTTGAACTTCGGCTATTCTAAACCTATCCTAAACAAGCATTTAGAAAGACAATGATAAACATGCTATCAAATATTCCTAGAGACTACAGAATTAATCAAGTTATAAATAAACTAAACAAATTTTAGAATTGGCACCAAAAAGTTGCTCCCATATCTTATTCTAGTCAGATGAACATAATAGAAGTACATTGTTGACACTACCTGTTATGAAATCTCAAAAAAATAATTAAGGAAGTGAAGATTTAAGCTAGAGGACTGCATTAGAAAGTGATGTTGACTTTCTCTGGTTTTTGGACTGACAGATCAGACATCCAGGTACACAGTCTTTCAATTTTTATGAATAGAAACCCAAGCAGATTTTTCAAGGTAGACAGCTTTAGATAGACTGAAGGAAAAGGGAAAAAATCTAAGAAATGTTGATCTTCAAACACAAAGAAAATAATTCTCTTTTATTTATGTCATTTATTTAAATAGGTAATTGCAAGAATATGAGAATGTTGATAAAATGCTATGGAGTATATGCGAAATAAATTACTACCTTTGAAGTAAAATGGTGGTTATGAGAATCAAACCATCCTGACTTGCTAGGAAGTATCTTTATGTGAATATGTGGACTACTCACCCCACATATCTAGTTTCTTTTTTAATAGAATTAAAAAAATACTAAAGGATTGCTAAAATAGTTTTTCAATACGTCTGTATGATGATATGGAACACAATTCATAGACAGTAGAGTTCTCAGAAATCCAAACCAGCCAGCTTCTGAGGTGGGGTACATATCATATACGGACTAACGTGATCTGCTTGTGAAGCACTAGTTCAACTAAACAGCAGATGGGTTTGTACAGTCAATAGGTTTCAGCTCTTCCTAGAAACAGTGGACATGAATGTGGATCATGATTAGTTACTCTGCATTTTCAAAATGAGCGTACCAAAGCTGAGACAGGAAGACAGATAACCCATAATCCTTCCTTTTATGACCCATCACAGAAAGAGATGATATCGATTGAAATTAATACCTTAGTTACTGAGGCACTCTGCAAGTTAGAGTTTTGTGACCATTCACCCTCAAAATGAGAGCATAAAACTCAAGCTTTCAAAACCCAGAGAATGACGCAAGACTACTGCATAAAGATTTTCTATAAGGCCATAACAGCAAGCAGGGGATGTTATTTATGGTCAGAGTTACCAAGCCTGGAAACAGTTTAGGCAGTGCTGTCAGTTTTGGGATACAATGTGAGAAGCAAGCCTATCTATCCAGGATATCTCATTACATCTATGTTTGATGGAAAATTTGGGAGCTGGCAAAAATACAGACCAGTAAGTGAAGGAATGTAATTGGTCTGGATTTTTATCAGGTGTTTTTAGGAGAGATTTATGCAGAATGCATCAAACCTTTTTTAAAGAAACTTTTAGTAAAAAGGAAAAAAAAAAAAAAAGAAAAAGATTGNAAAAAAAAAAAAAAAAGAAAAAGATTGTAGGAAAAAAAAAAAAAAAAGTTGTAGAGAGTTACCAGTGTTGTAACTCTGTTTTTGGTTCCCAGGATTGCAAGAAACCTATTTTTTCAGTTAAAAACTATTGACTGAAAAAACATCCTGCATTGGAACCAGAGAGTTTACACTTTTCAATAGTATTGACCCTGTCATATAATTAAAATTTCAAAGGTCTGTGTGATTGTAGTTACATGCCTGATCATATTCACCAAAGGTGTCAGACTTCAGGCTTATTAGATACTTTAACTAATAATGAATGTGGAAAGTCACACACATACAAAAAAGTACTTTAAGAAAATCAATGGCATTAAAAGGCTTATTTCTAAAAACAAATTAGTTTCATCA
Source organism: Turdus rufiventris (assembly GCA_013186435.1). Classification (NCBI taxonomy): domain Eukaryota; kingdom Metazoa; phylum Chordata; class Aves; order Passeriformes; family Turdidae; genus Turdus; species Turdus rufiventris. Next base: position 2,499,771 of record PYHW01010218.1, on the reverse strand, counting down.
ACATATTATTCAGAGTTAAAACATGCAGAGAGCTGTGAAAGACAAAAAAAAAATTTGTATGTTAATTTTTACATCTATTGGTCCCTGTTCACTGTGGCATGATTGGGAGTGAGGTCAGGGAAGAGCAGAGCTTCTAAACACACATGCTATCTTAATCCAATTGCTGCTATGATGATAATTTCCCTACTGCAAAAGTGGCATCTGTCTTTCCCTTATGGTTATGTGCCATACATCCCTCCTACTCGAATTCTTACATTTTGTCAGATTTGGTTTGAAATCAAGCTTGGTGTTACACAAGCTGCATCAATTTCTGCTTTTCTTTACTCTTCATTTTGTACTTAGACCTGAAAAACTTTCAGTTTAATGGGGTGAAACAAAACTTCCAGATCCTTGACGCTGGGAAGATTTAGAAGTAAATAGTGCAGATTCAAAGGTAGGCAATGAGCAGCATGCAAAAAGTTTCATGAAATTTACTCCAAGAGAATCAAATCCTAGTAGGTATCCTTATGTCTCATCTTCTAGTTACCCTAAAGATTTCACAGAAATAAAGTGAGAAATATGCTATGATACACTTTGAAGAGAGAAAGGTCCATTTTATGAAATATTGCTGTAAACTTTCAGATTAAATCTTAACCTACTGCTGCTTTCCTCTCTAAAGAAATGACAGCCTAAAGTAAGTAGTTGTTGACATATGTTTTTCCCATTTCTCTCTTCTATTTCCCATTTCAATTCCCATTTTTACAGTTCTTCAAAATAAGCACAGCATGTCATCCCTTCATAGATTAGAAGAGACATGCTGCATGTTTACTATCGTTATGCTTTACAAGTTCTAACTTTTATGTTATCTTATTCTCTTTCCCTAAAAAACAGCAAATAAGAGCCCTAAAAACTGCTATCAGTGAGGAAGGTTACCAATATTATCAGTGAGATTTCATTGCACTGGTGATTCTGATGACTTGACAGCTAATCTCTAATTGAAAACTGCCATAGGAGATTCTGAATGTATTCCAGCAACAGGAAATCTTTCACTGTTTTCAGCAAAGACAGACTACCAGAAACAATATTTTAAAAGGATTGTTAATGGATCTTCATTTAAAAAACAGCTAGACTAATTCTAAGTTTTTTTTCAAATGTTTCTAAAATCTGAACAGAAACTAAAGAAATCATAATTTATATTATTTTTTGGCAATTTAATTATTTATTGTGAATGAGAAAAATTAATAAGAAAATTATAAAATAATAAATGACTTCTTAAATAGAGTTCAAAGAAATTAAACTAGATTACTAGCATTTGGTAACGCAACACTGCTGCTTCTAAGCCACATTTTATATATTCAATACTAAGTATTAAAAATGGTAGGTTATATTTTGAATATTTTAGTATTATTAATATATAATATAAATATAAAAATCCAATCGATGGTAAATCTGCAAATTTTAACTACATTACAGCTCTGATAAAGAACAAGCAAAATTTTGCACGCAGGTGTTCCCTGATAAATAAAAACCTGGACTGTATTTCTACATTATGTACATCACCACTTTTTTTTTTTTCTTTTTTCACCATTTACCATTTGATAAATTTTATGAGATAAGATTTATAAATTTTGAAGATATAAAAAAACCTTCTCAGTTTCTCTTTTGTTAAATTTTAATAATCAACCTTTCTATGTTGAATTATCCTCATCATACCTTGCTTTAACTATGAAATTAGAAGAATGGGAACAAATATAAGAAATGAAGAATTTAAGAAAAATAATGAGCATGAATCAGTTAACAACGAGGTTCATGAGAAAAAAGAGGAATAGAGGAATACTAAGGAAGAAAGGAGGGAAAAGGGGCAAGAAAGATTCAGGTTTCAGAAAACTGCAGAGAAATTAACAAAAGGAAAGATTAAACCCTTTAAAATTAGGAAGAAAAAAAAAGAAAAAATATTTGTAAGTAAATATAGGTACTATGAAATAGTGATACAAGATTTAAAAATGGAGCACAAATAGAATAAGATATCAGTATATCAGGAAGAAGCAAGATTTAAGGAAGGAAAGCTAGTTATATGGTAATGCTATGCAAAGGATACGATGACATCTTTCTGTGCTACGAGAGATCAAAAAGAGCTAGTGGAGTTTTCATCCAGCATCTATAGGAGACTTTGGCATACACATTTAAAATTCAGTTTTAAACCTGAAATGAGAGTTCTGAAACTGGAACTATGCAGATTTCTTGTGTGTTACAAGGAAAAGGATAAATTTTATGTACCTTATGGTTTATGAAACAGAATTATATGTTTTTAAATCAAACCTCACTTTCCCCTCCCTTTTCAATCATATTTTTTATTATTCAGTCAGTACTACTTTTACTATAGTCATCTTCAGTTGTTCAAGGCTGTAAATTTTTCCCCAATATGCTTTTATATCCCTTTCCTCTACCACACAGCGCACATTCGCAAGGCAAAGACCAACATTTTCTTCAGATGGGAAAAAAAGAAAATTCACAAGTCCACTCTTCCAAGATAGATCCAGAAGCAGCAGGTGATGGAGTATTGTCAGTGTAGGTACTCTCCCTCTCCTCACCCACTGGGACTGGGTTATGGTGTATTCAGGATTGCAATAGCCTGTCATCTCAGGGTAACTGGTACTGCAATTGCTGCCATCACACCTTTTTAGCTTCTGGAGACTTTTGGGACATGCACTCTCATAATTTCTGCTTGGTTCAAATTGCTTAATCTATACTACCAGAAACTTGGTTTTAAACAGTCAAAACCCAGTAATGTCAGTATTCTACCCAAATCTCTTCTTTTGTCAGTATCTTAAAGAGCAAAGGAGGGGAGAAGCTTTATATAGTCTCACCAGGGAGACTGAAGTTAACGTACCGCAGCTCCTGTACACCCAGGACATTCACAAGAGGGTGATCAACCAAGACAGAAGGCACTAGAGCATACATGCAAGAAGGTAACGGGGTAAATAGTACATTGGAGACCAAAATGTGCTCAGACTTCAAAGATGCATTGCAAATATATCCAGTGCAACAAAATTCAACTCTAGTTCTAGTGGGAGTACATGAGATATTTTACTTTTTAGCCACAAGTGTAGTAGTTTCATTTTTCTCCTTAAAAGTAACTGAATAACAGGGGGAAAAAAAGCTAAAAACCCATGTCCAGAATCCCTCCCAAAAACCCCAAACAAACAAAGCAAATAGAAAACATAAATTCACCCATTCACCATGATTGATTTTTACTGTCCATGAAAAAGCAGTAGGAGTTTTTAAAATATTTTTTTTACCATTAGATTTGAATGGGTTTTTTTTAATAGAAATGTTGTATACTACATGTTAGAATGATAGAAATGCTCTGTTTGCTGATTTTGCCAACAAGTTTGACAATAAATACCAGCTTTGATGATCATGTGTTCAGACACCAGTCCATCCTCACCTGGGATAGACTGCTAATTTGTTCATCATAGATCATCACCTTCAGGCAGCAACAGATTCTTCTTTGCAGTTGGGTTTAGTCTGTGCAGATAGGAGAGGTAAGGGAGAATACTTTTATGGTAAAAATGTATTAGTGGCATAGCTAATCAGACAGAAGATAAAAACTTTGTTTTAGGACTCTTACCTGTCAGTTTTATAAGACTGAATTACTTATCTTCGTTTATATGACCTAGATTATGGTTTTTTATTTCTACACTAACCCAATTTTTTGCATTTCAGCTACCATAATATGAGCGTTTCCAGCTGGGCTCTGTCAGCCTCTGTTCCACCATAAATCATATCTGCCTTCTCATTCAAAGATGCTAACTGATGAGGCAGAAATAATCCAATCTCAGCTGGCTTTGTGGCCTACTTACATCACAGCTACAGCAGGAATGCAGATTGCCTCTCTGATCTTTTGGATAAAGCCATAAAAAAGTTATATCCCTTTCAACTTACTGTTTGGGAACTCCTCCAACTCCTCTGACTATTCTTTTCACTGAGTACAGAAAAAGTGCTTACTCTGCAAATGGTCAACAAGGTCTTAGTAATACTGGAAATTGGAAAAAAGAAATTGGTCCATTGCCATAGCCATGAAGGACTAATATACAGGTTAAAAGGAATATACAGTTCAATGGAACTGTTTGTTATTTAGGGTAATATTGAAAAAATATGTAAAAAGTTATGAAAAAGTTATGTAGTTATACCTAATGTCTCAATATTATGCTTTAAAATCAAACACCAGGATTTAGGGTTTAGGTTTTAACTATAAAGGCCTGAAATGAAAGGATGAAAACATAAAATTACAGCATACATATCTGATGGAGTAGAGTACAATACCTGTGTTCCTGTGTTTTATAATTACATCTCTCTGGTAATGAAGAAGGTAAAAGCATGGAAGTTTCTTCCTACTTTAAAGCTTCAAGTCTGTATGCATCTTGCCCTTATTTTCTTGCATTTTGAGCTAGTAGATGTTACTACAGTTTCTACAGTCATTCCTTTCTCTCTTAGTGTATTTTTACAGAGAAAGTATGAAAAGGAATTTCTTTTTCTTTTGTTATTTGTTTATGTGAAGACAAAAGTATTTTCAATGTAAAATGAAGGATTGGTTATATGTAAAGGTGCACATGAATACTAACAATTATATACATAGAGATATAAAAAAATGCATAGTACACTATTCATATAGTATATTCATATTCATATGATATCATATCATATTCATATGATAATGAGGTTATAAATACAAATTATGTACATATGATTTTTAAACTTTAAAAATTCTTTACATCTTTATTCTTGGAGAAGACCAGACTCCTGGAACCTCCTTTTGTAGATACTTCCTGATATGACTTATTATCATGTATATATAGATTCATAACCCACAGGCTGTGATTCTATAAGGAAGGAAAAAACAAAATGAAAGCTGGTGAAGTGGTAGGACTTTTGAATTCCTTACTAAGATTTCATATCATGTTAATAATTTTTCTGAATTTTTCCTTTCCATTAGTAAATTAAAACTCCACTGATTGAGGGCTGATCATCAACGCAAGGGGTTGATCATCACAAAGATAATTAGCAAAAGAAAATCCAGTGTCTACTATGACTAGAAGATGAGTGTTTGGTGTGATTATGGAAAATAAATAAATGCCTATGAGGTATGCAAGCCATAAATTATTCTCAGTAGAAATGGTAAAAAACTACTATTATTGTTTAAGGTCTTAGGAAGACCTTATCTGGAACATTACATGCAGTTTTGATTGTTTCTGATAGGAAGATTAATGAAGACTTAAACAAATGTGGAGAAAGGCTACTACCACGGTCAAAAGCATCGGCAGCCTTTTGTATAAGAGGAGATGTTAAAAATTGGCTTGTTCAGTCCAGAAAAAATAAAACTCCAATAGTATATGACTATTCACTATTAAAAAGGTATTTGGAATAATATCACAGGGGAAAAATTCTGTTTGAGGTAGAAGACAATGCTGGCAGAAGATCAAATTCCATAGATTATCCATTAATACTTTTTCCCCTTAACAACCACTCTTATTTCCTGTTTTGTTCTTGATTTATTTCATTGGTTCTATTACTTTGAATTCCTCCTAAGCATTCCAGAGAGGAGAAGCAGGACTTCTGCTTTCAGTCATGCTTGATGATCTGAGGACAGAAATTCTGCCAAGTATGAATTTTAAATAGAAATTACATGGAATTGTTTGTCATACTCTTTTCAGAGTGCTTAAATTAGTATACTGCAAATTAGTTTGTTAAACTGGGCCACATCTAAAGGTCATATTTCTTGTTTGTATTTTATAGAGCTTCCCTTGATACTTGCATAAGGGTGAAGCATAATTTTTTTGCATACCATTTAGTTGTTCTGTTACAAGTGAAATTCTGAGCTTATTGAATTTTGGATGTGTGGCTAAAACAAGGCACCAGTATTTTGGCTGTTACTGAATCCTGCTTTTACAGCATCATGGCTTTGCCTCCACCCTTCTCCTACCTAGGAGGTAATAAGGCAGGAGTGCACTAGAAACTGGGAGGAAACTCAGTCAGGAGAGCTGGCCCTAACTGAACAAGAGGATATTGTGTACCATATAGTGTTTCCTCAGCAAAAAAAGGGAAAGAGGAGAAAAAGGAGATGTTTGTAGTCATGGTATTTGTCTTCACAAATAGCCATTTCATGTGCTGAGGTTCTGCTCTCCATAGTTGGCTAATTACCTGTCTGTTGAGGGGAAGTAGTGAATTAATTGCATTTTGCTTTGCTTTTGTGAACAGTTTTAGCCTGACTTATTTTACTACTTTATCTCAATCCATAAGACTTCTCAAATGCTTTCTATTATCTCCCTACCCCATGGAAGAGGGAAGTAAGGAGGTTGAGGGTCTGTGTTAATGTATGGCCATGATCAGCTACTTTGTAAGGCAGTAGAAGACAAATTTCTTCTTAAATGGCTAGGACAGGTTTTCAAAAAAACACAGGGAAATGAAAAGAAGTGGAATGCAAACTACTGAGAGTACATATAAAAGACAAGAAGGAAGGTTTCTTTAAGCTCTTTTTTTATTTTTTTCCCCATGTAATATGAGGTACAAAAATTTTCCTTGCTTACAACTAAAATACTTACAGTAATTTCACAACCATAAGGCGCACCGGACTACAAGGCGCACTTCTGGGTTCGGGCCAAAATTTTAGTCAAAAAGGGTGCACCTTATAGTTGTGAAATTAGTGTAGGCTTCAACACTATTTCAACAGAGGTAACAGTGACAATCATTTTGGGATTCCCTGTGGATGAAACTGTACCAGTGATAGAAACTTAAGAAAGGAGAATGCAGAAGTATACAAATCTATGGAAATCCATAGAAACATAAATGTTTCCATATTTTAATAGATAATTCTTGATCTTTTCAACAATATTTGTATATGTCTCTGATTTCATCCTGTTTTCACTTGGTTTTAGGGGTTCTCAGAATAAATATTCTAGGTATTTGCTCAAAAATTGCAGCTAATAATACTAATAATTAAGATACGTATTTTAAAAAATTTTCTATGGAAGAAATAAAGATTAAAATTTATAAACAAAAAGATAAATGCTGTAATTTCACGATTACAAGCCGCACCTGATTGTAAGCCACGCTTTCGTTCGCAGTGAACTTTCACAAACTTGCCCATTAGTAACAGAATTGCTGAATCGCGGGGTTTACTGGCAGGTGCAGACCTTGGAAACATCATTTCCAAGCAAAAAAAGATGCAGACAATAGCTGCATTAGTTTACCTGCAAGCTTTATTTAGAAGTGGAAAAAGATAGGAATAATAGCGTGGTCATTTTGCAAGCATTTCCAACGGATCCACGTTGCTTTTAAACAGCCACGCAGCCGGGCAGCTGCTCAGCCACACGGGTGGGTGGGTGGGCAACCGCGCAGTTGCACAGGTGGTCAGGCTCTCAGCTGCACAGGCTGGCAGCCGGGCAGCCACACAAGACTGAAAACACCATTAAAAATACAGAGAAATATCATGGGCTCGGATGGGTGCCGCCACCCCACCGCCGGTGCGATGCAGGCTCCGGCTTGGCTCAGGGCTGCTGCGGGCTCGCACTTCTGGGTTGGAAAATTTCTGAAAATCATTCATATATTCGCCGCTCCAGATTACAAGCCGCACTTCCGGGTTCAGACCAAAACTTTTGTCAAAATGGTGCGGCTTATAATCGTGAAATTACTGTACATAGGAAGTCAATACATAGTCAAATGAAATTCTATACTTTTGAGAAATTTTTGAAAAGGATGAATAAATGTTGCGTTAAGTCTCCTTTTGTTATAAAGTGTAATTCAAAAGTATAGGGAAACATGTTATATCTCAAGGGATAGATCATGACCCCATTTATAATGGCCAGGAAGATAAGAAAGCCTATTCAATGTACACAGGAAAAAATACCTGAATAATAAAAGAATTACAGTAATTTCACGATTATAAGCCGCATCAAGTATAAGCTGCACTCCCAGGTGTTGGCAACTTTTTGTTCTTTTGTCCATATATAAGCCGCACCTGATTATAAGCCGCACATTACAATACAGGGTGTGATAAAAGGTATCTGTTCTATCACCATCTGTTGAGGGTGGAGGCAGTGATCCTTATCTCCGCAGGAGATATTCTGCTAATGGGCCATCCATTGAAACCAGGCAGGGCATTGTTCTTTATCTTTTCACAA
>PYHW01010218.1:2474223-2491355 GCA_013186435.1 Turdus rufiventris | reverse complement strand
ATATCTTTGCCTGAAAGCCCCTTGATTTCAAAATTAAAATAATTTGGAGGGAGGGGATTTGCATTCTCCATTTCAAAGAGAAGCTCCTACCTTTCTCAGCAGACACCTGTCCTCCAAACTGAAACAGAAACTTTTCATTATTTGTCCATATATAAGCCGCACCTGATTATAAGCCGCACTTTGGGTTTGGACCAAAATTTTAGTCAAAATTGTGCGGCTTATATTCGTGAAATTACTGTAATTTTTTTTTCAGAAAATTAGTATGTAGAAAAAGCAGATGCTTCCATTTGTTACTGGAATTTTGTTTTAATTTTGATTCTTTTCTTCCATATTAGTTTCTTAAATATCATTTGTTGCCTAATTGAACTGTAGAAAGCAATAAGTATACTTCTGATAATTTTATTACAGGCTATATTTTATTTCAAGGGGGAAAAAAGAGGAAATAATTGACCTAATGTAGTAAAGGATCTTACAGCAATGATAAGGAAAGAAAAAAAGAGACTTGTGCTAACTAGTGTTTCAGTCAGTCAGAAAATTGTTCCATAAAGTCAAGTGAATAAAAAAACTTGACATGAATGTATGAGATTGTATCTGAGATTTAACCCTAAAATTATACCTATTTAAATGTTACTATTTGACTATTTACAAATAAACAAACATCAAGCAAAGCACACAGAAAACCACAGACCAACTGCCATAATATAGAACTGTTTCTAGGAAGAATCTAAAGATAGTCACAGTAGCAGATTATCCTGTACATCCAATGGATTTTTCCACTAAATTTACTTTTTTAAAATTTACTAAAGCTTAGAGCTAGAAGCGTTTCCTTTTCTAGGACACATAGATGCACAAAACAGACCCATATTTTTATCATCTACATCTGTGATATGAAGAACACCATGGAAAAGGTTTGTATTGGAAGCAAGCATTACAGCACCTGAAAAATGACACACAGCACTTTTTTAAAATTTATTTTTAAAGAATTCTGTGACATGAATGAGCTAATGGACAAAAATGAAATTATATAACTTAAATAATTTAGCTAGTCTGGGTGGTTTTGTCTGGGATGAATTCAGGAGCAATTTTATTATTAGGTCTGCTCTTTTCTGTAGAAAGATCACATTCTGCACAATGTATATGCTGGTATATACTTTAACCATAAAACTATAAAACTATAAAATCACCCTTCAATACTGTTTAGTGGTTGTTTTGGCTTGTTAGTGGCTTGAGTTGGGGTCTCCTGTTGTTATTGTTTTGATTTCATTTTAACTAGAGCAGGCTTGCTAATACCTGGGACCTGCCTTTTTTACTTACTGGGTATATCTTCTCTTGTAGTTGAGCACTCAATTTTCATGTGACACAGGGGGAAATCATATAAAAACCTGAAAAAGGTTAGTTTAAGTAAGCTGAACACATTAATATTTGCCAAACTGTGACACATGCATTGTTGGAAAGTTAAATGTACATTAAATGTTTATTCAATTTTACATAGCCATCCAAGTTTTTATCTCATAATTGCAGAGTTCTTCCTCTACTTTCCTTTTCCTGTTAGCCTCCATCCTACAAAAGACTAGATCACTATGGAGATGAAGAACAAACTACTTTGTTAGTTTTTATCACAGTGTACCCAGGTTCTCCTCTGTTTCTAGCTTTTCTAAATGAAAAATTACTACACATGTCATCAAATATTATATGAGGTGTGTATGCAATTGTCCTCCAATCTATTTCAGTCAAAAAGAAATAGGATGGCTTAAATAATTTAGACAGTAGCTACCCTGACTGATTCCAACTGAAATGAATTCAAGAGCGATTGCATTAATAACCGAACTGTAAAATGCATGAAAGTGCTAATCTGCAACTCAGGGCTACAAATACAGCACTAGTTTTTCTCTGGTATGCCTAGAACAAGATGCAGCCATTTTAAGCGACACACAACCGGTTCACCCTCTTCCAACCCTATTTCTGAATAAATAAAATTAAAAAAAAGAAAGAAGAAAATGCAATAATAAAATTGAATAAATAAAAATTACTTCCGAATAGACCAAATTATCTCAATTGGCTTTGTTCACGGGCATGTCTGACTTGTTTCTGTGATCATTGACTTTTGTTTATTTCCCAGAAAACACAGGAAATTGTGATCTTTCAGTAACACGACACAAGGGAAAGTCCATTTCAAGGTGAAAAACTCCTGTGGGAGGAATGCTGTCTTTTTTTGTTCATTTACGATGTACAGGTGCTTGACAGGAAATGAGCATGGTTGAGGCAGGGCTACTTCTCTTTGAAAAATGTCTCAAAGCATTACTGAGGAGAATTTTGAAAACAAGGATCATGCAGTACAGTACTCAGCTCACCATATCTGTTGCTGTCTATCAAGCTCAAGAACAGAACATTATTTTCATTTCTTCTTCTCTGTGCTCTTGTGACAGCTTTAAATTTACTTCAGCATGAGAGTGGAGGCTGAGAACTTCACAAGAACTCCCAACAAGCCAAGAAACAAAACAATTATTATATTTTATCTGCAAAGATGTTAACAAAAATTAAATTATGACAAAATTCTGTCATTTTTGCACCTGTTCAGTTCTTCTCCTGAAAAGTTGCATTAATTTTTTTTATGTTGTTCCTGTTTAATGTTAACATTGATTTCTGAAGAAAGCTTAATGTGTTTGAGAGAAAAACCTGTTCTTCTAAGCAATTGTCCACAAAATACTATGAGAACCAATCCAAAACTATTTGTAACTACAGTGTGATTAAATTTAGTGTATTTAAATTAAATGCAAATTAAATTAATTTAAATTAAATTCAGTGTAAATTAAATTAAGTGTAATTTTTCTCTTGACTTCTAAAGTATTAGTGATAGTGTAGTTAATAAAATTAAAATGAGAAGTTGAAGACTGTATGGGTATCTAGAAAATGTTTATGAATATTAGATATTTAATAATAATAATAACAATAATAATAACTATAATAATAATAATTGTTTTTAATACATTCAAGGGAAGATTAAATTCTGAAACTATCTATCACCACTAGAGTTTATTTTGTTTCATTTAATTTTGTTTTGTTTTTTTTAATATTACATACTCCATGGAGAAACCTTGTAGAAAGAAAAATAGTATTGAATGAAAGATTTCTCATTTCCTGAAACGTTTTGTTTTTTCAGCAGAAGTCACTGAAAAGTATGCTCTCAGCTACAAAAAAGAAAATTCCAAATTTTCTTCCTTTCACATTTTTTAATCCTTACCTTGTTAGCTTTGCAACTAAACTTATTTTTAATAAATGTTTTATACTGGGTTCTACAGAAAAAGAAAGAGTTTCTATCAATATAAACACTGATATATGAAGTGAACTACGTATCTGTATATTTAGGGCATGAAAAAAAATTATGGAACAAGAAAAATGTTATAGAACTACATTTAGTAAGTACACAATTCCTTCAAGCAACATCATTTTGCCTATAAATCTGTCCTTTAATAATGTATTGCTTTGGTGAGTCATTCTTTTTCCTAACAGAACAAAACCCAACAGCATTCATATTTTCCTATTAAGAGACTTAAATGGAAAAATCAAGTCGGTCCACAAGATCACACATAGGAGGTTGATGTTTTAAATATGATGATCAAAGTAATACTTTTATCACAAAAATGCATGGCTTTACAGAAATAAATTGTGAGCAACATTAGACTTGTTGAAGCCACATAGTTTGACTTTCTCTTGTTAAATATCAATGTCCTCCTATTTCCTTTTGCTTTTTCTTCACATTTTAGAGACAAAATAGGCAGGTTAGCATGATGTGCTGTCAGAAGTAAGAGCGTTGAGTTATTAAACACTGACAAATGAGATGCTGATGGAAAAATTGCATAATTTAATTCTGCCATTTTGTTAGCACTATGATGCAGAATTAAGGAAGCAAATCAATACAAAAGCAAATAAACTATTTTAATAATTCTCAACATAACTCCAAAACCATAAAATTTTCACCTCTTTCTTAGTATGAATATAACAGAATTTTTAAAAATTGTGTTATTAAATGGCATTAGGATAGTTGCAAGATAAAAATGCAACTCTTTCAGAAAAAATAAGCAACAATAGCAAGATGCTGAAAACTATTCAAACTCATTGGTAGCTCCTCAGCATTCCTATAGAGTACAATGACATTATAAAACTGGTGACGCATGTAGCTATTCTTTGTAACTTTAGGTGAAAGGTATATTCTCTTGAGAGCAAGTTGCTGGGATGGTTACTTGAGAATTGCAATTGACTACATTCTCTGTTAATAAATAACATTTATGCTGGGAAGCTATTATAGTCTTACAAGAATCAAAAATAATTCTCCAAAAGTCTATTGCATGTGTCTTTGGCTTCTCTGGTTAAATGGAATTCTCTTCTCTGAAGAGTTTTCATGAGAGGAGGCTGAGGAGGAAGGATTGTGACATTTATAGAGTCTCTTATGGAAACAGCCAAGGTAATTCTATTTTCAGTGTTGAAAAAAAAAAAAGTGCTTTGAATTCTGGTGCTGCTTCTTGATAACAATAGAAAAAATACAGATATTTTCAAAACAGTGATTTAAAGAAATAAAAGAGCAGAATAGCTTTGTAAAATATGCTTACAAGTCTTTTGTAAAAACATCAGTGGACCACATGGTATCTATTTGGATTGTACAAATGTTTTGTTCATTAATTGAGAACCTGAAAATAATGTTCAACATCTAAAATATGAGGTCTTTCCTTTGGGTTTTTTTCCTTAAGCTGATAAAGCAAAATGATTAATGGCAGCTAATAATTATGGCTTCATAGAGCTTTAAAAATTCTGCATCAGAGATAATGCAGAGACACAAGATTTGGAGGGTCTTTTCAAACTACTTTACATTAAATAAATGCCCTAAATTGCTCTCTACAGAATCCTGTGTTGCTCACAACTATCATGGAAGCATGGGGAACCAAATCTCATTTATTCAAAGTTAGCCTTTTAAAATAATGAACTCCTTTTGCACTTCTCCCAAGAGAAATTCTCATTCACTGATGGGAAACCTGAAAAATAAAGGGGGTTTTATATGAATTAAACAGTGGAGCTACAGCACACAGCAATTTCACTTGGAGGCTGACTTTTGGACTGTTGAAAACCGTGGGATGTGTTAAATGTAATAAAATGTGTCACCTTGAGTTCCTCAAAAAAAACAGATCTCAATGTATATTGAGGTTCAGTGTCTAAAGCAGCACTGTACTCACTAAGATTTGGTTTCTCATTACAAACCTTCAAAGCCTCAAATCTAGGTATGCATTTAGTAGTCAGATTTCATAATAATCATGAAACACACTGTATGGTGGCACATGAGAATTTTGTTATTCCCTACGCAAATATCAGTACTGACAGAATAAATTAAAAAAAAAAACCCAGCTTTTTCTCCCTAGTTGGATTTCACCTAAACATAAAATATTCTTGCAAAGAGATTATAAATTTTGCTTCAGCCTGAACTAGAGAGCAGTAATCAGTAAACAAAGCCTGGAATTAAACTGCATTAAACAGAAGATGCTTTTACAAGTAGAAAACCCCAAATACGTTTCAGTGAGTTTGTGCAGGTGTTAATTTTTGCTTTGTTATGTTTGGGGTTTGTTACTAGTTCTTGGAATAGGGGGATGATTGCTTTGAAACCCCTGGAGAGAACCAGATGACAGAGTTCCAGAAAAGCTAAGAACCTCTCTAAACAAACACACTCCCTGCAGAGAGAATCAGAGCTGTTGATCTTCTCTGCAAAAACACTACCTAAATGTAGCCACAGTTAATTATATCCTGTTGACAAGAGGCACCTAAAGCACCATGCATTTTATCATAATGCAATAGCATACAAATGACAAGTTTTGACAGGTATCTATTTGTTGTTTTCAGAATTTGCATTGAATATGACAAGTGTACTTTAACTATTATGTCTCAGTGCTATTTAGTCAATTATCCTTTACTTCTGAAGTTAATTTTAGATCAGATAAACATGCCCAGATCTGCAGCTTGTGTGATATCAATAAAGCTTCCAGGTCTTAGGGAGAACATTAACACAGTGGTTGTGCCCGAAACTATAAAACTCTTGATTAATGCTTTTGCATCCACAAGAATAATAGAAATATAAGACTTTTGTTTCATGCTATAAATTCATACATTTCAGAAGAAATATATCATTGCCCTTCCATTTGGATATTGTAGTTCTCTCCATTAGTTTTGAATGCTGGTTTTTTTCCCATTTGAAGCATTTTTTGTCTTAGGTGTTATGTTTTAATACATGCTTTTATATAATTGGAAAAACATGATTTCTAGCTCAGTGATATACTTTATAAGAAAAAAAAAAAAGGAGTTCAAACCCAAAACCCTCTTTTCTGAACCAAGATCTATTTTAATAGTCCTTAAAATATGGGTCTGTAAATCGAAATATCATGAAGGAGTGTATTTAACTACTGAGAGTCAAACAAGATCAGGAAAGGTAAGCCCAGGTAATTTAACATTTTGGCCTAAAGAATAAAGAGGAATTCTTTCAGAAGAGGAATAGAGCAGGTTAACAGTGGAAACAAGTCCATGGATCCAAGAGGACTTCATGGACAAAGTAAAGTTAACCTCCAGTCAATTTCATGCAGTCATGGATCCTTTTCTTTCTTTCTCCTCTGTATTCTGATGAAAACAGAAACTGATATTGGTAACATAGATGACTAAAGGAATAATATTCATGTTCAAAGGACCATTTTGAGACTAGAAAACTCAGGTTCATTTATTTATTTGTAAGACAGATATTCAGAAAAGCAGAGAAAGAGGGAAAATTATAAAGATGAAAGAAATAAAGTATTGCACTTTACTATATTGCATACAGGAAAGACAAATAAAACATCTTTCAACCAGAAGCCCCTCTAAAGCACTAAAGTCGTCTCAGTCCCTGAGGAACATTGAAATCGATAGACTAGGCTGATTTAGTATGCAACTGGTGATGTTTAGTACTGTGGAATTATTGTAAAGCAAGATAAAATCAAAATCAAAACCTAAACCTGAAAAATAAAACAGTATGGACAATTGTATGTATAAAAAATTCCAAATGGATACACCATGATAAAAGTCACCTAGAAACTAGTGAAGCACAGAAGTCAGAGGAGGAGCTCTCCCTGTTTCCTGTTGTTGGTAACCTGAGCAATTCAGGATTCTGGATGGTAAACATGCTATACACTTATGTAGCAGCAATTTATGCTTTGTGTAAAAATCAGAACTTTTCAGAGTTTACACTCAACACTAACACAGCTTAAACAGAAAGACTGTCCTCCACTGTCCAGTATTGCCCAAGAGATTCCAACGTTGCTTGCTGTAAAGCAGCAGGTGATTCTCCTTTATGTCCTTCTAAAATTTAATCTTAAATGAAAGGTCAATAAGATGGATATCTGTCAACTTATATAAGTTGACAGGCACATACAAGTTCACGCTTCCAAAAATAATATCAGCTTCCCCAAGCATTAGCATTCAACTTGTTTATGTTTTATCATAGAAATATATTTAATATGTTAAAATATTTAAACCAAATGTAACCCTTTTTAATGGAATGTGTTTTCAGTTTTGGCCAGGACTTAAACTCTTGCAAAAAAAAATCTTGTTTCAGTATTACTGACGGGCATCAAAACCAAAAATGCTGAAAAATTTTATTTATTGCAGGTTCTCCAGTTAGAGCTGGAGTTGAAACTAGGTTCAGGTAAGTTTCAAATAACCATATATATTTCAATAACAGAACTGAAATACTAAGGCATTTATCATTCTCCAATCACATTGATGTCAGGTGAAAGAAGTGTATCTAATCTTTTAAAGAGTATATTTTAAGGATCTGTTTTCTTGTGTTACAGACAAATAAATTTTGGGGGTATCTGGCCTTGTTCTGCTGTTTCTGCTAAAGGTACAATTGAAACTTTGTTCAGTTCAGTGTGCCAGAAACTTGCACCTCCAAGTGCCTGTGGGCAATTCTTCTACAGTGCCCATTGTGCTGCTCATACAGCAGCTGAATCTGATAGAGAGGTCTTGCACTCCAATGTTGGCTTTAGCTATTTTCCCTTGTGCTTTTCTTTCTCTCTTTTTAATAATACAGTTGTGGTTTAGAGAGAGATAAGCAAACAAGGCTAAAGGATGCACCAAAGATCTCTCTCGTACCCATGCTGCAGTAGCAATAGGCATGTTATCAAACAATGGTGGTTTGCTAAGTATTTCCACTCTTGTTCAGTAGAGCAGGATCCAATGAAAACAGAATAGGCAGCAGATTTTAAAGTCAATATTTTAATACCCTTACCTTGTTTTCGCTTGCCCAGTAACTGTTTCCAAGGAAACAGAAGGAGAAGCTGGAACCAGTAGTGAAGCAGCAATAAAAGCTCACCAGCCTTTCGTTGCTGGCTTCTTTCCTGTTTTTCCAGATCCTGAACCCCCATTTAACAAGGCCCCTGATAGTTTAGAATAACATAAAAAATGAATATAATTTTGTTCAACACCCATTTGCATATAAACAAAAAGGAGCTGGCAATACAGTTGGTTTTCAAGATGGAGGTTTTTAACTGGCCATGGACGGGGGAATGGAGTTTGAAATAGGAGAACATATGGACCCAAGAGATAATATTTTGGTGTAGAAGTCAGAGAAAATTATAGCAAAACAGTATTAAGGACTTTTCCATGAAGCACAAAAGAGAGAAATTGGAACAGAATTGCAGACTTAATCATTTATTATTTTTCTAGTGTTGTTTACTTTCCAGATGTCTCCAGGCTAACCAGGGGGATGTTGTCTCATTTCCTCACCTGTGGTGTATGCACTGTCCAAGATGTAATATAGGGATTTATCAAAACTCGACCAGTTCAGAGTCTGCTGAAGTTTAGGAATTATGTTGCAGACTGAGCTATTTAGTGTGCACAGGACAAGGTCAACAGTTACTCCTACAACACCTGTGCTTCCAGAACACACACTGACTATCAGAAAAACTCTTTAGACATTTTACTGAACAAATGGGGTTTTTTTCAGATATTTCTTTTTTTAGGATAATTAGTTTTATACAGAACAACTATTTGTTATTCCTCTCACTGCTTTTGGATAAGGAAATTTAACTTGCCTCATATGTTACACTACACTGTGCAGAGTTAAACAAAAGAAAAACAAAGTAAGTAAGAATTAAAATATTTCTAGTTTGGAGGGTTTCATGGTAATCATTTTAATTATATATGATAACTAAATTACATATATGGATGCCAATGAATATAAAACCAGGAAATTTACGCTTCAACTAAATAACAGAAATGTCTATTTGCTCCCAATCTGGACTTCAAATTTTCATCTTCAGTGATTATTACTGAGTTAGATTTGCTCTTGGCTTCTGAAAGCTGAATTCTGCTTGACATAAGACAGTTACAAAGATGGGATTACCCTTACCTTCATACACAAAATGGAATGCAAGAAAACAGTGTGGTCTCAACTGTAGTAAACCAAAGTCAGAAATAGATGATAGGTAGATAGATAGGATAGATAGGATAGATAGATAGATAGATAGATAGATAGATAGATAGATAGATAGATACCCAAGCAGCAAAAGGGCTTTAAAATATTATCTAAACCCCCCATATAGCAATATTGCATCTATCATAATCAGACATCTTCTGCAGCATGAAAATCCCGGGAGCCTCATGAATATTCTAGTCTTGTTACACCAGAACTTTTGCTTTCCCAAGCATCCTTTCTAGGGATGTATTGATTTGCAAGTAGATAATAAGCCTGATTCACATAACTGAGTTTCTAATTTATGTATCCCTTCCATTTACGATTATGGGAATCAGCTATGCTTCTTCAGCCTTTGTTGTGCTTTAAGAATTTCAAAGTATTCAACAAATATTCTTTTAAATTCTGGTTTCAGTTCACTAGTTCTGTCATAGGGGCTGGTTTTAATGGATTCTGGTCCACTTCAGCAGTTTGTCCAAATCAAAGACTTTTCCAGATTTATTTTTATTATATATCATATGACTTCATGTAAAGTCCAAAAACCATCAACCAGTTCATAGGTGCAGTAACAAGGACACTGGGCAAAACACCTTATAATAATAAGCTCCTGTGTCCTGCTGAAAGATTCCTATGGAGGAGGGTAAAATGCAAACTGCATCTGAAAAAGATGGCAATTTATATTTATGTGGTTAGAGATACTGGCAGTATTTTTTACTTCACTTTCATCCAATTGATTTGCATCTTCCTTGACAATGTTCAACAAACTTATATTTTACATGAACTGCAAGCCTAAAAACTTCTATAAACTCACTAGTATTTATCAGACTATGTTAACTTAGGGAAGTGCATTGAATTTAAGTTACCAGGTGCTGATAGTGTGTGTCCACAGCCTGGTGTCTGAGTAAAGGCGAGGACTGCCCCATGCTGGACACAGCTGCTTCCAGGTGGCTTGCAGGGTACAGCTGAGCACTTCAGCCAAACTGGTGGACCCCCTGACAAAATACATTTAAACAATGTCATCAGAAAGAACAAATATAGTGAGAAACAACAGAGGAAACACCAAAGTTGTAGTAGGAGAAGCTGCTTCAGGCACTGGAGAAGACCATGGAGAAAGCAACAGTGGAGCAGGCTGTCTCCATGACACCATGACAAAGTAGATACCTACACTGCAGAATACACAGAGAATGCCGCAGCAGAGCAGGTGGGTGGATATTCTTGAAGGAACCATGGCCCATGGAAAACCAATGCCAGAGAAGGTGAAAAGTGTGAGATAATATTCTGGTTTTGCCTAGGGTATAGTTAATTTTACTCACAGTAGCTAGTATGGGGCTGGGCTTGGAATTTGCCCAGGAAACAATGTTGATAATATTGAAGTACTTGTATTATTGCTGAGCCATTTTTTTCACAGCCTCGGGGCCTTTTCAGCCTCTCACCCCCTGCCACCAGCAAGGACACTGAGAATGCAACAAGAGTTGAGAGATGACATAGCTGGGACAGCTGACCCCAGCTGACCCATGGGATATCCCACACCATATTTCATCAGGTTCAGCATGTAAAGCTTGGGGAAGGAGGAAAAGGAAGAGTGTAGACGTTCAGAGCAATGGTGTTTTCTTCCCAAATCATTGTTACGCACAATAGAGTCAAGCTTTACTGAAGATGGCTGAAAACCTGCCTGATGATGGGAAGTGGGAAATTAATTTCTAGTTTTGCTTAGCTTACATGCACAGCTTTTGCTTTTCCTATTAAACTGTCCTTATTTCAACCCACTAGTTTTCTCACTTTCATGTTTCTGATTCTCTCCCATCCCACCAGCTAGAAGACTGAGCAAGTGGTTCTGTGTGTATTAGTTGTGGTCTAAATTTAAACCAAGATGTCTGAAAAGAAACAGAGAAAAACTACTGTAGGTTGATGTAGTCCCCCAGGTCCCCCTGCACCTCTGGGTGGAGGCAGAGTCATGCAGAATAAAGAGAAGTGGATCCTGGAAGTGGTGGAAGGATATTTGGAAAGTTGTTATCTTGATGTTCATCTTTGTTTCTCAGAACTCAGATCTATTTCAGTAAGTGCTAAATTAAATTATTTTTCTTCAAGTCAAATATGGTTTGCCTGCAATAATAATTTGCAAGCTATCTCTCTATCTCAACATATTAGTTTTTGCATAATACTTTCTCCCCTTCTACAACCAAAGAGGGACAGTGAGGGCTCATCTGAGTGAGTGTTTGACTATTGGCCAAAACTAACCTATCACAGGGGAAGTAAACACAACAATGATACTAATAAAAATGCTTGGAGTTGCATTTAAAGGCTACATCAATCTGTGAAAAATGTTTGCAAATTGAACACACGCCAGTGAACTCCGCGATCGCGGGATTCCGTTACTAATTCGTTACTTTGTTGCGCGCGGCATGGATCTCCGCAGCAAAAAAATAGTGTGCCTTATAGTCCAGTGTGCTTTATGGGCATGAAATTACTGTATTTATTATTGTTAAATACCCATGTGAATTAAAATCAGTCAGGTTGAGTTCAGTGTTACTAAGTTGTAATTATCTTTAGAGGTAAACTATGTTTAGGAGATAATATGTTAGTTTAAACTCTAAAATACCTTTGATTAAATTATTTAAAATTTGTTATTCTTATGTCTTAACTTATTGATATCCTGTCCCTCAAATGAAAGTAAGTGTGTGAAAAACACCAGTGTTTATACATTTTAAGCAAACCTGGTTTGACACAGTTTCCTGACCTTTTTTTTTCCCTCTTCAGTAAATTCCTTTCATTTCTATGTATTTCCATGGAAAAAGTATATTCTGTGAAAGGAGAAGCCTTCAGGCTTCCCCAAAGCTAAATGCATTGCAAAGCAGGTAGTGTGAGGACTTAAAGACAGCCATGGACTGTCTCAAACATTGTCCAAGAAGCAAGTACCCATAACAGGAATTTAAGATAAATCGAGATAGCAAACAGGAAGGTGTTAATTCCAGACCTAAATGGAGGTGAATGTTTGGAATTAGCACACTGGATAAGATTCCGCTGGGCAGATTTGGAAAAGCGCTGATGCAACAAGAAGATTCCAGGCCTTGTGAGGCAAATCCAGGTGACTTATCTGGACAAAAATCCCCACCACAGCAAATTTTGACAAAGGAGGCAGCTGCTTGCACACATACCATTCCAAGTTATGGGAATGGCACTTACGTCTCATGGACATCCAGGACTTGGACTGTAAAAAAGTGGTAATTCCTGAAGAACATTTGTGATCCCCCACCACTGAACAGATCAGGGAGATGGAGGATGTTGCAATAATCCATGTGGTGATGATATCTTTTGTTTAATATCAGTTTTTTTCTCTTTGTTTTGCTCTCTTTTGCTCTCTTTCTCCTCCTCCCCCCTGCGCTCCTCCTTTCTATTCCTCTCCCTCTCTCTCTCTTTCTCCCACTCCCCACTTAACATTTACTGTTAAATAAAATCTGTACTATTGACTTTGGCATGTGGTCTCATTTGCACCTTAGTTTGGACAGAGGCATCTCTTAATAAGCAGATTCTAACAGACAGATATAGATTCATAGTTCTCTTGCTAAAAATCAGGGTTTACTTGTTTTTCCTCTTACCAGAATATATGCTTCAAGACTTTATTGATTGGAATAAATTGACATTGAATTCCTGAGCCTCTTTGGCTTGGCATTGTTTTCTTTGAAGGAAATCAGCCATTCTGCAGTAACCAAAGATTTAGAACTGTAATTAACAACACTGAGTATTTCAAATTGTTAAAGACTTTCTTAGCATAGGACCTTACTGTGACATGTTACATAAGCTAGCCCTTTACTCTCATAAAAGTCATCAAAAAGTGGATATGATTTCAAAGCTGCTAGAAGAAGTCATACAAATGTCTTCCTACAGAGATTAATCAAGTTACAAGAAAATACTCCAGACAGACCATCTGAATATCTACAGGACAGGAAAGATTGAAGTCTGTTGCAGCTGTGGTAGCAGCTATAGCAGTATCTAGCAATGAGCAAGCCTTTATGATGTAAGTAGAAATTACCTAAGTAATAGGGAACCATAGTTTAGTAGTACCTGCTTAAACATATGAGTCTTTTAGTTGTTTTTTGAATTTTTTTATGGTTTGAAAGTTGTATCAAGGGCTATTAGATATTTTGCAAGTAGTTTGCTAGCACATTTCTTACTTCACCTTACAATACTTCAGTTTCTACAGAGGAGGTTTACCTTAAACAAATAAAGTAAAAAATTATCATACCTGAAATTTAATGTTAGAAATTATTTTCCTCTCTTTGCAAACTATAAAGCACATTATTTACATTGCTCAGAGCTTAGCACTCCAGTGGGAAAATATATTCTCCCAATTCTTCCAGTGTTTTTGAATCATGCAAGCTGTAAACAGTTAGCACTTGGGGAAAAAGTGAACTTAGTGACCCACAGAGTGATCATTATCCTCTTGATTCTTCAGAGGAAGCATCACCTGAGCATGGAGCATATTCCATGCTTGTAGAGAAGTTTTCCACTCATCAACCCTTGTTGACATTTGGGATGTTAGAGATTATTTTGTACATTTATGTTGAGCTGTCACCAGACACATGTGAACACCACTTTTAACTGAGACAAGATATCTATTTAGGAGCAACTGAATTGAGACCGTTTGAAAACTGCAAGTTAGAACAGTAAAACCCAGCTTGATGCTCCATGGCGTTCTTTGGAATTTGAGCGATGTCCTGGTTATAATGTTCATGAGGACCACTTGCCAAAAAATTAAGGAATTCCTTGACTCTATATCTTCCGGAATTCAGCTCAATAATAAAGACACATGGATATCTACAGGTAAGATGCTGTCTAAGCTTATATTGATATTGGCATGGTGTAGTTGGAGAAGTTAGCAGAGCTAGTGAAAAACTGAAGAAATCCAAAAGCATCTCAGTTGAAAAGGTCTCTGAATTCCTTGGGTTCAGAACCTATATCCTTGGTCTGGAAATGCAGACTATTGTCTCATGTGGTGGGGACATCCATGTCAGGGAACCAGAAGGGCCAGCTGCCCTCCGGGGCAGTCACTAAGGCAGCTGCAGTGGGTCCTACTCCAGGACACCCATCCCACAGCGCCTAGCAATGGAACAGGCATGGAACTGGGCTGGGGGCATTTACCATGGCCAGCCTGGAGGCCAGGGATTTCTTGGCAAGACTGGTGACAGGGCAGCGCCAAGTTTCAGACAAGAACCATTTCTGTGGAATGGAACCAGGCAGGGTCCACAGGACCTATGATAAGAGATAGGTATGTAGTGATATCAAAGCTCATATGGGGATTAAGTATAACAGACTACATTTAAAAGCCTGACCAAATCCAAAGTAGTGAGACATGTTGGGAGTTCAGCAAGGGGAGGGGCCACTGATGTGTCTTCCATCTCTCTCTTCAAACTGGCTTTTATCAACTGTCTGTTTTTGGGATTAAATGATATCCCAGACAACAGGGGTAAATTCTCTTGTTCAGTTAACATGCAGACAGGAATGTAAAAGTCATAGGAGCTAGGGAGTGCAGGGTTACAAAAGTCTAAATCTTGCCTAAGGATGGAATTATGTGATTCTGATTTAAATACATTTTATGTATTTTATATTTAAAAAATGCTAAGCTTATATCTACAATATACGAAAACATTTAATTTTCTCACCAAGCCAGACAGAAAATACAGAGACAAAATATGCACTAGGACAAATATGCATATATAACATTTTTGGTTATCTAGGATTTGGGCTTCTTTCCATTTACCACAGACAAGATTAGGCATTTATCTGAGCTGACATGGATTTTATTGCTGGGGAACATGATTATATTTGAAATTATGTTACACCTTACTTTATCCATACTACCATACTCAGAGCAAAAAGGAAAAAAAAAACGTAGTATATGTTCATGTTTACATGTAAGTATTTGCCTGAAAATCATTAAAATTGCAAGCAATAAGAGATTACAAGATTTTTTTTGTATTTTGACCAAAGTGTGTCTTTCTTTCATTTTTCTCCATCTTTATGAACAATCTCCTTTTGATTTGGGAGTAATACAATGTGACAAGATAGCCACCAGCCATGTCAAGCTAAGCTAGCAGTTTCAAATCATAAACTATTTTGTAAAACATGTTTAAAAATGCATGCAAAGGTTCCAACAAAATGTGCCACCTTTTACTGCTTGCAATGAAACTGCAGTGATCAGAGCTGGCCTGTATTCCCATATGACACAAAGCCATATCCCTGGTTTTCCACTTTGTACATCTAGGTGTAGAGCATGAATGTCTTGGAATGTCTTGTTCCCCAGCCATCAACAAGTATAAGATTGCCCTTTCAAGGTTTTATTTTCAAGATCTTCATAATTTATTACCTTTTTTTTTTTTTTTAATTCAGTAATTGGTGTGGATCCCATCTGGTGCTGTGGTCACAGATGGTCTTGGCAGCAGCAGGTGCATGGAACAACAATGAGTCGTTGTTGAAGACAGAACTGCAGATGCCCAGCATAGACACAGACAATTTTCTTCTCGATATATCAGGTTCAGTGAGTCCTTTTGTTGTTGAGAGACAACGATTGAGGTTCTTCTAATAACTTCTTATATTCCTCAAATACTGCAACTGTTAGTACAGGTGAAGTGTCACTACATTATAACATTGAAGTTCTCTATTCAGTCAGTCTAACAACACTATGTCATCAGTGCATCACAGAAATGTTTAATAGCCATCTTTTCCATTAGTTCTACCTAATGGAGCTTGTGCTTAGTTAAGGATTTAACTCTGAAAGCTATGAAGTAGTCTTAGATTTATATATATTATATTCAATATCTGCTTGGAATTAGACTTACCTGAATATGTCCATAAGACAAAAAGTCCTCTAGCTTGTCTACTGTTGACAGCAATGTAATAAAATCAATGTTCATATCACTCTAAGAAAAGAATTTGCTTAAAGAAAAAACAACAAATAAAACAACACAGTTCAAAATTTAGTGTTGCTGTATTTTTTCTTGATTGAAAACTCACTAATATTAGGTACTAAAATTCCATTCTTTCTTGAAATAGGCCTCTTCTAATGAAAATATTTCAAAGTTTATTAAGTTAAAAACAGCAAACAAACACACAAACTAGAGTGATTTGACTGATCATACTGTAACTAATTTCTTTGTCAAACTACCACAGCTTAATGCAAGTAGTAATTAAGTTCTGATACACATCTAAGGAAAAAAAATACACTTTACACATTAAGGAAAAAGTGGGGGTTTTTTTGCAAATTAAAGTTATCCCCAAATATTTTTGTGGTGGGTAAGACAGCATTTCTTCACTACTCTGTGAGAGGGTTTAGTTTTCATTTAGACAGTTAAAATTTCATTAGGCAAAATCTTGTGCAACCAAATCAGTCACACTCTGGCGCCAGTGTGATGGCAAATGCCTTTCTTCCCTAACATACCATCACATTGCTCACAGCAGTGAATTTAGTCAACTCTGCAAATTGTCCTTCAGAGAACATCTCATAAATGAAGTGGGTTTGGGAATCAGAGGAAGAAAAAAATAAATATAAAAATATTTTAATAGTTTAAAATCAAAGACTTTGACTGAAAAATTTGCAGGAAAACAGAAGTGTTTGTTTGTTACCACTGGCGGTGCTTCCTGTAAAACTCCTCTTTCT
>PYHW01010218.1:2397758-2464995 GCA_013186435.1 Turdus rufiventris | reverse complement strand
GCACCTGATTATAAGCCGCACTTTGGGTTCAGACCAAAATTTTAGTCAAAATGGTGCGGCTTATATTCGTGAAATTACTGTACTTTTTTTTGGAGTACTTAAGTGCTCCTTAAGAGCCAAACCTATTCTTTAATGTAAGGCATAGGTCATATGAGGTATATATAACAAGTCAGCTCTTTTTTGTTCTCTAGTACCTACTTATAAAATGTAGAAAAATTTGCAAGTCACTGTAGCATGCATCTTTGCTAGCTTCCAGAATATAGAATTAGAGACTTAGTGGTCAGGATACTGACATCTGGCTTTCGGTCCCTACTTAAAGACCACTTGCTAATCTGTACAGAGTTAAGGTCCTTCCAGATAGCCTAAAATTAGGATATACTCTGACACTGGGAAATGCAGTATTGAGTCTCATGATGCTGGGTTAGATACTGAACTTTTCCCCCTTGTGTCTGTCAACCGCCTGAAAATTGAAAGCTTTTGCTTTCAACTCCATGGATCTTATTTTTCATGTCCTTTGGTTTTATTTCAAGTACTTTAGGTTCAATATTTATTGCCAGAAAGAATGGAAAGAAACATATTGGACAAAAAGTTTTCCCAGACAAAAAGAAAGGGATATAAGTAATCCTGCATCAATTTTCTTCTTGGCCTTATGATTTTACAATAAACTAAAGAAGAAGTTACTATCAAGTAGAATAACTACTTGAATTCCTTCCCTGCATTAAAAGTATGGTTTTTGCTGTGCCTGCTCACTAAAAAAAAAACACAACAGCAACAAAAACACCAAAATGAAAGAGATGCCAATACCTTTTTTTATGCCATGCAGGTATCTCATCATAGCGGAGCTTTAGGGGCATGACCACTTTCTGCTCTCTATAAACTAGTTTGGCACCACGATGAGAAAACAGAGCTAGAAAATACCCATCCAGATGCATACTCTAATGTTCATAATACCCCTGGTGCTATACTTTGGATTGTATTTTGCACATTTTGTGATGATATTCAGTACCTCCAAACATTCCGATTTGAAATATCTAATATAAAACATTATTTTATGTGGATGTTGTGATATGGTTTATGGAGTTAATAAGATTTTATTGGCAACTGGATTTATTACGGATCTAAGTGTGGTATATTTGGGCCATGGTGTCTTTCTCTTCTGTCTATCAAATCTATAAATAACAAAGGGAATGATTACTATGCAAGCCTGAAAAATGTTTTTCCAAAGGTTTGCCTTGGAATTTATTTCAGCCAGATTGAAATAGATGTGTTAAGTAGGTGGGACAAAGGGCAAAATATTAATCACCAGCAAACAAAATAATACCTCCAACATCACAAANAAAAAAAAAAAAAAAAAAAAAATAGAGAGAGAGAGAGAGAGAGAGAGAGAGAGAGTAGTGACCTCATTTCAGGAGTTATATTCATAACAAAATTGGAAAGAGCAGCCACTGGAGAGTTTTTAGGGGTGTAAACACCTATGTGTTGAAAAACTATCAACATAGAACTATTAAGATTATTTAGCTGCATATCTCTGAGATTTTTTAAAAAATGTTTTTCTGTCCATTGTTATTTAGTTATGTTTGCAGATGAATCTCCTCATGCTGTAATGCACTATTATTATTTTCAATTTAAAGAAAATAATTTCTTTAGCAGCATGATTGAAAAGATAGAAAATTCATTTAATCTGCTATAATTTATTGCTGGTCAGTGTCTTTGTTCTCATGGATTTTTCTTTTCTAATTAGTAACTTAAAAAAATGCAAATGTTTTCAGGGGGGTTTGTCATGTTTAAAAATAGCACAGTGCAGACATAAAAGAACAAAGCAGCCTCACTTTCACAGACGCAGTTTAGGATGTAATCAAACAGCAAGCTCTAAAGGAACACCTGCGCTGAAACCTTGCCCACCTCCTCCTACTTATTCTTCACTGGCAGCAGTCCTGATCTGGCCTGCCAACTCCCATCCGCAAGCAAGGACAGCTGTGAGGGAGAAAGAAAGCTCATCTTCATCAAAACACTCTTTGAAGCTCTTCTGAGGATAAACATTCTTCATTTATTAACAGCTTAATGCTTTGATAAAAGCTCACTTTGTTAAGTAGTTTGCCTTTCAAGAGCTGCCCACGTAGATATTTGCATGATGTTCATAAGGACTTTAAGACAACATGGGATTGCTGGAAATATTGCCGAAGGCATAGAAATAAAAACAGAGACCATATTCCTACTAGAAAAAGAGAGGAAAAAATCAAAGGAAACTTATGTTCAGCAGGCTTTACTGTTTTCTGATTTATCATAGTCCTGTATGAAAGTGCCATTATGTTTAATGCTAAAAAGCTGTCTGGTTGAATTTGAGGAAATTAATGCAAAGGAAAGTTTAATAGGGTGTATGCAGTTATATATATAAGAAATCAAAAGTATAATTAGGATTTCAAACCCAACACTACTTATCATAATGGTCACTTGCACATACTGGGAAAAAAACAAACCAAAAAAAAGTACTGCTTAGTCATAAGTCATGCAACTGGTTTAAGCACTGAATTCTCCCAACTGCAACGAGTGACTAAAACTCTGCACAATATGAATTCACAAAGAAGAAAATCTTATATGTTATAAATCACTTATATCTTTACACAGTTGTCTTTAAAGTAATGTTGCTGCCTTCTTATCAGAGTGAAGCTGAAAGGCTGCAACGCTCCAAAGCGACTTTGGAGTTGACAGTCCAGTTAGACTATTCAACTGCATGAAATAATTCTCTTGCTTTATCTTGTTAGATTATTATTCCTTTCTATTCCAAACTGTGTAACTGACCAAAGTAAGATCAGAAAGCCAAATACATGGCCTACCATTCAAAAAAACTTGAAAGGACTAAGCACTGAGGAATTGAATTGAAGGCCCACTCTAAGAAGAAATGGGTAAAAAAATCTGTTGAAGTATTTTGCTACAAGTCCATAGAAAATCAATGAAATTAGGGCCACAAAAATGACTAAGCAATGGAGCATCTTTCCCATGTTTCAATGCTTCTTTTTCTCTAGTGATTAAAATTAGATTGATAGGTAATAGACAATGAAATAAAAATTAAACCTCTCCCATTTCATACCCAAACCTACCAAACATGTTCTAGTTTTTTATATATAGAAAAATATTAACTACTTGGAAAAGTTGCACCAGATTTTCTTAATTCTATAGATAGTAAATATGGTTAATATCTGAGATGTTAATCTTCCTCATAACAGGTATACTCATCGGAGTTCTAATAAATATGAATTGAAAGATTTCTTTACTTTTTCATTACAAAATAGAAATAATAATGAAATTTCTGATTTTCACTATTACTACTATTACTCAAAAAAATAAAAACCAAAAAGTTGTTTTATCACCCAAAAGATACTCTCCTTGGGAAATTATTGTAGTGTCTTTTCATTCCCAGAAGTAAACACTATAGTTAATTTATAGCTTTCACTCTCAAAATAAGAAATTCTGTTCATTCAGCATTTACAAAGTTTTTAGGTCTACTACAGATGGAGTCAATTCTATCACTAATTTAACACACTACTTGTATTTGGTTAATGTTAGTTTTGGCAGGCATCCAGGGTGTTTCATACACCTGGGAAGAAAAATAAAACTACAGAAGTAATTTATATGGTAAAATAAATCTAATATCTGTCTTTCCAGTGTGAAGAATTACCATGATAATGTCTCAATCTTAATGCATTTTTCCCTAGAACTAGTCAACATTTCTCACTAAAACAATACTTTAACATTCTTTAAAATTATTTGCTCTATTTTTACAATGTTTTATTTGTATTACAAGAAGTGATGCAATTCAAAATTAACAATTCTGCTGTCAGTTGCTTTGGGGATCAACTGGAATTATTTAGTTGTGAGTGTTAACAATTATACTGTTAGCTAGAACCATGTTCAAGGAACTCACATATACACAATAGCAGCAAGGGAATGTGTTCCCTCTGTTTCAGTAGTGAACATTTAATAGAAGAGCACTGCACTCTTCATCTTTTCTTTTTAGTAGGCAACAGCGTAAGTCAAATGGAAAACACCAATGAGGAAAAGATGCTGAAGCATTTCAGAGATTTCCTCTGGCTTCTCAAAGCTTTCCAGAGGAATCTGGAAGTCTGGAGATAGTCTGAAGTGGTGGAGTCCATTAGTCTCCTCTTTTGCCAAGTCTTTCACAGTGTAAACTGTATTTTCTATGATAGAGCAGAAAACAGTAACAAGTTTGAGGCACTAGCAGTACCTTTTGTGCAATAAAATATAAAATTATTATAATAATTATAGTGCTCGTTATCTCTTACTCTTTAGTTAATTTCGGGGTGGGTTTTTTTTGTTTTGTTTTTTTTTTTATTGAATGACAGAATACGATATAAGTAAATTTTGTGCTGGTACAGCTCAGGATTACAAGGCAATGAAAGGATAGGGAAGGAGACAACAGGAAAAAAAATACACAGAAACATTTAAATTCATCAGGGAAGCGAAGAATATCTCCTTCAAATGAGTGTTTGTAGTGATTTTTTACTTCATGAGGCTAATAGTTAAGATAAATATCTAGAAAATATTTTCTAGCTTCTATCATACTTACCAGGCGTATGAAGAGTAGTTTGAAGCAAGACCTGCAGATACATGTACACACACACACTGATGATCCTCTTTGAGCCTTACTGACTTTAAAGAGACATTCTCTTTGAATAAGATTTCTTGCTAGAGATTGCTGTGAAAGAATTTTCATTTTTTAAGATGCAGAAAAGATACCAAAAAAATTAAAATTACTGATGGATAGCAAAAAAGAATTATTCATGAAGCAGCTAGAGAGAATGTTCAGTATTCGGTTGCATTAAATTTTCTTTTGACACATAACCTGAATCTGTAGGGTAAGAATATTGCTTGAGTTACCAATACAACAACATAAACTAGTTTAAGTGATTTATTTTTAGACTTTTTCCTGAATATAAAATTTTCAAACCAAGACATGTTATGAGAAAGAGCTTACTTTCTCTCATTTCATTTCTTATTCCTAGAGTAGGTTTGCTTAGTTCAAATTCAATAGAAAACCTGCTAATTTTGTAATTTATCAACAATTTTACTGGAAATATATCAAATATTGCATAAACAGACACACAGGAGATGGATTTAGTTTTTGAAACTGCTTCTGTAAAGCCAAATTTAGCTCAGGAACAGTTGATTTCAATCTACTGACACCTCGTTTTGCGTACTACTTTAATCAGTAGTCAGCTACTTTCATCCACTTTTCTCTGTATTGCCTACACTTGTGCCTCTCTGATCCATCCTGATTCCTCTTTTTCCTTCCTTTTGACTTTTCCTGTAAGCACTCCACAAATGACCACAGTACCCTTAAACTGTTCTATAATACCATTTGCAGAATTACCAAGTATTTTCCCCTGCAAACATGATATGCCCTATCTCCCTTAGTTCAGTAGCACTCTTTAGATTGCAAGGCTTTCTGGAGACAGCAGGTTTGCTCACCTCAATGGGTTTTGTACCAAGGCAAGAAGCTGCTCAGTCTATGACAGACTAAGGAGCCTCTGATTTGGGTGCCACAGGCCCCAACCAGGATTACAAGGCTTCCTCTGCCCATCATTGCTCTTTTGGTCTCCCTGGGTCTCTCCGTGTGCTGTGACTAGGAAAAACAGTGGAAAATGCCTATAACCCTGCTACATGAAAGAACAGTTGCCAAACACATTGTCAGAGATGTGATATCAACTCAGAAAAAATGCATGATCAAAGACCTTGAAGTGTGTATTTTCACAAAGTATTCCACCATATCAAACTGTAGTGAAGACAGCACTCTCCCCACAGTAAATTTCTTAAAGGGCAAGAACTGTAACAGATAAGTCACATTCCACTAAGAGGAGCTGTGGGAAGTTCTTTGGAAAAGGATGCTCTAGGACAGAATTAAGCCAGACGAGGCAAATATGATATCTGAGAACCATTTATTAGTAACAAAAAGTGTGTTGATTACACAAAAAAGGCAGAAAATGAATAAGGATAAAAGAAAAAGAATGAGAGGGGAGGCAGAGGTGAGACAGAGAGAAAAAGCAGGTATTACCACCAGAAGGTTGGGAAGGGCTGTGGACATCCAGCTGGCAGGGGGTGTGTGCACACTGACAGCTGGGGAGCCTGCAGAGCTCCCAGAGAGGCATGGATACACTGGTACAGCTCCAGTTTTCATCTCCCTCTACTTGGTACTGGTGAGTGCCAAGACACCTTGAGTCCTGTGTTCAGTCTTGAGCTCCTTACTGCAACAAAGATATTGAGGTGCTAGAGCACCAGAGAAGAGCAATAGAGCTGGCAAAAGGTCTAGAACTGTGGGAGAATGGATTATAAGATTAGTGCTAAAGGCAATCTCCCCTGATGAATTACAGCTGTACTAATTACCAAAGAGTGGAAAGAGCCCATTCAGTGAGGGTGGGAGTTATAAAAGATTGGGTTTGGGGTTTGCTGGTCTAGAGGAATCTGCTGCAGTTGGAGTCTATTGGTAGTGCTGTGAGGATGAAGGGTTGTGGGGTCATGTAAGGGATACACAAGGAAAGATGCTGTGTGAGGGATAAACAGGGTTTGGTGGTCTAAGGGACGGGAAGATGTTAGCTAGCTATGCAGAAGAACAAGAGAGAAGTCAATGCTGTGTGGAACTGCCTGTGAGAAGTCTACAGACAGAAGGCATGAGAAGGTTTTAGGAAAATAAGGGGCTGATGCTGGTGTCAGTCATCCCTCTGCTCATCAAACAACTGAGGGAGCTGAAGTTCTTTATCAGAGAGAAAAAGAGGCTGTGGAGAGACCTTATCACACTTCCTGAAGGGAGGCTGTAGTGAGGTAGGTGTCAATCTCTTCTCCCAGTGAAAAAGTGATAGTTTGAGAAGAAATGGCTTCAAGCTGCAGACCAGAAGCAGTTCAGATTAGATATTAGGATTTTTTAATATTTCATAGAACAGTTTGTAAAATATTGAAATAAACTGCTCAGGAAAATGGTGGCATCATCAGCTCTGGAAATATTCAAAAAGCATAGGATTAAGGTACCTGAGGACACGTTTTAATGAATGTGCTGGTGGTGTGTGGTTGATGCTTGGACTTGATGATCTCGGGGGTCTTAACTGATTACTATTCTATGAATATGGAATCTTTGGGATCTGGATTTCCTTTACGCACACTCCCATCATGTGCACGGCATGGTGTAACTTTCCAAAAGAAGAGAGATTTTAATCAAAAAAAAGAGCTGCAAAGTGGACTTCATAGAAGTGTATGTTCAAAATGTAAATATTGAATTATTTAAATTTTTTCATGTTATTTATTATTGCCTTAAATCAGAGGTCAAAGCCTATTATGTTTGCATTAAATGAACTTCTAGCTTAAAAATTTCATTTTTTCATAATTTTAAGTTAAGTTTCTTTGATTTTTTTTTTTTTTTCAATCTTTCTTAACTGAAATTGCCTTTGTCAAAAAATCCCACATGAATGTGGGAAAAAAACCCATACATTTTCTTATCTATGAAAAATATTCTGTAAAAGTTAAGTTAAACTAGGATTTGAATAAACAGAATAAGTGTGTGAGAGAGAAAATAAGGAGACCAACATCATAATGATTACAATAGTGTTTATATTCTGACTTCATGAAAGTATTCCCATGACTTTTCATTCATTTTCTTTCATAAAAAATTTCATGATTAGCATTTAAAATGAAATTAGATTGTGGCGTGCAAACTGTCTATTCTTGATATTAAACAAAGAAATAAATTCATCCCTTTTCCTTCTTGCTGTTTATTTCTGTATACGAAGCAATGGGGAGAACTGACTAGATCAGGCAAGAAAGTAAAATACCAATGAAAAATGTTCATGTGTAATTTAGTTAAGAGTGTTTTTCATTCTGTTTCCTTGACATATAGGAATGATAGTTTGTGACCTTCATTCACATTGAGCAGAGTGTGTACATGTTCAAGGAAGAGCAAAGAAAAATACAGCATGACAGCCAACAAATTTTATTAGTATGTTTCTTATATGATCTTGGAAGTCTCTTGAAAATCACTGTGATATGTAATTGAATCAAAATATTTCTGTTCTGAGTTTTTTTCAGGTTTTCAGATGCCCCAAGTCACTCTTGTCACTCTTGGAATTGCTTCATATTCTTCTATAACATGAATGTTATTCTTTTCTAACAAATCAGGGCACCTAAAAATGTTATCTGTCAGGAAGCTACAAAAATTCAACTTCCGTTTTTTTTAAATGCCCATCTAATAAAATATTTGTGGAAAGATATTAAACTTGCGAGATTTGCACTTTCTTTATCTTAAAATATGTGAAATTCAGATAAAAAATTGACAGTAATCTCTGTTACTTGGGAACTGTTTGTATAATGAAGTAGAAATATGAAACAGTAAAAAAATATTTAAAACATTTTCTTCACAGACATGCCTTGTAGAGCCTTAATAATTGTTTAAAAAGTCAAATAAAATTTTATTGCAATTGAAGAAAAAAAGGTGACAAAATCTTCTTTACAGTGTTAAGAAATTATGAATATAAAAATAATAAAATACAGATTTTGATAATGTCACCACATTTGACTTATCTTGCATGAAAAGGTCAGAGTCAGAGTAATTTGTAAGATTCAAATGAAGTCTCAAGACATATAGGGCTGCAAATTCAGTAGTTTTTTGGTTATATTAAAGGTTACTCATTCATAGGCAGAAAATGTATCTTTATCTTTGACATGTTGAGTGCACTTTCACTAGAGGTGTTCATAAGTGAAGTTGCTCTTTTAACCAGTAAATTTTCTGGACATAAAGGATAGATCAATGATGCAAAGGGGATGTTAAGATAGTTATAACATTAAACTGCTTTTCAAACAGAACAAAACAAAGTACACCAAACACACACATAAAAAAAAAAAAAAACAAAAAAAACAGGTTGATATTTTTTTTTTGGTGCCTTTTATTTAAAACATGTATTTTGGAAAGTGGTGAATCAATTCTTATCAATGTCTAGTAACTAACTATAAACTATGTAAGAACTGGAAAAATGATAAAACTACAGTAATTTCACAACTATCAAGTGCACCCTTTTGACTGAAATTTTTGTCTGAGCCCAGAAGTATGCCTTATGATCCAGTGCGCCTCATATATGGCTGAAGTTCAGAAATTTGCCAACCTGAAAGTGGGAGCCCTGTGCCCCGGTGCCGTGGGAGCCTTGTGCCGCAGGAGCCCCATGCTGCATCAAGCCAACCTGGAAGTGCAAGCTGCGAGCAGGGGAGGGCGCCTGGGTCTGCGTTTAAAGTCTACACTAATCTGTGAAAAATGTTTCCAAATTGAGCACCTGCCAGTAAACGCAGCGATTGTGCAATTCCATTACTAATTCGTTACTTTGTTGCGCACATATTCTCACTAAACAAAAAAAAAATAAAAAAATAAAAGTGCACCTCATAGACCGGTGCACCTTATATATGGGTAAAAGTTCGGAAATTTGCCAACACTTGGAAGTGCATCTTATAAGCCGGTGTGCCTTACAGTCATCTCCTCCCAGCCAACACACACACATATGGTTCATATACTGGGCATGACATTCTTTGGTGTGGAATAGCCCTCTGGCCATTTTGGTTGAGCTGTCTCAGCTGTGGTCCCTCCTGGCTCCTTGTGCAACTCTTCACCCACAGGGCATGGGAAGCTGAAAGGTCCTTGACTTAGGGCAAGCAACAGCCAAAAGATCAGTGTTGTCAGTATTATTCTCATGACAAAGCTAAGAAAAACAGCACTTTGCCAGATACCAGGAAGAAAATTATCCCATTCAAAACCAGATTTTGTGTAAGAGAAATAGTTGGGGAAAGCAGCTGCATTTCATCTGCCCTGAAATTTCCAAATCATTTATGAAGTACCAACTCATGGGATTCAGTGCAAAAAAATAGAAGTAGGATGTGGAAGTGGAATCTTCACATCTCATGGTCTCTTCTTCCTTCTAATCACTCTACTCAAGGTAGCAGTGGCTAGCAAATTAGTGATTGCTGTCAGAATCACACACCTAGTCCTTCATTGACAGTACCTGAAATTACCAATAATGTTACAGAGAAAAAAAGTTGTCCTTCCCTCTTTTCCTCCAATAGTGCTGTGATAGGATTAGACATTAAATGTGAAAACTTCACTCTCTCAGTTTCCTCTCACTTCTACCCTTTTTCCCTCCTATTCCTATGACATAGTTATATCAGTGGTATGTTGTGCCCTGTACCTACAATAGTTTGCTCCAATGCTCCTATCTCTGTCCTCTTGCCTCATGTAAGTCCTGGAGAATTAATAAGGAAAAAATAATGAAAAAACATTTATCAATCATACAAATCTGCAATATATTTAATACAACATTTGATTTGTACCAAAGTCACACTCTGTACTTTATGTTTGTTGTTTTACTTGTATTTTTTTTTCACTTATTACTCTATTTGTTAAATTATTTGAATTACTTGTGGCATCCCACTGGGAAAGGGAACACACAGGTGCATAGATGTGTAGTTGATAAGGAACAGAAACAGAACAGAGGGTCTGCAAAAACTTGTGGAGTTTTATTCCTAAATTAAACACATGACATAGAAATTGAGATGAGATATTCCCTTTTCTTATAGTATAAGAACAGAGCAATGAGTTTTGAAGAAGGGATAGAGTGAAAGAGATGGGAGAGAGATTAGCAAGAGAGAAAGAGGAAAAAAGGGAAGATCATCAATCCTGGCTCCAACATTTACCCAGATGAGAAGTTCAGAGTCCTTGGATGTAGGCCCAGGCTTCACGGGGTACCCAGGAGATAAAATTATCTTTATGCAAATTCATTCTTCTAGACCTTTTGGGAAATGGGTCAGAGGCTGCAGGGGTCATGATCTGCCCTCCACTCATTCACCCTTTTGGTAGACAGTCCATGGCAGCTTTTCGACTCATTCCTGTGCTTGCATTGTGTTGTTGTGCTTGTCTCCAGAAGCCAGAAGAAGGATGTTTGTGACAGAAAATTGCTGTCCTACCTCTGTACTGCCTCCTTTTCCAGACACATCCTGTTCATTGTCCCAGCAGGCTCTTGCCAGCAATCCTGGTTGGCTCCACACCTATCTGGCTGTGTTTGAGGCATACATATTTTCCTCTCACCTTATAGGCATCTACATTGCTCAGTGATCATGGAATGGGTAAGGTTTGCTGATGTTCAACAGGAACAATGGAACTCACCAATCAGAGCACTGGAATCAAAACTCTTTTCCATCATACGATCTAGCTATCACTAGTATAAAGAGCTTCAAATTAGTTATCCATTTACTGAATTTTGTCAAACAAGTGCACAAAATGCCATTCTTCATGCAAAACTAAGTCACATAAACACAGCCCTACTAATAACAATAGCCTTTTTTACTAGGGTCAAGAATTTCGAAAAATAAATTAATAAGAAAATTCAAGTTATGGAGGGCACAAAATATGCTTAATATCACATATTTTAGAATAAGGAATTTATAAATAATTGAACTACTTATGGAAATATAAAGGTTAATGTAGCTGGAAATATTAAGCTGGACATTAAAAACAGAAAAGAGAGAGTATTTTTACAGCACTAATTTCCTGACGCTGCAACAGAATAGACTGTGTCAAAAGGCTATAACACAGTTTTCCTCATTCTGTTATGATAGAAATCAAACAGTTAGAGTTTCATCTTCCTCATCCTCACATAAATCAGAGGAAACTGTCTGGAGTCAATGAAATTTCTCTGGGGTAAAGCTAGGACTACAGTAAGTATTATCTAGGTGTTAATGTTCAGATAAACTGGTATAGTGGGGTAAAAAGATATTCAAGGAAGGTAAGAAACATTAATTTTGAATTGTAGGTACTTGCATATAAAAATGATGGATCTTAAATTAAATTTGAAAGCATTTTCTCATCGTATTTCCTTCCCCCTTCTGTCATTATTGGTCTTGTCTTTCTCACTAGATTATTTCTCTTTGATAGAGATCTATATTCACACACCACAATTTGTACTCTGCACCACACAGACCACTGATGGCCTCTTTCCCTTCCCCACCACATGGGTCCTGGGTACCAGGGAGCTCACTCCCACCACTGGATGTGCCTGGCCCAGCTGGGATTCCAGCATCTTTATAATGTCTCCATTACAGACTCTGCTAGCTGCACTGTCAACATGCAGGGACATGTTTCTGTCCCCCACAAAGGACTGTTTTTTAAAAATATTTTTGACTTTCTATATTAGACTTATGGCCTAAGCCTGAAAAGGCTTTTCTAGTAATGTAGCCTCAGGACAATCTCTTTGACTTTCTCTGCATCTAAAGTTAAAGAGCACTTGCCAACTGGCTTTTTGTCATCCTCCCATTTTCCTTCTCAAATTTATTACCAAAGTGTGAGGTTATGTATTGCACAATTTTTCTGATGTGTCTTTGTTTTTCAGATCATCTACATTAATCTAGTCGGTTAGAGCTGGTCAGATGTAGTCAAGGTCTTCTTTGTCAGGGAAGTGCTTTAGGGTAGGCTTCACCCCATGACTCTGTGACATTTTAATTGGACCTTATGTCCAGAGATGAATTTGTTTTTGAAACCTACTAAAAAAAAAAATAAAATAAGAGTGCATAAATGCATGACATTTGCTATGTATACATATAATTCACCCAGAATACTTTTTCATAATATTTTCTCTATTCTACTCTTCAAAAAATATTTAAAACCAGGAAGTTACATTCTTTGTGTAATCTGTTAAGAATTCTCTCAAGTATTTTTAGACTGAATTACTTGAGTTTTATGTGAATAAATGTTTAGGGAAAAGTAGTGCAATGTTAAATGTGGATAAATTTCCTCTAAAAAATTGAGTTTCTATACTTCACTTTCTGTATTTGCTTTAAATGAATCTTAGTCTCACAAACACCCTGCCCCCTTCTCCCCCCCCATTTTTGCAAATAAAAGAATCACATTTTTGTTAGGATTTATGGCACCCACTCATCATGCAGCATGAGCAGTGAAAATAGGCTACTTCCTACTACTCATTAATAAGTATTTAAAATCCTGGCTGGCATTTTAAAAAGGTGTGCTATTTGTCAAATTTTGTGCATGGTGAAGTATGCATTTTGTATGCATTGAAAGTTTATTTGCTACAATTATTTCTTGAAATTAAAATATTTTATGGCATTATAACTATATATCTATATAAATATCTATATGATAGATTGATTAAATAAAAGGGGCTTATTATCCATATATATGTGTGTGTATAAATATATATTTGAGATTAAATTATAATTAACTAGTAAATTTAAAATAGCCAGCAAGAAAATTATCTGAGAACAGAAAGACAAAATAAAAACAAGTGCAATTTTATTGCAGAAAAATTCTAAATTCTAGATTCTGTTTTTTCTGCCTTTTCTGTATTATATCATTCAGAAAAGAGAAGAAATAGTAGCAGAAGCTACTCTAGTTAATCTCAAATATAATTATGCTATGGCTTTCTGTACTTAAAGTGAATAAGTGCTCCTGAGTACATTCAGAAATACAGATGGTACTATATTAAAGAAGGAAGGGGGAAACAACTGTCAAGCACATGACTTGTTTTCTACAAACAAATCTTAATAACTTAAAATAGACAGCAAAGACTCAGTTAATGCAGTGGTACCAGCAAGTGGCCTGGTATAATTAGAACAAAATATGCAGGTAGCTAAATCACTACAACCAGCACTGATATTTGAATTCACAGAGAGAATGTGTCTCTCTAAAAACTGACAGGTAGGGCCATACAAATATATTTTGACTCACTTATTTCACTGATCTTGATTGCAACCAAGGATTTCCAGCACCACCCCCACGTCATGGCAGTATGACCAGATGATGAGATGGCAAATTCTCAAATAGGAACTCTTAAAGAGCAGAGAGGTGATCTATATGATAAGGTTAGCTTCTGAAGAGATCAAAAATATGCTAACACTATGAGAGCTGAGGAAATCTGTCCTGGAGGAGAGTTTTAGAGTGCCAACAATATTGGTGCTCTAAATTTTTATAAATGGAGTTGTTTATACTTATCTAATAAACTTTATCATATATCATCACTTGTGTTCTTTGGGGTTCAGTATATATAACATATCATTGCTTGGGTCCTTCTGTCAAAATTATTGCCAAGTTACATGGAGATCTCCTTCAAAAGGACTTTTGCCATTAGAGGGGGATGAAACAAGACTGTTTCACCCCTAATATTACAAGGAAGTGTAATGGACAAACAACACAGTGGTGAATCTTAACTTTTCATTTTATTCAGAATTATTACCTGTGAACTTTTTAAGAGGTATTCACTGAAATTGCTAAGAAACAAAATGCCAGAAAATTAAAATATATGCTATTATGTGGAGACTTTCTGAAAGGGCCAAAAGTTAGCTTCTGCCACTGAAACAATGCAGAAAGATTCATCAGTAAAGTGGCTAAATAATTTGTTCATCAGTTAGAGGAACTGACTGCTTTAAATATTTCATCTTATTGGATCACATGGTCTTTTGTATGTCCAGGTTCCTTAGGTGGCTTCAAATTTGATCTTCCTCAATGAAAAGATCTTTGTCTCCCCCAGTCCCTGCCTTGAGGTTAAAGTACTTAAGGGAAAACAGGCGAAAAGTCTTCCCCATGCTTGTTTTCACCAGTTGTCCTGTCTTAATTATCATGAAGAATACATCTTCCTTTACTGAGAATTATATTTGCAGAAACCCACCTTATAAATCACATTTTTTACAAATTCCACTCCAACCTATTCTTTACTTTGCTGATCCTATCCCTACATAATTGCACAGTCCCGATATTTTTCTTGGAATGCATATCTCTGGTTCCCTTGCCTATGCATTTCTTTCTTATACTTTAGTTTTCCAGGGAATAAACCATGCTGGTCTGCTGCCTTCCATACCTGATTTCCTACATGGGGAACAAAGTGTTCCCAAGGTCTTAAAAAATGTGCTTAAAATACCTGCCAGCTCTGTTCTGCTCCTTTATCCTGGAGGGCAGTTTCCCAGGGAGGATCCAGCCAGTATATATCATATTCAACAGTGTCTTGGTGAAGAGGAGGCAGGCATCAGTCCACAAAGAACAAAACCTGGGGCATGATACTTAGATCAGTAGTAAGTGAAATTCAGTGTGTGTGTAGTTCTGTATTTGTTGATGAATCAGTGAGCACACCCATCTAAAATGTGGATATTGACCCTTCACTAACTCCTTCAAACTCTGAAGGTCATCTTAGTTACAGTTTTTAATGCCAATCCCTTTTGATCATGCTGTGTAGCAGTACTGCTATCACTAAGAACATTGCAACATATTCTGACTTTCAATTCAGGTGTATACTATGGGAGATAATGGATTATATGGTGAACATCTAAAGGGTGTTATATCTGGTAAACCATATCTGAAGAGCTCTGATCTACACAAATGCCTTATCTTCACCATATTTAATAGGTATATAGCTAATAGATAATGGGAATTTAACAATACTTATCTCTTTATTAGACCGGTTAAGGCTCTGTGGTAAAAGACTGTGGAACACTTCTCTGTATACAAGAACAATGAATATCTTGTTCAACAGTCTTTGGTGTGAGTTTTACAATGTTGAAGGTTTTTTTACTTAACCGTATAAGGTACAAAGATGAAGTATTACATTTAGTAAGTTTACCACCCACAAACCTTAATCCATTCCACTCTGATGCAGTGCTGCAAGGAAAGGATTTTTTAATTTATTTTTGGCATTTCTAAACATACTATGATGCAGCATTCAGATACAAAATTAAGAGAGAAGATGAATGACGTTTCTTCATTCTCTAATTGTCAATTTCTTCACTTTTTTTTTTTTTTATGACTACCCTTTTGTTTTTAGAATATTCTATGTATTTTACATTTCTCTTGCTCCACATAACTGTTGAAAGGGATTTCTGAACTGCCTGTGATGGAAAATTCTAGCTTTAAAAGACTTGCTTAGGACCTAAGAATTTCCAAAGGCTCCTAAGTGTAAGAGATCTTCCAGGACTGCAGAGTAGATATTCAGTTTGCTCACATCTTACTGGTGAAACTCTTCTACATGGAAGTGGAAGATATGGGTAAAATTCATCTTTAGGTGATTAAAAACAAATACTTGATCTTCCTATGAATTTGTCTGAAAACAAACAAAAAAAGAAAAAAACTAACATCATAATACATATGCTAATAATAGTGATAATAATAATAATAATAATAATAATAATAATAATAATA
Organism: Turdus rufiventris; assembly: GCA_013186435.1. Classification (NCBI taxonomy): domain Eukaryota; kingdom Metazoa; phylum Chordata; class Aves; order Passeriformes; family Turdidae; genus Turdus; species Turdus rufiventris. The sequence goes on along the minus strand of PYHW01010218.1, from coordinate 2,448,764 downwards.
ATAATAATAATAGCATTGCTAAAGCAGAGAGTGTAACAGAACCCAAGAGGAACAAGTGATGCATAATACAACTGCTCACCAACCGACCAGTTCCCAGCTCTTTCCCAAGCAGCAGTCAGCCCCTTCTGGTCAACTCCCCCAGTTTATATGCTGAGCATGACATCCTATGGTATTGAATATTCCTTCCCTCCCACCTTTATGTGCCACTCCTGACTGGCAGAGCATCGCCAATTCAAATGTCCTTGGTTTAGGACAAGCACTCTCTAGGAAGAGACAAAACACCAGCTTCTCATATTATTCTCATACTAAATACAAAAAACATGACACTGTACCAGCTACTAAGAAGAAAATTAATTTTATCCCAGCTGAAATCAGGACAGGAAATTTCCCTGATCTGAGTGCAGCACATGGGTGCAGCACATTGCACTCAGCTATGTTGAACTTCCAGATTCTCAAGGGTGAGCACAGGTCATTCCAAGTCTACTTCTCTGGCTGCTTTTTCATGAGTATAGTCTCCAAATATCAATGTCTAAGATACTATACATCTTTCTTGCAAAGGTGATACTTTGTAGATTACACAGAATACACACAGAAAAATATTCACTTTTCCCTGAGAAGTTTAACTTTTCAGAGAAGTGGCATCATACTAAACAGCAGCATAGACTGATGTTATTATTATTTTAGCTAGAAAAACTATTATTTGTGATTTCACAAAGGAATTTGGAAAGTAAACAAGAAGAATTTGGAGCTGAATATGTTTCAAGTGTTTCTCCAAGCCATACTTGACCTTTTGCTGTTTACTGATGTGTAAAGGATGAAGATTTCTGTTATTAGAATCGATTTCAGTACATATCTCAAATATTAACTGTCCTTGATATATTCTGTTGGTACAGGAATTTATAGCCTGTGTCAACATATTTTCTTTTAATAACTTATTCCATAAATGTGAAGTTACCCAAATATCATATTTGAACTTTCTAGCAAACTGTTCAAATTCTATTTCAACTTTTATCAGCCAGGGTAAATGGAGGGTTGAAGTGGGCTTCCACATAGCAGTAGACTAATGAGCAGTATTTTTCTTTAAACAGAGGAAAAATTATTGTACTCTAAGAAACAGTTACCTAAATCTCAAGTGGAAGAAGAAAATACATGAGTAGGTGTTACTGTATTTTGGACAGCATGCAGTGTTTTCAAGACAGGGTTTATCTTCTGTCATGCATATATGCATGCTTATTTCTCTCTCTAGGAGTGTACAAGAATCTAATAAAAGTAATTCCATTTTGTTTTTAAATATGTCTAAAATACAAACCATATAACAATATTTATATTCATGAACATTTATATCTGTAGTCTGGTGTGAAAACAGATGCTCTTAATTTCACACATGGTATATATCTTATATGCAAATGCATTTGATATATGTACATTATATTCATAGGTGCCATTACAGAAAACTGAATGAGCTCCTTAAAAATTCATTCTTCTCTCTGGGCAGTGCTATTGTCCTAGAATGCCCTTGAAAATAGATCAAAGGATTTTCCGTGTAAGACACAAAGAGATAAAAGGATATTCAAAAGAAAATCCAAACCATTTCAAGGGGAGAGGGAAATAGTACTCAGCATCTGAAAAGAAAGCTGATTCTGAATAAAATATGGATGAAACGTATGCATTTGGATCTTTCAAAATAACATGAATGAAATAATATGGACGAAAAACGTAAACTTTATTCTGACCTGATAAGGATCAGATTGGGAAATTCAGATTGAATGCCACTCTTAATGCTAGAATCGCATTGGTCATTTGTTTTGTTTCACTAAAATGCTCAGAGAAAGAACATTGGGAGGAATAAATACTTTGGAAGCAGCAATTTCACATCTGTGCCTATACAGTGAAGGTGTGAGATTTAATAGCATAAGCAACAGCCGAAGTTAATTCAGATAAGAAAGATAGTGTCCCAAGGCTAAGAGCAAGTAAGTACAACGGGTAGGAACAAAACTTTACCTCAGGAACATGGAAAGAAATGGAGTTTTTCTCAGCCGAAATTCACTAAAGAGGTCAGGCCTGCGCAGATAAAAATAGAAAGAGAAGCGTTCTATGGCCTTTCATTTCTTAATATGTTTTTGGTCTCAGGGGCAGCTCCAAATGAACTTAGCGAAGAGAAACCTTTGGCCTTTGGGCGCAGTGTTATCAAGCAATAAAGAAAACAAGCATAAAAGCACTTTCAGAATTCAAGCAACACTTTTTTGAATGTTTTTAACTGCTAATCGCTGTTGTTATTTTAGGTCTTGCAAATGTTTCAGTGCTAAGTGAAAAGAAAGAAAATTTTTCTTTGACTCAGTAGTCCAGCACTATTGTAATTAACTTCTTTGTATTTATAGATGTGTATGTGTCTACCACCTTTAATTTAATATCAAAGAAGAAGCCATTAAAAAATAAAATAAATGCATGTTACAAAGCCATGCCATCAGCAGTACTCATGCGTCATGCTTCAAGCTAATTACTTTCTGATTATGTGGAGAACACTAACTAGTAGAGTATGTTATTTCAGCCTGCGTAGCAACTATTTTTCACAAAGAGCAATACTAGAAATTTAGTCTACCCTCATTAGTCCGTAAATTAATTTTTAAATAATTAATTAATAAGATCAGTAACATGTAAAAGAAAACTGAAAGGTAAATGAAAGATAAAAGCGAAAGGGACAATACATATTTTCTCTTCCAAGCAACTGTAAAACTATAAACAGAGATAAAAGTGACAGTACGTGCAGAACAGTGTATATCTTATTGAAAGTTTCTAGCAAAAGCTTTTGTCAAAGTTGAGTGCGTATTATTAATTTTGTTGCAAAATTTTAAGGATAATGTTGTAATAATCCCCAAACGAAGCACTACAAAACCAGAAAAGTATCCAAATTACAGTACAGTTTAGATCCCAGTGGTAAGGGTTAATTTTCTCTGTTATTTTCTGTCTTTGTTCTTTGTTCTAATAATATGGTCTAAAGGTATTAAACAAAGTTTTTAACATAGACATTAAAATTTGAAATGTTGCTTAATTTTTTATATATACTTGGAATCCTTTTTTTCTCTTTTCAGTACATTGAAAAATTTCTGCTAAGATTCTTTTTAGTAACTACAAAGAGGTAGAACATGATACCTAAATAAAGTGCTCCTATATTGATGGTGTTTCCTTCCTTATGAAATAATAGGCAAGAAGAAAATGCCTTTGTACTTCTCCAGGATCTCTTGGGAATGGTCACTGAGAACTCAGTGGAAAGAGAAAGACTTGATGTAAATCACTACTCTAGCAATGATTAAATGTTCTTAGCTGCTGAAACACAAAAAGAGCCTACCATAACTCCTTTTTATTTTTTTTTAAATTTGGATGTCTTCCTAAACAGCAGGTAGATGGCCTCAATCTGCCACATGTGAAATCAGAAGGAACTATCTAATATAAAGGGAATTATCTGATGATAAGTCAATTCCAGTTTCTTATCCCTCTGTACTTTGGAGAAATATATGTGCATCTTACCTAATTAGTGATTCTGATCCTGACTGTTTAACATTTTGCTGCTTTGTATATGTTCTTCTGTGACATCCGTTTTCCCTAATGAGACACTACACAAAATAATTTCAGGTTATAATGAGATTCATGCTCTGATGTTAGAGATTGAATCAGTTTTCCAATATTTTAAGCATATTTTTTTCATTCTCCTGCTGAAGAAGAATATCTATTTCATATCTATTTGCTTCAGACCCGATCTTCAAAATACGGAGTTTTAGCAGTATTTCTGTCACCCACTGTATGAATTAGAAGACAACAAACTTGACCTTTAGTGGATTTCAGGGCTCAGAGGAAGATTTCTGTAGAATTGTTAGGAGACAGAAAAATATCAGATATCTGAAAGAGAGCTGTAGAAAAATGTGAAAAGAAAAAGGACAAGTTTATAACAGAATGACAGCAAGTGGAACATTAAATATAGCGAAGCTCTCTCTTTTTCTACTTTTTCTTCATGTATCTCTAGAGCTGTATAAAAATCACATTTTCACATATTTTTAAAAACACCTTCACTACTAATGCTTCTTGATGTTTTCATGCTTTAATCATTTTACTTCCACTGATCAAAATTTTGTGGGTCCCATTTTTTGTGAGGAATTACTTTCACATTGGGTTTTTTTTAGCATATTAAATTTGTGCATATTCCTTTGCAAAATTCATCTGCACCAGATGAAAAGAGATAATTTTCTATAATATTTGCAACAGTAAAGAGCGATTTCCATTAAATAGACTTTTTTTTTGTGAGATAACATAAGACAAACTAATGATGAATTTGAATAATTTTTAATTCATTCGGTATATTTCAGCATTAGAAATGTGCAAAGTAATGACGATTTCTACATATGTATGATTTGAAAGTAATATGTTCTGTTCAGAGCAGATTCGTCAAGGATTTATTTAATAGTACGTACTAAGTATTATTTTTTGCCATGTGAAAAGGGGAGGTTTCCTTAACCCTAAGTGTGGAAGATTTCCTCAAGCCTCAGTGTTTGATTTGTCTGACGGTGTCCCAGGAAATCAGAGACCCCTGTTCCTAACCAACCAGCCAGTGTCCCCTTGGGGCCCCTCACTGAGCAGTCCTGCTGCATCAGAGGGTGCTTTGACTGCCTTGTTCAGGGACACAAGGGAGACCCTTCAGCAGCTCCTCCCACTTTATGAGCCTTCTGCATGTTTCACTTCATTTGAGTATGTATGTATGAAGGACTCACACCGACAGTTCACAGAATTACTCTGTTATTATAAGATTGTGACACATAATTTTGGGTATCTCTTTGTTCAGGTATTCATTTAATCAATGGTCCATTGCAAAGCAAACTTGTTTCTTTTGTGAGCCTGATTAAAATTTTTAGCAGGCTAACAAAATCTCTGACATAATAATGTTGTCTTCTTGAGCAACTTGCTGTGACTCCCTTAACAGAGTGCCTGGTGGCACCAAACAATGCCAGAAGCTCATTACATTCCTACAGTAATTGCAGTGGTAAGCACAGAGTTTGTTAACAGCAAGTACTGAAAGCACTTCTAGTAGGAAGGAGTGATTCTGCTTGAGGGGCATGAAAAGCAGTTTTGTACAAGGAAAGAACAGAAGTTGGACTGGAATCCCTATCAGATCCATGGGAATGCAGTGCTCTCAATGCAATAGACTGCCTTCTACCAAATTGCTCAGAACTATTTGGTAGGGTCAGTTCATGAAATCTAGCAGCAGTGTGACATATTGACAGGTTGTGCCCTCTAGAGAGGCCATGTGAATAGTATGTAGAGAAAACACGCTTCAGAATGAAAACAGAGAGTCTCAGAAGAATGCTTCAATGGATTATTTGTATGCTTTAATGCATGTTTAAGATTGTGGTTGAATAATGATCTTTACAAATGTATCCATAAAGAGAAGATGAATATAGCTGAGTTTATGAATAGCAAAAAATCCTTGGCACTACTGTAATATGGGTGGTCCACTCAGAAGAAGGAAGAAAATTATTAGTACTCGTTTCACTTTCATAAAAACAAAATCAATCTCCTCATAGTCTCAGAGTCCAATGTCATATACGGTTTTTCAGCTGATATTTTATGCTAACTTAATACCTTGAGAAATTGCTGTTGTGTTAGGAGATTGAGTAAAATGAAGTTTAGCCTTTCGCTTTACTGTCCAATCTGTTTTACATGGGCCACTGAACTCAAACAAAGGAAAATTATTTTCATTTATATTATCAGACTTTGTGACACTCTGAACAACTTTTAAAAAATCCTAACATTTTATAGTCTTTAAAAAGTGGCTTAGATCACCTCTTGATATTTCTATTTTCTCACAAGTCTGAAAGCTTTCTCAGTGTTGTTAAACATAAATGAATAACTCAGAGCAGGGCAATTCAAATGAAGGAGAACACAGTCCATTGCATAAGATTAAATGCAGTCTACATATTAAAAAACATTGGTTATCTCCTATAGAAAGTTATGAATATCTCATACAGTGAGTTCTAAAAGAAATATAAATTCTTGACAGGCAAAAAACTGAACCAAGGTCTGAATACTTGGGTAATTTTTTGTTTGCTCTTATAACTTCAAACATAAGGGATAGACAAAGTTATTCCTTTTGGAATGCGTTGATTAGCTGTTTGGCTTTTTTTTCCTCTTTTTTTTTTTCCTCCAAGGGATTGACAAAAGAAAGTAATTTATTTGTTTCCATGTAGGAATTTTATTTTTATTCACAGAACCAGTTAAGGAGACAAATTTATATTAAAACTTCCAGTTTGAGACATCAATAGGGGACAGTACTTAAGATGGTTTCCTATATTAGTAGGAGTTCCTGCACTCTTAAATTGAATTGAAGACCAACCTGAGAACAAATCCTAATGTGGAAAGCCAGAGAATTTGTTTTAGTTAAGCTTGGGATTTATGTCTTTTATTGTTGACCTATATTATATAGCTTACACTGTCTCTTTAAAAGATACTCAGTGGCTCATAAATTTCCTTCAGGGAATCTTTGCCCTCATCTTCTTCAAAGACATATCTGTCTGTGCAGAATAATAAATCCCCTAGGTGAAATAAATTGTTAAATTTTATGCTTTAGCATAAAATGACAAAAGTTCTAATTACCCAATCCTCTTCTGAAATTATGACATCCTATATTGGCAGGTTATATTGATTCATTTCATATAAACATTTGCAAAATCTGGTTCTTCTTAGATAATTTCGAAATTACAATAAAGGCAAAAAGAAAAAATTCAGAGCAGGATCTCTTAGGATGTAACCTGGATAATGTAAGTGTAATTTCAGTCTGGTTTCAACTGGAGACACATTCACATTGACCATTCACATTAGTCTATTTTTTTTTTTCCTTTTCCCCACATTCTACAAAAGAGCTTATTTTTGATTTCTTACTGTAGCCAGTAAATTGGAAATTGCCAACAAAAATATTTACACTTAAGGAATAATTACTAAAGATCTATCCATACTGGTAATCAGTTCCTAAAGCTGTTTTCATGGAGGATTTTCTTTTCAAAGAATGGGTCTAATTAGTTTAATATATATAAGAATTGTTTATGAAGATGATAAAGGAAAGCAGAAACTGGAATATTACCTCGACTGGATGGCCAAGTAATATTTATTCCTTCATTTCTATGATTCTTCTCTTTCATGAGAAAGCTATGAGTGTAAGAGACAAACAATCATCACTCCACAGCTTTATGGTCCTACCCATCTTTTTTTTTCTGAGCATAGCAGTTTGACCAAGAGAATGTCATGTGCTTCCAATAGGATAAATGAATCTTGCTACAAAGCAAAAGTAAAAGATGAATGACAGTTCCATTCCTCTTAAAAGGAAAGGATGTGACTTTAGAAGAAATTTGATTCGTGACGGTTTTGGTTTGATCCTGACAAAAAGATGACCCATGCTGGTGTTCCAGACTAAGATATCATATTAAGAATTAGGATTCCAGGTAGAAAAATGCCTCCCAAAATGCTTCTAAAAGCAGTCTTGCAGCAAAGGAATAAACTTTAGCATAATGTTTTCATTTGCAGTTGGCTGTCATGTCCAGGTGCCTGGTCTGATTAGAGAAAACCAGATGTTTATCTAGATGGAAAAAGGTGTTCTTGCTACACAGTCAGTCCATGACAAACCACCTAAGCAACTGTTGCCTTTTTCCTTCATAGGAAAACTATAGTTCACTTTTCATTTTTTATTAACATCCTCTGGAAAGAACGTATTGTCCTCACTAGGGCACAATCAGGTGAGCTCTGCTGGAGCAGTTTCAGAAATAAATTTAGTCCTCAAAATGTCATGATGAGGTGTTCTAGACACAGAATTGGAAATAAGACCTGAGGGGAAAAGATGAAATGTCCCCTCTGAAATAAAGCTTGGTAGTTATTTGGTGCACTAATATGCAGGAATGCTTACCACTCCCAGAGGAAAAGCCCTTTGGAATTAGATCTTCACACAAGCCATGGAATAACTAAATAACTATATAAATAAATAAATAGAAGTATACAGCTTTGGTAACTTTCTATGCAGTGGAGAGAAAACCATACACTTTTGAAATTGCAATCTACTAAAAAGACTAAATTTAATAATTTCAATCTACTGAAATATGTTATTAAATTAGATCCAGCATGTGTATTGATGTCTGCAAATTTTTTGAGGGTAACATGCAAACACAAAGCACACTTAATAGTCACTTCCAATGCAGAGCCAGTCTTTGACTTGACTATCAGTTGATGAAAATAGGTGAAAACATCTACAAAATCTAGTGAAGTATCTAGAAAAAAACATTCAACTAAAAAACTATTCATCGACCATCTGTTCTGCAGGTGCTAAATTCCCCACAGCTGAAACCAAATCCAAATGAAGATGACAGTGTTTTCAAGATCATAGAAGAAGCATTTATCTCATAACAGTACAGTAGAAGTCTGAAATATAGAAGCACAAAGAAAACAAATTTACTTTGATAAAAGTTAAGATATACAAATTTTCTGAAGCTTTCCTCCATGACATCTGCTGAGGCATGATGGAAAGGCACAACTCATGTTCTTCTAAAGGTAAGTTCTAAAGTCACTTATCCTTCTTCAGCAGCCCAGGATCTGACAGGTCCTGCTCAGCCACTGGAGTCCAGCCTAATGCCCAGGGACCCAGCATCTCTGCTCAGGCTGGAGACATGGCTGCCACTTTCTTTGGAGTTTCACCAGTGTCTGAGTACATATCCCAGCAACAGTGACACAATTAGAGACCCAGGCACAGGATTACCAAGGACATTGTCATGGTTAGTCACACAGATTGATAGACAAGGCTCTGCTACCTTCAGCTGCCCCTATGGACAGGGAACAGGGCTCACATCAGTCACAAGGGCAGTCAGCCATCTCTCATCTCCTCTTCGTGGCTGTTAGAGACAGCAGCTCATGAGTGCAGGCGCACACACACATGTGCACACACTCTCTGCTCACAGGAACAAACAGTTGTGGATGTTACAAGTACGATCATGGTCAGGTTTTATGTCTCTTTGTGTTTGTTCCTTTTGTTTACCACATCATCCTAAACTGACAAGGTTGTTATAAGATAATATTGCTGAAAAAATAGACATTTCCACACTCTATGTATCCTTACCAGTAAGTGCATCTAACCAGATTTGTTCTCATCACTATCTCTTTTTCCATCTCTTGGCCAGTTTTGTGCTTCTGCATGGTCTTGCTTATTGTTTTCACCATTCCTTTTTGCACTGAAAGCACCTTTGTCCATTAAGAAAGTGACTGGGGAGGCTCAAAGGAGCAGCCAGCATCTTTCTACACACCCTTACGGCATACATTAGTAACAGTGTACAAAATCCATCAGTATGAAATAACAACTAGATATCTGAATGCATGTGCTTTCCTGTATAGTAGACAGTTTGTAGTTTATCTATTCACTCAGAGACCTACTGGAGAGAAGGCAGGCTATTGTAAATTTCTACCCTATTATATAACTCTCCAGGTTTAAGAAATTAAGCCAAATTCATTACATTTTTCATAGATGGAATTATATTAAACAAAAACTACTGTTATTTCAACATGTGGAAAAAACCACACATGGACTATTCCAAAATTGAACAGATGTGCTCACTAGCCCACGACATTGAGGTACTTCAAATTGGATATTCCGGGGTTTACTCTTGGATTCAACATCAATGAAGTAAATCTAGTAGATGCCATATTTCATGAGGCTTCCTTTAGTAAATATTGGGAGAAGAAAAATATTATTTTTTAAATTTATTTCTTGCAATAAAATGCATTCAATGGTCTTATTCTTATGGAAAAGGTTTCATAAATACAAAAGGGAAGAACCAAAGTCAATTAGCAGTTTGGCTTATCTTTAATTTAAGAGAGAGGGGATTTTATCAAATCTTTACCTTTACATTAACTGACATGAGGAGAGGATTTTTTTCTGAAGCTTCTTGGTTGTATCAATTTACTAGTATGCAATTCTTACAAAATAATAAAAATGCAAATTAATGTAAATGTCAGTCATTACTTCTTTCTGTGTAACTCTCTATGCTGACAAGAATCCAGTCAAGATATACGTTAATTCTCATTCCTTTTCATGTACATACATTCCTTTCATGCACATACATTCTTTTTTTACAGAATGTCAAACACAGGTTTTATTTTCCACCATTCAGTGCTGTAAATGTTCTATGAGCCACTATTGAAAACTAACAAAGTTATTAAGTTAGCATCAGATAAAGAGATTTGGCACAATTGATCTTGCAGTTCTATTAGCCTTACTCTAATGTTACACTATCACTTTTAATCTCCATCCTTCCTTGTCCAAATCAAACAATCTAAACCCTTCCATCATTTCACCGAATAAAATCCTTTACTCCATCCTCCTCACCACTTAAAATTTGATTTATTATCTAAATTTTTCCTAGTTCTGAAATACCAATTTTAAATATAACTTGCAATATTTAATGTATGGATGAATTACTAAAATAATAATGAAACTATAACATTTTCTATATTGCAGTATGACATTCGTCTCTTTTTTAACACTGTCAACATCCTGTTCATGCTTTCAATCAATGTTATTTGCTCGATAGGGTTTTTCAATGGCCTATTGTGGTGCCTCCATTTTCTCTCTGAAGGATACAATCCCATCATTATTTCTGAATGATTTAACTTGTTAGTGCCAATGTGCAAAGACTGCTGGCTCCTGTTATTGTAAGTGACCTCTTTCAGTGCAGAGCAACTAATTCATTTGTAAAGCATATTTTAGTCAATTTTACTGTGTTTTTTGAATGGTGACTCAATACTCCAAAAAAAAAAAAAATTAAAACATTAATGCCTAGCTGGTCTAATATCTCAATTTAGAATTGGAAAATCTTAACTACTCATATTAGTTGATATTCAGGTTTTCTTTAATGTAGAATTACGGTTCTAGAGATGTAATTGTAATTCTGCTCTAATTTAGTTTTCTCACCAGGCCAAAGAACAAAATTGAGCCAAACAACTGCTGAACACACATCTTTCTAATTCTGTTGTGAATATTTATGCATAATAGATAAGTGTAATTCTACTTTATATTTGGTAACTGATTAATTTCTCTACATACAAATGGAAGTGAGACAATCCATTGATTAAGGCAGTAATAGGAAATATGTATGTCCTTTTTGACTGTCCTCCTCTACCACTGATGAAGTGTAAAGTATTTTAGGTTCTCTCTAGCTTACAAAGTCTCATCTATATTTTAAAAATAAGCATTCAAGAATAAATTAAAACCTTTCTAGTTTATGTCAGGGGATTAAAACTGATATTTGTCTGATGTATTAACTTGAAAAACAAGTGACTAAAATTGTAATAATTTTAAGATTGTCCAAGTACTTTTTATTCTTTTGTGCAACTCCTGCTTAAATGCATTAAGGTTTGTTCAGTTCACCTACAATCAAGAATAAGAGTAAAGTAGTAGTTCCTAAATAATACTTTTAAAAGTGGTTGATAAACAACTTTTTTTCAAAATTCAAAACAGGTAGAGAAAATAATAAGCACTTATGATATCAAAATAACCTGCATGAAAAGCTGTTTTTCACTAAGTATCATGTATCTATTCAGTTACATCTTTGCGATATTTCAAAAAGCTATACCAAAAGTTAAATTTATAGCATATTTGTTAATGTTAACATGGCAATTAAAAAAACAGTTTTCTTTGGTAGATAACAGCATGATTGCTTTGATTAAATTTGGGGATCTCGCCCCAATCAAGCTGTATTTGAAGTATAAAGCTAGCAAAAAGCTTTTTTTAAATAGCTGTAGGAGCAGAGAATCCTATTTCAACAAAGATTCTGCTATATGCTAAAGAAAGAATTTAAATGGATTAGTTTTGATTTGTGCTTTATGTTTATGTGAGAAAAAAAGTCCTGTTAAACGTATCAATACTTATTTAAGAATATATTGTACTTTATTAAAGTAAATTTGTATATTTAAAAAATTCTTGTTGAAATTACGATTGATTAAATATTTGGACACAGAAACACAAAATCATCAAGTTTACAAGAGATCTTCAAGATCAGCTAGACCAACCATCAATTCAGCACCACCATAATCACCCCAAAACCATGTCCCCATGTGCTACATCTGGACATCTCTTGAACACTTCCAGTGACTCCACCACCTCCCAGGGAAATTTATTGCAATGCCATACCATTACAACACCAATTTTTTTGTGTTTTTTTTCCCTTTCTAATATCTATTCTAAACCTTTCTTGGTGCGACTTAAGGCCATTTACTCTCATTCTCTCACTTTAGACACAGCAGAAGAGACCAACTCTCTATAACTACCTCCTTTCAGGTAGTTGTAGAGAGCATCAGACCTCCTCTCAGTCTCTTCCATGCTAGACAATCCCAGCTCCCTCAATCCATCCTCATCAGGCATTCTTTCCAAACCCTTCACCAGCTCTGTTTCCCTTCTCTGGACATGCTCCAAAACTTTAATGTCCCTGTGGTGAGGGGCCCAAAACTGAGCACACGTTTCAGTGCAGCCACACTGGTGCTAAGTTGAGGGGGATAATCACTTCCCTCGTCCTGCTGGGCACATTATTCTTAATACAGGCAAGATGCCATTGGCCTTCTTGGCACCTGGGAACACTGCTGTCTCTTGTTCAGTCAGCAGCCAATAAGCACCCCCCAAGTCCCTTTCAGCTGAGCAGCTCTCAAGCCACTCTTCCCCAAGCCTGTAGCACTGCCTGGGGTTGCTGTGACCTGGAAGAACCCAGCACTTCTCCTTGAACCTCATGCAGTTGTTCTCAGCCCATTTATCCAGACTGTCCAGATCCTTCTGAAGAGCTTTGCTGTTATCCAGCAGATCGACACTCCCACCAAAGATGGTCCCACCTGCAAACTTATTTGGATCTTGCTGTTGGACTTTTTTTTCAATAATTTGGACTTACTCATTGAAATCATCAATAAAGGTGTTAGACAGGACCAGCCCCAGTACTGAGCCCTGTGGAACACTACCAGTGGCTGGCTGCTTATTGGATTCATTTCCTTTCCCCACCACTCCTTGGGCTCAGCCAGCCAGCCAGGTTTTCATGCAGCAAAGGGTGCACTCATCTAAGCATGAGCAGCCAGCTATTCCATAAGAATGATATGGGATCCAGTTGTCAGACTGTTTACTGAAGTCTGGACAGACACCAGCCTCATGTCATCCTAATAAGGAAAGTTACCATCTCTCATAACCTTAAATCTCTACCTGCTCCTAACTGCATCAGCCTGTGGAATGCTGAGAAAAAAATTGTCTTACAATGCCTCCTTCCTTTCTCTTGCTGGAAAAATTGTCCTAAACCAGTCTCCAAAATTTACTTTTCTTTGAAACTCAGAAACAAAACCCTAAATACATGTTAGATTTTATTTTTTTTCTCTTTATATGAGCAAGATTGGAAGTCCAAGTTCCAAAGCAATGATATCTCTCTCAGCCCAGCCCAGATGACTCAGAATCCTTTTTTTTTTTTTTTTTTTAATGCTAAAAAGNCTAAGTTTCCTGAATTTGATCCATTTCTGGCAATTGTCCATTCAGGACCTAAAAGGACCAAAACATCTACAGACAAATTCGTACTTGTTCTATCAGATTAATCACGTCTGGCCATCTTATGTCACTCCAAGATGTAAATGATAGTGGCAATTCTCACAAAATTAACCCAAGAGAACACAGCTTTTGCTGCAACTTTTAAGACAAATTGTCCCAGTTTTTATATAGTCCCCAAATTATATTTGTAGTTGGTTGTGGTTCCAGTACAGCCTTCAGTCTTCAGTGCTATCTGTGCTGTGACTTACCAGTCTGGTTTGTGCTTTTAGCCTGTCAGTCTAAGAGGAGAGGCATGGTAGAGTATATAGAACAGTCTAAGACCTTAGACATAATTCACTTGCTGCATATCAAAGCCGGGAAATCTAGTGAAGACTGTGCTTGCACATTTAACTTTCAATATAGGAGTATTTTCTTTGCAGAAATACCAATAATTACACAGAATTTTCATTAACAGTTGCTGTCTCTGCGAGATTCTTGGTCAGAGACTGGACTGTGGCAAAGTAGCAGAAGTATCCAGGTTTCAGTGCTATATTGTCAGAATTGTTGTATTTACCATTAAGGCAACTCTGGAACAGAACTGCTATTTCTTTAATGCAGCTAGGAATCACATTGACATACATATTAAAGTAAGTTATTTTCCTTGAAAATGACCTTGTGTGAATACAATATTGGAAAATGTCCATATTTTAACAGAATACTGTTTAATGGCAGTATGGATGAACAAAAGACCATATGGGAGATGGCAAAATGGACAGAACAAATACACCAGGTATTGAACTTGTCTCTGAAGGTAGCAAAAAGGTAATTAATTTTTTGAGTTATTTAAAGGTATACAAGCTGAGGATAGTCTCATGTCAGATAGGAAACAATTTGGCATTTGTTAGAGAGACAAGATAAAAGTGTTAACAGATCAATTTTATTGTTTAGTTTTAAGATTGGATATGAGTATTTTTCAAGACACAGACAAATATACAACATTCAAAAAGACATTTAAAAAACTGAAAAGACCCTTGAGGAAAGCAAAGCACTAATTTCAGCAGTGTTGTGTTAAGTGTATAGATATTTAGCAGAAAATACCCCCCTTGAATTCCAGCTGGTCCTCTTAAGATAAGAGAGGCCAGGTGTGGCTAAGGTTAATTTTTGATTGTGTAGCCAATTAAGCACTACAAGTCTGGTTGAGTTCAAACATACATATATATATATATATATATATATATATAAATTAATATTCCCGGGTATGTTCCAACACAACTGGAGGTGCAAATCTCACCTAAAGGCAGCCCTTCAGGATAGAGAACAGACACAGTCTGTTCACAGAGGGCAGAAGTGTTCTCCTCCAACTTTTTCTGAAGCCCCTCTTTTATGCTATACATTTTGGCTGGTCCAAGAAAAGGGAACAATCACATGTTGGTGGGGCTTGGTAACTTTGGTCATACATGCATTAGTGGTCCCATGTTCTCCTTTATTTGTATTTTTATGTGTAATTTAATGTGTTAATGACAGTCTCAGTCAGAATTTATAGTCAACAAAAGAGGTAAAATAAACACTTAGATCCTTCTCCTAGTACTGAGAAGGCAGTAAAGGTTCTCTGTCCTCCATCAGTGGGTCTTTGTACACATCCTTACCTCCTTAATGGAGCAGGTTTATAATTGTTTGTCAGGGTGAAGGGAGTGGGACTCTTGTCTGGTACAGAGGCCCAGTGTTCTTCTGGGCCTCATTGGAACATTAGGCTGTGAGACTGCTTGTCTTCAGACATTATTCTGCTGTTAGGCCTTGCTTGAACCAAGTGCAAGATAAGCAAGGGACCCAATTCACGTTTTCCTCGACCAGCTCCATCAATACTTCACTGGCTGAAAGCAACACTGTACAATTCTGACCATTTAGCAGCAGAGGTAATACTTCGAAACAGTAGAACCAAACATAAACATAATTGGTGCTACTGTTTTTCTTGAGATGACTTTTTAGATTTATGAAAATCACTTTTGGAACAAAACCCAAATATTAGTCTACTTAATGTGAACATTTAAGAGAAATTGCTTTTAAAAAGTCTTTCTTCAGAGAGTCTAAAAACTTTGATAGAGTTTCACTGTATAAGTCTGAAATAGGATGGGAGATGAAACTTTCCAACAATGAATATAAAAGTTTTTTTGAGACATTTATATATGACGACAGATATAAGCCCGTTTATAATAACTGATAAATGTTGTCATTAACATTACTCTTTTTACAAGTACAATCCTTGTGTTTCTGCTTTAAATGTCACTGAATTTAGTCTTATTGACACAGGTGTGAGAGAACAGATTGGACTGGAATTGCCCTTGTCATCACAAGGTTGAAACCTACTAACTCAGGTTCCCAGTTTTATTAGATTCCAAAAGTACACGCGGTGAAGAGTCATATCTTTCATTCTGTCTAGTGGTTAGAGATTGAGAAATAGGAAGATTTTTCTGAAATTCTCACTCACTGAGAATTATGGGCAAGGCAGGTATTTCTTTTGTGAATTCTGCAGTTGAGAGATTTTTATCCAAAGGTGTGCTTTTCCTCCTCTGCTAAGCATGAACTTTCAGAAACAAACTCCACAAGGAAGGGAGGCATTTCTTCAGAAATACTGTTGTCACTGGTCTCCTATAAGGTTATATCTGTTATTTATTGGTGTGGTTTCACTCCATGTGTAAAAGCCTTGCAAATCTCACAAAACTCAAAAACAATCCCATTAAACAGACATTTTCTCTACCCAAAACAGAGGTCTGTTTCTGACCTACCTGGATCTCTTTCCAGGGACCTGGTCTGTTTTTAGATAGGAAGCCTCTAAGATGATTGCCTTCCTGGAACTGGAGTTTAGAACTCCGTAATGTAATATCAAAAAGCAGTGGTATAAATGTGGCCATATATTGTCCTTTTATTCACAAGCCCCTGCACCCTAAATAACTAAACAGCTAAAGGAAAGTATTTTTCAGTTTCTTCCCTAAGGTTCTGTGAAATTGAGCTTTGTTTTAGATAAAACAGATATGCAAGCACTCTTCCCAATTTTACACAGCTGATTTTCAAAATCCTCAAAATAACAAAAAATTGGTTATCAGCTTTTGAATCTGGCATAAGAGAGGAAAAATGTTGGGGGGTTTTCAGTATTTTTCAATATTTACATTCTTGGCACATCTTACCATGGAATGGAAATTGAAGAATTATTCCACAATCCCCATGCTTTTGAAATAGAATATACTTATTCAAGATTTGATCCTATACTTCTGGAGAGCATTTATCTTATCTGAATCTGAAGAGGTTAGACTTGCTGTGACGACTGAATAATTCATCTATTTCATGGACTGTTGAAAACTAATTAAGTTGATTATTCAGATTATTTTAGAATAAATAAATTTTTCCCTAATACTTCACTTACTAAAAAGTTGCAAATAGCTTTCATCAAGAAATGGGCATGTGGCATTATTTGAAGGGTGAAACTCAAAAAGGTTGACGTAAGGATTTTTTTTGTTTGTTTGTTTTAACCAAATGAGATTCTATATAATTTTTGAAGCACATTTCGTTAAAAAATACGAAGGACTAGGAATGAAAGAGTTGTTTGTCATGAACAGATAGAAGAAAATACATTGGAGAACATTCAGCAAAAATTAATGTTATTAGCAGATGATTTTTCCCCTGAATATCACCATCAAAACAATCTGTTGTTTTGTTTTTTTCAGAAAAAACACGTACAGATGGAAGAAGTCACATGGAACATTTATTTTCTAAGCTCCCACTCAAAAAATAACAAGGCTGTACCATGAAAATAAGTCACTAAAATTCCAAAATAGTAGTGAGAGGATAAAAAGGCTAATAAGGAATAGACAGCTACATGAAATTCAAGGACACAAAATTATTCCTAAGAAAATAACATACTATCCTGTGCATTTCACTGAATATGAAAGCACTACCATTTAATACCACCTAAGTGCAGTACAGCAAAAATAGCAGAATCAAATAAAGGGCAAGTTTCTGAAGTTGGAGATACCATGCCTTGACACCACCCACCACAATGCAGAGCATGTGAGGGGCTTTTGGGTCTAAATGGGTCTTAACTGGGTCTCAAGTCAAGTCTAAAGTCAATTCTTCTTCCTTATCTGTGCTTGATCCTTAAGTACCTCCATCTGCTCTTTCCAGATTCCAGTCCTCACTCAGGGTTGTAATTAAGGCTATTTCACTTTCTGCTTTAACCTCTCAGTGTGCTCAGTCATTTGTGGAAACATCATCACTAACAGGTCCATGAAGCCTGTTGATCATTTCCCATGATACATTCTCAGCAGCAGTAGGTTTTCTTCTAAGCAATCTATAAATATCAGAGTTCTGCACATCTTGACATGCAGTCATAAATAGCCAAGACAAATAGGTATAGTGATCACCTGTTTTTCTCATACTATTTCTCTGTTGTTCTAGAAGACATCATCCACACTGATACCATATTGAACCTGTCTGATTTTCATCCTGAGGAAGAGGACTGTGGAATTTTTTACAGTCAACTCTTTTTATGGTTTATATGTACATTAGTTCAAGGACAGCTCTTGAGCATGGAGCATGATGTACTGAAAAGACATATGAATGTGAATGCACATTCTTGTCTTAAAATCCGAGGGAACACATCCACAGGGTGAAACAGGTAGTGTTTATGTAATATGGCTCCATATCTAAACAGGATTGAAGAACTGGGGCTGGCATCTTTAAAATATTGAAGGAAGTAGCTCTCTTTTTTCCTTGCTTGTAGCAGACCTCTGTGCCTCCTCCCTCTATTCCTTGTTCGGTTTAATCTTTAAAATACCATTTTTTTGCCTAGTCTGAGCCTTCTCATCTTCTCCCTCTCTCCCTCTCCATGCTTACCTCAGAGATGAATTAGGATCTCTTGATTTAAGAGAAAGCAATATATTTTCTTATGACAACATTTTGTCTTCCGTAGTTCCAGCAGAATTTAGTTAAACCTGTTGCACTTCTATAAAGTCCTTGAAATCGATCAGTATGAACTATTTGACAGAGCAAAAATGCCTTCTAGAAGATAACCCACTGGAAGCTCACCGTTAGCATGTTGGGGCAAGGTTTTCCTCCTGAAAAAGAAGTCCTTAAGTGTCTATTTTCTCTAACAACCTATCATATTTTGAATGCATGGTGCTATCTGACTCCAGATCTTGATTTCCAGGACCAGTAGCAACACAGGTAAGATTATGTTATGAAGTTTTTTCATTCTCTCAATGTAGTTGCCTGAAATTCACACAAAATGCATGGAAGTTCTGCTGCAAATGAAAACAGAAAAAATCTGGCTAGATTATACGCTTCCAAAAGTGTCTCAGCAGAGACTCACTGAACTGCAATAAAAAGCCCCCTGAGGCTCTGTCTCATTGAACATAATCTATTTTAGGATTACAGGAACTCTTTTTGTTTCAGTCATTAAGAGATGAAGGTTTTTGCAGGAGCCAGGACACTAATATAGAAATGAAGACTAGGAGTGAGGGGCAAAAAAGGGTCACTAATGTATCTAGTCAGAAAAACAGACTTAGAAAAAGGGGCCAGATTTGGCAAAGGTAATAGGACAGAAAAGCCACAGGAAAGAATGGAAGAGCGAGGTCATGAAGATGTGGTGAAATCTGAGAAGTAGGTTTCTGACTGGATAGCTTCTGCATCAGTTCTGGGGAACTTTTCCTCATCCAACTCATCCAAGTTTAAGACAAGTTCCTTAGGATTACTTTTTTTTTTTTTTTTTTTTTTNTTTAATCATTGCATTCTTGATCCATGACATCCAATTCTTTTCCCTTTGTCTGCACAAAGATGATCAACTTTGTGAGTTGTCTTTCAAATCAATTTTAAGCTATATAAATTGATATAATTAAGCTTTTATCCATAGCTATTCTGAAGTTTTATTCCAAGATGTTATAGGGATAAGTAGTATCTCTCATCAAGCTGAGCTAGAAACTAACATTCAACTTAACTGTAAAGTCTTAAACATACCTTTCAACTTTAACTTCTGAAATTTCTCACCTACCTACTTAAAGATTTCTGAGACACCAGAAATAACCTTAAAAACCCAATTTCTTTCCTCAAAGAATTTGTTTAAAATAACATGGATCTATTACTGTCTCAGAGTTTCTCAAATATTTATGACAGCTTTTTTTTTTCTTCTAGTAATAAAATATAAGTAATGGGTCATTAAGAAATACTGTGGTTTACTTACAGGCATGTGGATAATAATCAGATACAGTGTCTTCTTTTGCTACTATTCATTTTTTGGTTCAAACCTGTACAAAGTAACCTGAAGCAACATATTGGTCATAATTAAACAGCCTTATGCTGGTTGTGTGTGTTAAACAACAACTTTATAGTTAGAAGAGTGCCTTTTACTCATAAACTTTCACTTTTGACTAACATGAATCACTTTCCTTGATATCAGTATAATTTTATCACCAGGGATAAATTTATTCCCCTGTATGAAGGATTGTGCTTACAACCTCACAGCAGTGCTCAGGTGCCCCTCAAGAGATGCCCAGTCCTTTAACTACCAGCACAGTAGGGACATGTGTGATGTGAAATCTCAGAGAACCAAACAAATATTGAGTGCCAAGGTGACCACAAGCTGTTCAGGTGTTGCTATGAAACTCGGTTTCTCCAAAACCAGTCTGGTATGGAAGTACAAGCTCATACAGTGTCAGTATGAATTTGTTAGTGCCTCTTGGTGTCAGAGTTGGGCATCTTTTATACCTTAAATTTAGCCAAATTGATATTAATATTATGGTTTGTGGATATATTTGTGTTACGTTCGGGAAGGAAGGAAGGAAGGAAGGAAGGAAGGAAGGAAGGAAGGAAGGAAGGAAGGAAGGAAGGAAGGAAGGAAGGAAGGAAGGATTTTTGTAGTTGTGTTTAACCTGTGATCCTCCAGGCAGAGAAAGGAACTAAGCTTTTAATGAATAGTAGTGAGTAATAGTAGAAAAAGTATTCTGTGTAGATGTGCAAACAGTACATGAAACTTTGCTTGTCCACCAGTTTCCAATAAACTGAGAGTGATGTTTCTTTATGCCAGTTGACTACCTATCAGCCATTATTGCTCCACTGCAAATACTTCAAATGGGAGGCATCATAAACACCTATGGGCTGCCTGAAAAAACAGCTTTATATGAAGGCTATTTCAGGTTTTTTTCCCATGTTTCTTAGCAATATTGAGATCAGATAAAGAAAACATACTATAGTCTTTTCAGCTCAGAGGAAGGCCCACACTCTTGCTGCAATGTATATCTTAGAGTTTCATTTTTCTCTAATGTACTTATTGACACTGTTTACTGGTTTTAGGTACATAATGCTTTGCCTTTATATGATAGAAGTTTTCTAATTTGCATACAACAAGTGTTTTTTTCCATTAAAATCTCTTACCAAAGTTATTTTGTTGTTGTGGGTTTTTTCTTTTCTATTTCTTCTGTTTATATCTAGGCATGTTGTAAATCTGTTAAGCAGTTTTTGTTTTTCTTAATGGTTCTTGCAAAATGCATTGTATAATAGCCTAAAGATAATCTAATTTTCTCAAAATCTTATTTTTAAAATGTGTCAAGTTTGATTACAATTCTCAAATCTTCTTCTGTTATTTTTAATGCATATTCTTTCATTTCTTTCCTTTCTAGTATCTTTAGTATGTCCTTTTTGAATAGGGCCACTTGGGATATACTATGTTGTTGGGTTTCTTTTAAAGTTTTACAGAAATACTATGGCCAAGGTCTGTAAGTCCAGGTGAATATCACCACCACTTTGAGAGTCCTGGTCCCTACATATGGTTTTATCATCTGGTTTCTGGGTTTGCATGGAATTTCTGTAATGCAGCTAGGAATACTGCAAAGGTAACAACCAAGATCCCAATCTAGGCAACCAGTACAATACAGGACATAACAAAGCATGTTTTCAATTTAGCTCAGTTTATGCATACTGAAAAGAAATGGAGACCATCCTCTATTGTTCTATTTCTATAAAGAAGGAAGGTTCATCAAGTTGTTATTAGGAAAAAACTTCCTCGTGTATGGTATTTACTGATCAGACATATATGGAATTCACAAGCTCAACTTTTATCTCAGAAACTTGTATTAGAATTTTGGTGATGAAAGTGCTAGAATTCTCTGGCATTTCTCCTTCCTCATATGTGCACACTTTTTTATTCATAAGCCATAGCTGGGTTATAATACGTTTATTTAAGTTTTACAATAGGTATTTCATTAGAAAGAGAGATCTGATTTTATATATATATAAGTACATTGTACATTTCTACTTGATCTTTAGACATAAAACAGAAGTCATAAAACCAAACAAACAGAAAAACCAAAAATACCCCCAATCAACAACAAAAATCCTAATTCACATTTCAGTGGAAGATGTAGAAAATAATTTTCTACTGCATTGGTCTATCAATTAATCTTTTGTACAATTAATTGTACTTCTGACACAGATGTCAGCATTTAATAGTGTATTTCTTGCAGTCTTTGATGTAGCTGGAAATAAAAAAAAAAATTAATGCCAATCATTTAAGTTCCTATTTCTTTCTTTTTTTGTTGTGGTTTCTTTTCTTAGATGAACTCTGTTTAATATCTGCTTGAATAAGCCTGACTTACATAGTTTTACTTATAGTTCCAAAATTACATTGGTCTAAAGTGGACAAGGAATTTAAGTGGTTAGAATAAATGCTGCACACTTTACAATGTATGTTGTGGCAAGCAAACAATTTAAGTGCTAACATAACTCAGCTTCTAGTTCAAGATTTGTTTTTCTCTGTTGTCAGGAAATCCTAATGAAGGAGTAGTAGAAAAAAACCTTTGCCTAGGAATTTGTAGTGCAGACAAGACAATGCACAGAACTCCCCTCTATCTGAAACAACTAATTTATTACGCTGGTGCCAAGAAAGGCTAGAGAAATCACACTGGCTGAGGATGCTTTCCATTATTTATTTTTTCTATCAGACATCTTCTATTAGATTTAATAGAATCTTCTCCAAGAGCAATTTACCAACCAGAAAATTGTGTTACCATTTAGTAAACGTTGCTCTTCCCCAGTTAATTCATTTTATAACCTTCTTTATACATTATTTTAAAGATCTTAGTCACATTTGCATGAATCCTAGAAGGACGAATAAGAGAAATTGAAATTTTTTTCCTTATTCCTATCTTTCACTGAGGCCAAATTAATAGCAAGAGAGAACTCTGTGTAAAAACTACCATTTAACACTGGGGTGGATTTTTGTTCAATGAATAATGTTCCTCTATATTTTTCCCAGCTGGCTTTTATACCAACATATAGAATCTGTAATTTTGGCTCTACACCACATGTCAAAATATCCCCATACAACAAAGTATCACCTACTCTGCCACAAGGGCTCGTGATGAAATGGGGTTGGTTATTTCAGGGCCTGCGTATGAATTGTTTCACTCACAATCTCTCAAGTGCTAACCGTACTGTTAGAAGCATCTTGAAAACTCTTTTGCTACATGTCTCTTGCTAAAAAGAAGTTTTAAATAAGAATCGGAAATGAATTTAAAGAAGCACTGACAATATTAATGAACCTACCTCAAGGGAGGGTTGTCATGCAGTGTCTTTAGCTGTCCTCCCTAGTGTCAGGCATGGTGAACCTTCTCTCAGCCCCCTGCAGAGTCAGTGGTCTAAGAGAAGATGAGACATGGTAAAGAATGAAGGGTTATCTTTGCCAATTTGCAAGTCAGAATTAATTTAATCCTACTTTCCTTATTCTATGAAGAGTGGAAGACTGGCACTAAGAAGGTAAAGTCCTAATGGCATCAAATTCTTGTCTTCCTGTAAAATGCCAAGCATGTGTTCTAGTATGTGCAGCTATAAAAATTATTAAATTGAGTTGAAAATACCTGAAAAAAATAACTTCCTCAACCTCTTTATTTGTTTGTCACTTAATTTTGTATCTTTAATTGGCTTAAAGGGATAAATGAAGCATTTGATTACAGGAGTTTATGATTCAGCAGCTTTATAAAGCTGGAAGAAATAAATAATTAGCTTTGAGCATCAGGTGATTCTAAATGCAGAAGCAAGATGTCCATGTAACCTCATCATTATTTGGCACTCATAAGTATTGCAAGGAACTTGTGAACCTGACAGCAGTCTTGAAGCCCTCCCTTTTGTTGTTCATAACTGTGAATGGACAAGAGAATATATCTGGAGTGGAAATAATTTCAGAAAGTTCCATTATACACATTGTCCTCTGCACTCTGGTGGTCTGCCCAAAGAATCTAGTTAATCCAGTTCAGAGTTGGATTAATTCTAAGCATTGAACACAATGCTCCTCTGTAAGTGAAAGGCTCATTTTTGATCCAACAGAGTCAAGAAAAATGCTCCATGGCAATGGAGATACCCATTATGGAGAAGTGTTCCTGCCTTGTTGGTTAGGAAATCAAACCTTGTACAATCAGGTCATGTACTTCTTGAATTATAAATTTTCATTGCACAAGTTTGATCTTATAATTTCTACTGCAGGGATTTTTTAATTGGTAAATGCATCTACAGTAGCACTATCTGAAGCAATATAATTTTTAAAGGTAAGGTTTTTGGTTTTCAAATGTCCTCTACATATTTTGATTGTACACAGAGAGGATGAAATTATCTTGAAAGAGATGAGCAGCTGTAATATGTTTCCACTTGTTTTTAGTAATACTTTCATAAGCACAGTAATAACACTTGTCAGTATAACTAGGTTTGGTCAAGTACTATCATAAATTTTAAGTCTAATGCATTCATAGATATTTTTGGTTTTGTTTTAGTTTGTTTGGGTGGTTGGGGAGTTTTTGTATATGTGTTTTATTTGTCAATAATTATCAGATATTATGTCTAAACTAGGGGGAACCAATGAAAGCTTTATATAAATTTGTTTATCAAACCTGCCATATATAAATAATTAGGTGATTTTCTGTTTTTTGGTTTTTTTTAAAGCTACCAAAAATGTTAATTTACTAAAGTGGTTTTGCAGTTATTATAAAAAATAGTCTGCAAAATTAGAATGTAGCAGCATTTTGGGTTTGTTTGTCTGGAATTGAGGCATCTAGAAATATTAAGTAGCGCTTTTCATTTAGGCAAAGGGCAAGGACTAATTTGCATTCTTCTATGGCTCTTCCTACGAGCAGATGAACAAAGCAGTGTTGGCTCCAGTCCTGAGGATTCTGGCTGATGGCCTCACTTCCCTGGCTGCATGGACTGTGACTCATGCATTTGCAAAGTGTATGAGGGATAAAGGGATTCATCCTGCACCCATTGACTTCAGTGGGACAGTATCAAACACAAAGACCCATTGAAACTCAATGGGACTTAGAATCCTAAGTAGGGCTGTACAAGAAACTGATTCTTTGGTTGTGCTACTGAATTTTTTAATTAGGAGTAAAAGAGGAAAAAATAGGATGATCAGAAACATATCAGTGCTAATTTTCACAGAAATATCAAAGATTAAACAAAGCATTTCATTTTCCCTGAATGCAATTCTCATTGTATAAGGGGAAAGAAAACAATTATTTTTTAGAAATTTAAAAAGTTTTAAACAGAAAAGTATGTTTAAAAAGATAAACATTTCACTTTGAACAACTCAGTATGAAACCCTCAATTATTTTTTTTAACTGAATCTGTTGATGAATTGTTTCAGTCTCTCCAGATTTTGTATTTTGAAAATAAATAGTTTGCAGAAGAATGTATTATGAGCTCTTCATATTTATTACATTATCAAATTGGGATAGATTTTGATCTGTTTCTAAGGAAACAGATTTTTTTTTCCTTAGAGGAGATAATTTGAGGTGAGGGTTTGTCTTCCTTTCACTGTTGTCTCTTCCCTTAGAGATTCCTATTCTTATTTCCAGCTGACTTCTAAAGATGTTACTGAATTGTCCTACCTTTTTAAAAAGAAGCACAGACTTTTGTCTTAGCAAATATCTCAGGCTGTTAACTGTGTTCATTCAGGATCTCTCTCAGATAAAACTGATCAGTTTATGCAACAAACAAGGTGGAAGAACCCAGGAGAAGAGAGGATAACTGGAGACACAGTGACTTGTACTCTAGCTGGATTTTCAACAGCACATTTTTTGTGAGTCAGAGGTATTGAACAGACATTTCAAAGATGCTTAGTTCAATATTCCCATGAAGTACAGTGGGATGTACCTAGAGATATCCACAGTCTGGCGCAGAAGTTTGCATAGCTTTGTAATTTGCATAGCTTTGACATTGGTCTCTAGTTGAACTAAGTATTTTTTCCTAGCTTAGAGTTCTCTCACTCCCTCTATTCTTGTCTAGGAAAACATCAGGGGTGTAACTGTTCACTGGACTGAATGGGTTAACTTACAGGAATAAAGCTTTTCATGATTTAAAGTCACCTCTGCCACTTTTTGCTTTGGTAACTGCACTCATACTAATGTAAGAAGAGAGAGCTGGTATCTGGATGCCTAGGACCTCACCACAATCTTCTTCTAAAATTAAAATCAGTCAACTACAAAGTAGAAACTCGAAAAGAAAACAAAACACTGTCGTTTATTATCCAGATTTAGGTTAGACATTTGACAAGGTATTTCCCAAGGGATATAAAAAAGATACTGCCAAATTTATGAACTGACTTGGAACATCCTTATAGAGACTGTCTCTTTTCAAGCTAAGACTCTGATAAATAGCTCTGATTTCAGAGTGTATCAGATGAAGAGATAAAGTTTTAAGGGACCTGTGGCATATTACTGGTTTTAGCAAATCTTTAATTAAAAAAAGCATTTAATATATTATTTAACTCCTTCTTATTAATAAATTTATAACAGTGTAAGAACAACTACGAAAAAGAAAAAAATCTTTCATACTGTAATCTTGATATGAAATTTAAAAAAGTTAAAGACTTTGTGTGAATTTCTACATAATTACAAATTAACTACTAACTTAATAAAGTAATCTGCTCAAAGTTCTCACTCTGATTTTTGAAGTGCTTATAAAGCTAAATTGCTCAAACCCAGGAAATAAATTAATAAAGTTGAGATGTTAATTAGATGAAGGCACAGAATTAAAGGAGAAGAAATGGGACACAGGGATTGAACAAGAATAAATAAATATTTCAGTTAGGAATTAAAAATAATAGGTGATAAAAAAGAGAAATAAAATTGCAAAAAACTAACACTATATGAAGTTATTGTCCTGAAGTTACGTACTTTAAAATATAATATCTCACCAATTTTAAGGTGTGTTACTAAGATAGCACTATGACTTACAATTTACTATAAGATTTTGGAAATACTGGGGGTGTTCTGATCTGCTAGGTGGCTCCATATCACCATAGACATCAGGGATGAGATTTAGAGCCAGGATTTTGGAGCATAAATTTACAGGTAAAATGGCTCTGTAAAGTTTATATTCAAAGGCATATGCAATACTATCAATGAAGGCTAAAAAAGCTTCTCAGGTACCCAGTGAGTTTATTTAGGATGAATATGCTGGTTCTATAAATTCAGCTATGTCCTAGACAGTAGCCTAGACATGCATTCTACAGTGTACTGTGGAGCCCAAAAATTACAAGCATCTACATTTAAGTACCTGAATCTCAAGGAGCATTTCCCTCCCTTTTGCCACTTGTTCTCAAAGGATGTTTGCAGAACATACAACAGCATCAAAACAAGCCTTGCATAGCAGATCACAGAAATATATAATTGAATTCTATTTCCTGAATATTTCTGCTTAATGCCTCTTGATACTTAATAAATCTCTGTGCCCAAGAGGTTGGAATATATAGGACAAGATATATTGGAAACCTTCACACTTCCAGAATGAACATGCCACATGGTTGGAAAATACAGTCTTTTTCCTGAAATTTGTTTTAGTAAGAGAAAATAAGGTACAACTGTTTGTCTGCTCCAGAGATGTACGTAACTCAGCTTTCAAGGGTTCTTAATTGGGATATGGAAGAAGCACATTGTGCTCTAGTGATGATTTTCACCATGTTTAAATCCAAGACATCCCTGTTGTATTTAAACTACCCAGTTGATGCTGTTTCCATTTTCTCCTCTAAAATTCACTTTCCTTCCCTCATGAAGGCTTTATTTTCTTTTTTTTTTTTCATGTCTCCTTATTCCAACCAGAGGCTTATGATACACAATAGTCACAAAGCAATTGAGAATCTTAGCCTGGTTTCTGTGTGAAAAAATATAAATTAACATGTTTGTGGAAATAGGGACATGAAGGAGAAGAAATCATTGTAAGACAATCACAAAAAGATTTTGCCGGAAAAGTATGTTTTCCAATACTTTCAGTTTGGCAAAAATACATTCAAAAAATCACAATTCCATCCATTCCAAGGCTCCATTCCCTGAATTTATAAAAAGAAGTGCTTTAAAAGTTTGCTATCATCCTTGCCTACAGTATATCTGAATGCTCATCTCAGCCACACAGCATGTCTATCCATGCTGGTTGGAGGTTTTGTTGAAAACATGGAACTCAGATGATGAACTCATTCTACCACCTGTCTGCTGGGGTTAAACAATATTGCAGAGAAATTAATGTTTCTGCAAGTATGACTAGCCAAATGGAGTGGGAAGGGCCTGCTGGAGTGGAAACAGGTTGGAATGATTGGCAGTCCTTTCCATAAAAAGCTCATTAAGTCCCTGATCATCATTAAAAAGAGTGCATGTATGAATAAGGACAAAGTGGGTGGCCTGTTTTTGGACATATTTTGGAGATACACGACAGACTGATCCCTAAAATAAATGACAGCATGAAAAATTATTGTCTGCTAGATTTAAAATTATTAATACATTAGAAGAAGTTGCATAATTTCAACTGCTTGTTTTTACACAAAGATTAGAAACAAGAATGACTCATAACATGGTTTATTATTAAATTAAAAACAAGCTGCTGTGTTACGAAATTTACTATGAAAAAACATATTTAAAGGGGGGAAAAGTAACTAAAAATACAGTATTGTGATGTTGTGTAAGTATGGTACATGTCACTAAATCAGTGCTGTATGAGCATTTAATGTTTTTTAGTTCTTCTGCTAAAAATATATATATTATAATATTTTTTATTAACCGAAGAATAGTAGTAAAGCCCTATTGAATGTTCATTCTGAAGGAGAAATAGAATAAATTACAAGATAACATATTTTTGATATTTATTAGATTTTCTTTTTCAATCAGAAATACTTTATGTTCACAATTGCTGCATATTGATTTCAAAACAGCAAACCAAAACCTAAAACTATAAAATCCTGTACTTTGATTGGAAACAGTTGGAACAACACTTGGAAAAAATCATTCAGTCTGGAATGAGATGAGGGATAAGATGAGGGATCAGGTGTTTATCCATTTAATTCAGAATACTTTCAAAAAATTCAATATTTTTCAGTCCCAAAGATACTCTTTTTTTAGAAAGCAATAACTTGAGTGATTTGTATCTTTATTCAGCAGAAGGTACTTTATTTATTTCAGTGACTTATTTTTTGTTTTCTTTACCCTGAGCAGCAATAGTGGAGTTTGTATTGCATAACGTTAGGAGCTTGCAATGTAAACCAGCACAATTTTGCAGCAGAAACCCAACACAAGTCTGGATTACTTTTCCAGGAGCACGTCAATTCTTTAACACAGATATCTCTACAGAGGTGGGTAGTAATCTCCATGTAAGGACAAATTATGAGAAACTGCAGGGACAAGTAAAATGGTAAATGTAAGTATGTGCAAAGGAAATGACAAAGCAAGACATCCCACTGATAAGATCTATTGTTAAACTTTGAATTCCCAAGGGAATGAGACTAAAGTCTCATTGATCAAACCATGAGATATTCAATTTAGCAATATATTAGTAAATACAGTATGAGAAATATTGTAGGATGAATTCCCTAGGGGATTTACAAGATTATTTTTTATTTTATACTTTGTTTAACATAATAATAGAACTTTTTTGCTTAAGATCTATGAGGCTTCCTTTTTTTAAAACAGTTGTTCTTCTTCATGCAAAAGACAGGAACAGAAATTACAAGTTTGACAGTTTCACTGGGAATGTTCCTTATCTTTGTGTTTCCTTAGCCTAACAAATTTTTCTAATATAAAAAACTGAAGGAGAAACAAGCAGAATATTTAACTTTCTTCAATAGCTGAAACATTGCAATTCCTTTTTTTATTTGAAGAATGTAATTGGAAGCAAAAGAGGAAAATGCTTCTAATTTTTTAATTTGTTAATGATTTTTAATAGAAAATCAGGATAGCTGAAGAATAATCTCTGAAAGTATATTAAAATTCTGACGCTATTGCTAAGTAGTTCCACAGAAGTAAGATCCATGTCCAGTCTCTTTAAATTCAAATCTTTAATTCAGATTATAAGGAGTGTCTCTTTGTTTGTAAAACAAAGATAAAAATTGCATTTTCAAATCATGGAATAAATTTTTAAATATTGGACAATGTATCAGAGAACAACAATATCATGAAAAGAAAATATTTCTGACATAAATACATAGGTGAGTCTATACTATTTCTAAAATTCACCAAGTATTTCAGTTACAGACCTGTAAAATCTGTATATTCCGAAAGTGCTTCTTGCTTTTTCACATATTTTAAGTTTTCTGCAATATTGACAACTTGAAGATTAGAGATCTGCTTGAGTCTAGTCAGGCATTATTTTCAGCAAAGTAAATCAGCATCACTTGCAGATATGTAAGTCTGACATAAAAAGGATGGATTAAGATCATCTTGAGAAAGTTAAGGAGCTGAGAGGCATGGAGATGAAAAAGGAAATAAGTTTCACATTATATAAAATGACTGCTTCTCATCTGTGGGTAAATGATGACATTAGGTTGTGAAGACTGTTTTGTCTTCTTCAAATATGAGGAATGATGGGTCACAGGATGAATAGCATTCATCAATTGAAAGAATGAGGCTCTTGTTGGTGTTCTTTTTTTCCCATCACAAGTGATCTGCCCAGATGTTATTGTCAGGCATTGCAGCAATTTTAGCAAATTGCAAAATGTAACAGCCTGTGAGACCGAAACTTATAGCTGATGGTATGGCAAATATGAATTATTTGAGGGGAAGAAAAGAAATAGAATTCAGTAGATACAGAAACCCTTTCATTTGTTTCTTTCACAATAATCATAACTTCATCTAAATCCTTTGATAAGGACAATGGGCTATGTGGAGATTAAAAAATTATAGTTGAATGACAACATTAGATTGCATAGCTTTGCTTCATTACTGGATTTACCTTAAGATACAAAATTTAATGGTCTAAGAAAACTCAATTCCTTGCTAGAAATTACAGCTAATAGATCTCAAACTTGTAGGAAACTCTAGTAGCAACATAAGAAATAAATTCTGTAAATTCTTAAGAAAAAAGCACAGGAGATAATTTGAGAATTATAGGTCAAGGCCCTGCTTTCCCAAATTCTATCTGCCAATGAACCTGGCCTCAGTAAAAATTAGCAGCAGGGTAACATAGTGTAGAATTTATTTGTTCAGGTAAATTAAAAACTCTTTGAGAGAAAAACGGCCATCAGCTTGCTTCAGAGACTGTAAAACAAGCTTTGGAGAGGAAAGAGAGAAATCCTTTATAAGTAATGAATCAAATCCTGAAATATCCTGTAGTATGTGACTGAGAAAGGTGATGGATACAAATCAAGAGAAATACACAGAAATTAATGGGGTTTTTTCACTCTTGTTGCTTTTTTGGTTGATGTGGTTGGTTTTTTGTTGTTGTTGTTTTGTTTTGTTGGGGTTTTTTTGCTTTGTTTTTTGGGTTTTTTTTTGTTTTTTTATTTTTTTAGTCAGCAATCAGATGTTGTCTCTCTCAAAGTACAGTGCAGGAGTGCTACTATTGAGCACCTATAACTAAAGTAGCTTGATCTCCTTCCTTCTGGGGAGATGAAGTAAAAGTCTACATGAAGAAAATGCAAAGAGATTTCTACAGAAACAAACAAATTTTTCTACCTGATTTTCATACCTATGCTTGTTTGCATTCTGCTATAAAGCATATGACCCTGAAGGCAAGGCAGGGAATCTTTCTTTTAAGAAAGACTTAAGTTTAAAAATCCAGAAGAGCTGATATTTTCAAAACATCTTGTAGGTCCCAAATGGTTATTAATTCTGATTTGATTCCAAATAAATACTTCTCAGTAGGATGGAAAAGGAGAAACATTAACATGAATCTTTGATTTTTCTTTAAAGAGTGAAGGTGCCAGATTAATCAAGCCAAATTCCTCCTTTCTGTGATCCTGTGATTCTGACACAGGAAGCCTGTAGGAGGAGTCTGAACAGAGCCAGGTAGAATATACTTGACCCTGAAGAGCAGGAGCATTTTATCGGGAAAGACACTGCTTTGAGGCAGGACTGTAAGTCCTGAGGACTGTAAGACCTGAAACTTAGATACAGAGAAGGACTGGAGATAAAGCAGAGCTATTACTTCCATTCAGATACAAATATTTATCTCCTTCAACCCTCAAAGCAGGTTGCTTGGAGAATGGATGGTGATTTAGCAGATATCTATTTTGTGATATGATAAAAGCCATGATCTTTTTTTTTTTGTTTAGTTTCCTGCTGTGATACTATATTTTTCTGGAAACCTAATTTGAAGCCAAATACCAAGGCAACTGAAGGTTTGGAGAAACAATGATGTGTTTTACTCCTGAAACAAACTGATTTTAAAGAGTGAAAATTCACTGAAAAGTTGCTGATATAGCACTAAAATAACAACTTGGGAAACTACCCCCTGGAAAAAAAAAAAAACCAAAAAACAACAAAACAGAAACTAATCAGATAAAAAGCCTCCATTACTATGTCATGCATGGTGTCAGCTAAAATATAGCAGAATAGCCATGTAAGAGTAAAAAAATACCCCAAACCTGCTGCTAAATGAAGAGAAGAAATATGTGGCAAAGTACTTATATGTCTGGTTAGACTGATTTTGCACCTTGAAAGAAGTGGAAGGACAAAAAAAGCTCCTTGTTAAAAGCTATGACTGTTGTCAATTGAGCTTCATATTTTTATATGGATTAACGTACATCAATAAGCTACACATTCCTTAAAAAATATCTTGCTAAAATTGTCTCTCACAGGTGAAATAGAAGGAAAAACTGCTCTGAGAATTGCTGTACTATGGGAAGTTGGGAATTTTCTATTATTTGCTTCTATTGTTTCAAAGCACAAAATATAAGCAATTCTATTATTCATTAAAAGTAAGTAGATAAAAACAAAACAGGAAAATTAAAAAGGAAAATTTAAAAAAAATTTAAAAATTTCAAAAAAAGGAAAATTAAATCTAGTAAATACATGCAAGGAGGAATCACTGACAAATCCTTATCTGCCATAAATAGGCAAAGCTCCACTTAATTCAATGGAGTGATTCATTCTATTTCAGTATTACAAGTAGAAAATTCCCCATGTCCTTGCACAAACTGAATGCTCCTTTTGCTCTACTTCTATACAAACTGTTATTGTGGCATAAATGTCCATATCAAATCAAACCCACCTTTCAACTCTCCTGTCACGTTATAGGCAAAAATGAAAATATTCTCAAGGTAATGAGGGCAATTTTTTTTTTTAGACACATCACTAGTATATAGAAATTAAGTTCTTGTTTTGTTGACTGTGATTTATTACAGTTTTAAATATATTTTTCAATCATCTTACTTTGAAGACTACAAATATTTAACACTCAGATTAATACCATGTCATATGTAATTTTTCTTCTTTTGTCCATTTATAAATTAATTTTAAACTACAGTTTGATGAGATACATAACTACTTTGTGTATTTATTTTCTTTATTCTTTTTTTGTGTTGTACTGAAGTTATTAAGAATGCACTTGTCTATAAGTCATGGTAATGTGGGATTGTTAATATCATGTTATGAGTGTGGTTCTGTTTCCTTGGTACATCACTTTACTGCTTTATTAATGTTACTTAATTCTTTGGGCTAAATGAGCATGATTTACATATGAACAGGGTAAATTGGGCAAATTTTAGTTCACTTATTTTGGTCTTCATATGCAGTTTGATGTCTTTATGCTGTCTCATGTTGTTTAAATAAATGGAACTCTGATTTTAAAAAGTATAAAAAATCAAGGTCACGCTGATCTTATGTTTTTCAAAGATAACCAAGTTTTATTGGTTTATTTCTGGAAAAAAATATGCTGAAAATTTCAATATGAATACAATTCAGTGGAAAATTTCTAGTGTAATAAAAGTTCAATCATTTTATCATTCCCCCTTCCCTCATAGGAAATTCTTACAAACTACATGTTTTTTATATGGGAAAAGAACCTAAGTGGCAAAACATACACACTGACAGAAGAAGGCTCATTAAAATTTAAAGTTACATTCAATTTGCATTTTGTCTAACATTGTGGTTTTTATAACTTCCCTGACATTTTAGTTGCCCTATT
This sequence comes from Turdus rufiventris, assembly GCA_013186435.1. Classification (NCBI taxonomy): domain Eukaryota; kingdom Metazoa; phylum Chordata; class Aves; order Passeriformes; family Turdidae; genus Turdus; species Turdus rufiventris. Next base: position 2,414,785 of record PYHW01010218.1, on the reverse strand, counting down.
TTACTACAAATTAGAAAAAGTGAGAATTAGGAAAATGTACCCAACAAAGATATTTTTTTTTATAAATAGGAAATCTTTCTTACAGAAATATGAAATCTTTGATAAATTACAAAAAACAAAACAAAACAAAACAAAACAAAACAAAACAAAAAAAACCAAAAAAACCCAAACAAACAAACAAACAAAAAAAAAAGAAACCAAAAAACAAACCCCAAAACCCAAACAAATTTTAAAAAAGGAAAATAGAACAAACAAACAAACCAACAAAAAAAACCTCAAACAGAAGTTTTGTTAATGCTGGAATATATTACTTTTTTGTGTCAGGGAAGAAGTCTAAAGAAGTCTAAAAATGTCTTTGAACAATAAGATTTTACCTGAGGCTTAATTTCCTTTTCTGAAAGTGGTATTTCTATAGAACTTTATCAAGTAAAATGTTCTCCAAACTGGGGTGTTATTTTGTAATAATCAACATTGTTTCCAATTTTTAGTGGCAAATTATGACTCCAGCTATTACATGACTTAAATTTGGAGACTTCATATATTAATATACTTCTAGTGAATTTTTAATATTCTTAACAAATTTTCTTAGTAGTTTTATTAAAAATTTAAATGACAACACAAGTGTATTTTAAGCAGGTACAACTAAATCCTCCAAATTAATGATAAAGATGCTTAACCGTAAATTTCTTGCTAGGAATAAGCTAAAGTTGGAATGTATTATGAGTATGACACCAGCATTTTTTTTTTCACCCCACTTTTAAAAGAGAGAAAAAAACCAAAAAAACCCTCCATTAACTAATGCAAAAGCAATTGCTACACATTTGTCTTGTTTTTAAGAAAGCAGGAGTTCAGTTTTTGATTCACATTGTGGAATTCAATGGAAATATCTCTATTGGTTTTACAGGGAAATTATTTAGACCAGTATGCACATCTGTGATTAAAGAACAAGGAAATTAGAGCTTTAAAGAAGAACACAATGTGTTTTTCAAAGTTACAAACAAGCACATAGCTCTTCCAAGCTTTGTGTCTAAAAGTTATTTTCTCAATTGACCTCATATGAGGAAACGTTGTAGTAACTGAGTAAACAAAGGGAAATATTTTCCACAACACTTAATTGCCTTCAAGAGTTAATTTTGATGTGAATGCTTGCAGCATTTCCAAGTAAATTATACCTAATTATGAAGCACATATTTAAATGTAATATAAAAAGAAGGGGGTCATAATGAAGGTCAGGTATTTTAAAAGTAATCCAGTTTAAAGAATCATGGCTTTTATCCTCTTAGGGACCAAATGGAAGAAATTTCTCAACTATGCACTGTGGCTAAGACAACCCTTGGCAGACCAACACAGGCCTGTGACATGGGGCACTGGGCCAAGGAGCACTTTAATAGGCACCTTACAGTAGTGATGGCAAGACAATGAACAAGTCAGGACGCTCCAAGTCTTGTATATTATGGCCAGACTGCCTCTGGATGTGTCCTTGCATTTTCATCCATGATCAATCTGGCTAACCCAAGGCTAGAATAAAATGCATACTTGTATGTGTATGCACAGAGGAAAAGGAAGAAGGGGAGAGAGTAAATAAATGCTAGATACATAGCAGAGTGTAATGGGTGAAAAAAAAATAAAAGAAATGCTGATTTTATTATTCACAAAATATATACTGGAATAGCTGACTTTCAGTAGTACTTAATATAGAAGGTATTTTAATATTCTACAACTTAGAAAAAGAATGAAACTGATGATAACACAATGAAGTATTCTGTATGTGTGGAAGAAAAACTCTGAGCAGAGCATAGTACTTTATTTTCTAGAGAAAAAAAAAACCAACTTTTTAATCTTCTGCTTACAGTCACTTACCTTTTCAGTAGAAAACTGTGCACTTGTGGATTTACCAACCTCAGCCATATGCCACTAAAGGCCACATGTTACCAGAAGAAATAGGAAGAAAGGATCATAACAGTGTGCATGTGCATGCATTCTTACCTTCTCACAATATTTGTGCTTCACCAGCCTCTTCTGACCATTAATATTATAGATATTACATGCATATCATATAGATTTACTACACAGAGGTTGCACACCTCCATGTAACATTTGTACAACAAATTTACCTAAATGCAAGAGAAAGAATACAGGAACTTTTTTTCAGCCTCACTGTTTATCTGCAGTTATTCTATTTATTTCTAGTTCTCTGTTCTTTTTGTAGATAATATTTTCTAATAGCTATCTCCATCATGATGTCTCATACACTATTTCATTATTCTGGTTTCTGATGCATGACTATTATTGTACCCCTGTGAAGGTAAACCCTGCTTTCACCTATTTTGATATTTTATGTCATAGTTCTTTTATGTCTTTATCCCCTGCCCCAACAGCAGTTTCTTTTCCATTGTGAAGTCTCAGCACAAATACTGAGCTCACAGAATGCTGCTTCTGAAACACTTGATACAGGCAGTCCATGATCTTATCCCCTATTTTTGATTTCCCTCACAAAAGTTGTCATAGCCATTTCAATTACTCTTGGTGTAATGGACTAGTAGAAAATGGAGTCTGTGCATTAACTGATCACATTTTCTGCTTGGCACCAGGGAAAACCACTACGGATATAAATTTTCTTTAAAATATCTAGACAGTGCAGTTCTTGTACCATTCTGCATGCACTTACACCTTACAGCCTCTATCCTTTAAAGATTCAACTCCATTTTTCAATCAGAGCTGACCATGAGTGTGATTTTTATTCACCTTCTGCAAGTACATGATTTTGATTGTTTACAGTTATCTGAAAAAGAACATTGGACATCTTCATTAGTCAGAATTTTCATTACTGAAAAATAATTCTTTACCTAAACATCAAGTCAATATTGTCCTCTGAGTTTCTACATCAGCTCTGTCTCTGAATTTACCAACTCTAGACCGCAGTCCTTCACATTTTCTTCATCTCTTTCTCTGAGCCCAGTGCCACATCTATTGTGCTCCTACCTCCTCCATAGGTGTCTCTTCTCCCTAAGACTAACACTCTCCATGGTCTATCCCACTAGTCTTTAATTTATGCTTGGTGCTAGTAGGGTACATCTGTTTAATTTTGTTGCTTGATTTAAATTTACTTTATATAAATCACATTGTCAGCCTTTGTATTCCTTAAATCTTGCATGGAGAGGTAGATTTCCTAAAATGAAATATAAAAAATTTCTCTTAATCAAGATAATTTAGTGTTGTGCCTTCCTCATTCACAACTGAATTAAAAACTCAATGCACCTATATTGCTACAGGTTAATATTGTATTTTTTTTCTACCAAATATCAGTGGAAATTGGTTTTAAATTCATATGATTTTGCCAAGAATGAAAGACATGGTAACTCTATTTATCTTGTTTTACTTTAATTCTTTAGACTGATGAGGGATTTTCTATAAATATTTTCTTCTGAAGTTTCAAATGTATAGGAAGTTCTGAGAGCCTTTAAAAGTTTAATTGTTCAGTAGATTATTCATTAGCTTAAAAATGATTTTAAATACCTTAAAAATTTCTATATTCAATAACTTTTAATCAATATTAATCTCTATCTTAATCAGAAAGGAGAATCTATTTTAAAAAATATTCAGTTAATTTTTATGCCTGAAGTCCATAGAAAATCTGCCTTTAGACTGCTGGCCATCACATATGATGTGGCTCAGACTCAGTATTAGGTGCAAATTTCATTTTTTCTGGGATTAGGGTGTCTTCAATAGATTTGTCTCCCATAAATGTGCAAGCATTTTGGCTCGGGGTTCTTTGTTTTGTTTTTTGTTCAAAGAATCTTTTCCTATTTAGCTTATGGAATTAAAGACATATGTTCCTGCATGCCTTTAAATTGAGAAAACCTCAAAATTTAGGTATTGCATCACATGGTGAGATATGAGTTCTCTCAACTGATGTGATAAAACCAGAATTATCATGAAAGCATAGAAGGGATGTTGTGTCCCTTTCCTGGTTACACAGGATCTTTTAACTGCAATAGCCAAGACTAAAATAATAAAAAGCCTCTCTTTGGCATCAAAATTGTTACTATGTCTGGCACAAAATAGAAACTAGAGACATACCTGTCTGTTTTTTTTGCAGAGTGGAGTGACAAATCTACTACCTATGGCCAAAATATTTATTTATGTGGTATAAACAGGGAAGAACCATGAAATCACACTAAAATTCCTAATTCATACCCCCATATTTTGTAATGAAATTATTTGCCAAAGCGAGTATAACACTTCCAAATCAATTATGTTAATTTCACAGTGCAAAATGATTAAAATCAAATGGGGCATTCAAAAGATAAACCTCTTTTTAAACTGTGATGTTCTTTTTGTTTTGGGTTCTTTTTTTTTTTTTTTAACATTGTTGGATATGTTCACTCTGAACATCTTCAAGTGTTTGGCATTTTAGATCAGTGTTAGGAACATATACCATGATACCAGGGGTGCATACCCTCCCACTAAAACACTTTTTAAATTATTTCAGGCTTTTAGTGGAGAAAAGTAAATTTAATGGCATTACTGAATCCTTAAACCGCCAGTGGCAGAATTACTTTTAGTGTCAAGTGCATGCTTGCTTTATTTAAAAGAGAAAAGAAATATCCTTTCATCAATATAATCTACAAAGTTAATTGTGGGACCTGCCCTTTCTCTTTTTCATAGTTGTGACCAGAATTAAAAAATGAGCAAGTGTTTTGTAAATGGTTTTAGAACTTGGCAGTTTAATATGCATTCTGGGACTGAAATTAAAGGCACTGCACCATAAACTGAACTTGGACAATAGGATCAATTAGCCTTGATGTGGTGGAAAAAGACTGTCATTTTTATGCCAGAGGCCATTTTGATAAATTGCTAGTTTGTTAAATAGAAGAGGGACCAGGGCTGATGCCTGGGCTGTGGGGAAGTGTCTCGCAATGTTTTGCATCCACGAGTGTCAGTGGGTTGCTTGGAGGCATGGGGTGAATTACTAGATCATACCTTTCAGTATATGACTGCAAAAGGAATCCATCTCACCTGCTTCTAGGTTGCTTGCAAGGCACAACAAAGTTTAGTTTGTGAGGAAAGTTAAAAAATGGGGATCGGCATATTTCCTTTAACAGTGCATTTCCTGAACCAAACAAAAATACTAATGTAAACACAGCTTGGCAGTCTAGCGTTGTGTCTTTGTCCTGTGCACTATTTTCTGAACTTTTATTCTCATTATTATGGATTTTCTGGTTATTTTCCTGATTTTGTTTTATACTTTTTCCCGAGTTCAGTTGATCCAGCCTCAAATAACTTCCCAGCTCCTCCTCATGTGTCCTTGGTTAACAACCACAATCTTCTGCAGCTGCTGCCATCCTCTTGACTTGCCTTTGTCCATCCTGGATAACTTGCTTTTACTCACATTTCTGTAACCTCATTTTTGACAGATGAATGGGATTTTTTTGTTTTTTGGAGGAACAACTGGGGTCTACATTCTGCAACAGAAGTTTTGCAGGTGGGAAGTTATTTTCACCAAGTGAGTTTAAATAGACAAGTTATCTTCTCATCTTTCCCTCAGTTGCATTTGTGTGTAGATCTTAAAATCAAAAGCTTCTGCAAATCTATTCAAAAAAAGGGTTTTAAAAGGACCAGATACAAAATATCTGAAAAATGCATTAATATTTTTTGGTATTCAATGAATTATAAATAGTTGAAAATAGCTTTTATAATCTGACACTGAGAATTGAAAACAGGCAAGAAGCATATAATAAGCATATATATACGTCATAAATAGATCTTCGTATATAGATGGATGTAGAAATACATCCCAAATATCTAAATATGTAGACTTTTAGACTCAAATGTTAGCAGAAGTTCCTATAAAGGTTATACATTTTCACATCAATTGTCATGTTGCCTATTAAAACAATTGAGCTGGTATATCTATCAAAAACCTTCTTTCCCCAGATTATGTATCCTACAAAATTTTATTGTTACCATACTTTCTTAACATTTCAAGGCCTGCAATGCAGAAACTTCTCTGAAAACAGCTGCTAAATTTCTAATCACTTACAGCCAGTATTGCAGATTTGGACAATTGTAAAAAGCTGCATGCTCAAACATAGAGTCTCTTAAATAACTTTACTGTCTCTTTCAGACAATCATTGAGATAACTGAATAGAGATCAGAACTTGAATTCAAAATGGAGAATTATAGTCAGTTTAGTGCACAAATGTACTCAACTGTGCAACAGTAAAATGTGTGTACGTATTCCTCCAGCATTACCTGCATTCTTCAAATTACTTGTTACATGCCAGCTTCACAAAAATTTTTGGAAATTGCTAAAGTGCTTCTATATCACAGAGATCTCAGTAACAGGAATTATCTTCATTTCTGTTTTGTGGTTGGTGTTATTTCTCACACAGTACTTGATGAATAGACTTCTCTGTTTCTGACCAGTCACCTATTATTAAACTACCAAGTGCCAAGGAAGTTGGAAAACAAACATATCTCCTCAGGGTCATGGTAACATGTCAGTGACTCCACTGACCTCTGTAGAGCAGGTGTATAATCCATGGTAGTCCCTAATTACACAGCAACTTTCTAGAAGAAGAAACAGTTATTCACATGAAATTCTTACATTACAGGTAAGACCTGGATGCAGGTTTGGCAGCAGGAGCTGGAGGACCAGTTTCTTAACAGAAACCTGGTCTCAGCTGTCCAAAGTTCCATCAGCTTATGTCTTCATTCTTCTCTAGCTGTGTGTTGCAGAGAGCTCCTAGCAGTTGTTACATGTGTCCTTGGTATAGATCACCAGCCATTCTAAAAACTCAGCAAGAAAGGGTGACTTCAAACTTACTGTGTATTGAAACAGCAATTCATGGAGCTGCTGCAAATGGAATTCCACTTTCTACCTTTGTGCATATACACATGGGGGTTTATTCTCATGCCTCCACCAGAAATCTCTATTGATTCTGAAGTATAGTAAAACATCTGCAGGCAGATGAGAAGATTAATGCAATGCTGGGTATTACTTCTCTCACACATACTGGAACTCTAGTTTTGATAATTAAATTTGTATTTGATTAATTTTTAATCACATGTTTACTGATTTTCTGCTATATTAAATGTGCAGAATTTACAATCTGAGGAGCAGCATAGATATTTTTTAATGAACCCATTATAATGGGTGAAAAAGAGATTTTCAAGCCTCACGAATCAACTTAGCAGTTGATTCTTGCCCATCTCCAGCAACCCCTCATGGACCACTGTTCCTTGAGTGCTTCCATTGCTTTTTTCCCAGTCAGCTGAAAACTGTGTAGGGTGTTTTATTGGCCCTTCCCTGAGTACTGGGTTAAGTAGCTGCACATTACTCTTCATCTCTTAACTCTTTCTGATTTTGCTTCACCCAGGAGAGAAAAAAATGGGTAATAATAAGTAAACAGTTCATATTTCTTCTTTCTCAGTCCCAGTTTCAACTTAGAGGCACCTGTAACATATCAGTTGTTGGTGATCTTTGAGGGTTCAAAGGCCAGTAGTTAGTGGAAAAGCGTATATTCCCAGGAAATTTTCTCCATGGACCCCTACGCAGGAAAATGAAGAAAAAAGCAGATTTGAAACATAACCCTTCTATTTGGCCTATATGCAAGGTGGTTATCCAGGCAGGACCCGCACCTGGCTTGTACTGTCATTCTTCCCTGTTTTTTGAGTCTGGCACTTTATCTTATGTCATTCCCTGAGAAATGTTCACATTTCACTTTGATGTATTATCTACAATAGCACCACTATCTTCTGGTTAAAGTAGGGCATCTTGGGATCTAATTTTATACTTCTCAATATCCAGATGAGCTCTGTAGATAATGTTCTGCATATCTAAATCCATATGGTATTCCATTATGACACAACATCTCTGTTCAAAATTCCATTATAGTCTCATCTTCTGCAATGATTTAATTTGACTAGTCCCTGTAAAAATGTATCCTTTGAGATAATATTCATTTTTTCTGTTGGCCCTCACACAGAAGAAATCCATCACATTACTTTAAGGTCATTTTATATCATTTAGTATCATATTTCTTCCTGTCAAATTCATTTAGAAACAATTTGCATTTGACTCCTATTTATTTTAAAATACTCTTCCTGTAGTTTCGTTGCTGCTGGTGGTAGGCATTTTGAAAGCTGAAACCCCATTAAAAATACTTTTGCAATATCATCTTCATTTCCTGAAATCCTCAAATTCCAGTCTAGTTTCTGAAGTGAGATAATATCCATTGACTAAAGTGTACAAGCACTCAGGCAGCTCAACCTGCAAATTGTCGTCTATGCAAAATAACCACCAGTGCAGGATACTAGTGCATTTTCTCTGAATTTTGCTTTGGGTCTTGCTCACCTTTGGCATGATGTAAGGATGTTTTGATGCATGAAAATACTAATTGTGTTGATTTTCCTATGTATGTGAAACAAATCCCCACCAAGTGGAAGGCAGCATACCATGAATTTTTGTCACACAAGGCTGACTGTGCCAGCCCCCTTTTAGTTTACGCTGATGGTAGAAATCAGGAAACATAATAGCTAAGAAAGGTTTTTATGTTTCGGTGGAACAATGTAATTAGCTATATCTAAACAAGGATTACGAACAACGTAGGGTTTGAGAAATCTTGCTGCGCAATAGAATGACACACTAACTTAATTTACCTTTGATTAAAGATCAATGTAGAAAAGAAACAAATGCCAACAGTGAATAATAACAATAATAAAAGCTGCAGAGTAACAGGAGAGCTGGCAGCAAGCTGGCACTTCCCACTAAGACATACTCCGTGTCAAAGCAAAGCTGTCAGGCTGGCGCAAAATGCAGTCATGGAGATCGATGCATTTCAAGGATGAGGAATAATGTCATGTAAATACCCCCTCAGCAGAACTTCTTAAACACTAAAAGCAGCAAGGAAAATGTCAGATGAAAATGCTCTCTCACAGTCATACAGCACAGAGTAGAACAAGTCTGAAGCCAAACTTAAATGTTGTGACAGAAAAAAGCCACACACAAAAACATATCTGTATCTCTTGGAAATTATCTGATGTAAAAAGAGATAAAAGATATGACAGGACATGAAATGAGTGAGGGTTTTGAGTTAGGTACAGCAAAGAGCAAGATATCAGACAACGAAATCTTGAAAAAAAGAGGTCTCTCGAAATGTAGCATTTTAAAAATAAAACATAGATAAAGCTCTCTTCTGTTTTTGTGCCGCATCTTTGGCTCTTGGAGAGAAATACAACTGTGCTGTGTAGCCTAAGTCAAACCCAATATATATCAGTCCTTTGTCTAGCTTTTCCCTTTTATTTAACTTGGAGCCCTTGGAATGGGACTACTCTGAATCACTCAGATAACTAGAAGCCCTGATAAAAGGCACTAGAGGAAGAACATTTTATGCTTTCAGCACTTGAGGATTTTTATGTAGAAGAGAAAACAAAAAGAGGTCATCTATTTCATTCCTCATTTAGGTATGTGGATATTCCAGAAAATACTGTCTGAAAAGGTTTTATTTCATGTAGAAAAGGGGTGGAAAATGGAGTTACAAAAATGTAGGTATTTAAAAAATTTGTAAACTTTCCACTGATAACAATGGAATGTACCTTATTTATTAGATGATTTGTTTTACATTTGAATTGTTGGGATATTACCGCATAATCTCTTTAATTACTACTGTGTCTTAGGGGACGTGCAGTTCACTTGGTTTATGACAAAACTCCTTCTCTGGTTGGGACTTTGTGACTGAATTGTGTCTAAGTCATACCTGAGTGATCTGACTTCTTTACATGCGTAAAAATTTAATTAAATAATTTGGGTAGGCTAAAAATACTAAGAAAGCATAACTACATTAAACCATAACTTTTAGAAGACACAGTGAGGACCTTAGTCCCCACTGTGGAACACCAAAAAAATGTCTTGCATCAAACCTTCATCTGAAAGTAAAATACTCTTTATTATTCTACAGCTCAAACAAGATGTTTAGACATTTCTAAATAATTTCTTTATTTTTCTTTTAATTTAATAAAAAATTACTATCTTACTTTTAATTCTAATTTAATGTGTTGAGAAGCTTTTAAATTATTATGATATTAAATTTATAAGATCATAATTTCTAGAGGGATAAAAATCCCAGTTTTAACCAGCTGCTAATGGCCTCTGGAGAGATTCAGGCTGATGAGGTTTGTGATGCCAAACAGCTGTAGATGAAAATATGTGAAACAGTTGACAATAATTAAATAATTCAAATGTAAAAACACAAAACTGAGACAAGCACATAATTGTAATGGCACTATTTCATATGATTTTTATGTGATATTAAATACCATTAAATTGTAATCATCATAGCAAAGCCAAAACAGGAACATACTAATCTGCATATTTATATTTCAGAAGGTAAAGGAATAAAACAGTAAAGTGTTAAGTTAGCATGAACAAAGTTCTGAAGATGTTCTCTTTTTTAAATGTGAAACTGGTTAGCTGAAAATAATCTGATTTATTGAGTTCACCCAGAAATGTAAGGGGAACAATTCACAATTTTAACCTCTTTTTTTGTGTATGAATTATCTCAGAGCAAGATCTGGGATTTTGAAGTGTACCTGTAATTAAACTTATTTGCTGAAAAACTCTGAATCTGCCCTTTATTTACAAAAGCTTTATGTACAAGTTCAATATTTAAAATTCAAGTTGCTTGATTATGTTGATAGGTGCATGTTTCTATCTCAGAAGCTTGATTCTTCATATCAAAATTTTGATATGAGTCATTCAGACTGATTTTTGCAAGTCCACTAATATGCTGAAAATTCATCAAATAGTGTCTCTAATCAGCAGAAGTTACAGAAAGAAAACAACACCCAATTCAAATTACTAAAGTGTCTACATACCTTTCCAGTGAAAGGAAAACTGGCTGTTAAATAGAGTCTGACATAATAAAATAACGAATTTTTTACTTACTCAGTCTTTGATGGAAGAATGATATCAATGTCCCTGCAATATATGTAAATACCTTAAATGCATATGAGTAACATATGTTACTACTTTCACTTTTTTTTTTCCAAACAAAACTCATTGTTTATATAAATTTAAAATAGAAAAATGAAGTATATCAATTTGTGGAGATTGACAGATTTATGTGCATTATTTTGATCCCTAATTTGGAAGAAACATTTTTTGCATTTTTCAGCTGCTAAGCTATACACTTATATGGGAAACTGCGTACCTAAGCTTTTTTTTCCAGTGCCTCAGAAAATACTAACAAAACAGTTAAACCATTACTTCAATGGGAATGGCAGCATATACAGGAAATAAATATACGGAGCTTATTTTCTTATATCTTCATTATCTGAGTTGCTTTCCTTTTACTGGCAGGCTTATAGAACTACAAAAGCCATGAAAACTCAATGTTAACTTAAAAGTGCAACCTCTGTTATTTTAATATTTTTATACTGAGTATCAAGGCATTGTTTACATTAGATAATGCAACGAAGATGGGGCAGAAAACACACCTCTGAAAGACTTTCTACACAAAAGCATGAACACGTAGTTATTTGCACAAAGCATTAGAAAATACCGTGATATTTTATTATTAAAAATGCTGCTGAAAAGTTTATACATATGTGTCCAGCCATATATATCTTCTATCATTACTTAAGGCAAAAAAAACCAAAAAATTGCAAAACAATAACAGAAGAAACCATTGAACCCTGTGTGCCTCTTAAGGACAAGAATATAAGCCTGGGAAAGTACTTTTGTTTTTCTTTTACAGTTCCAAAGTATATTTTGATATCATTATTATAGAATTCTATGAAGACCCTATAAATCTGCTCCCTCTATAAATCATACATCAGTCCAGATGTATCAAATTATTAAATCATCTTGATTGTAATTACTTTTAAAAGCTAAAATCATTCACTTACAGGAACTTTTTTTACCCAAATGTCACAAGCCTGACACAGTACTGTACATATTGCTAGCAGAAGACAATTGGAAGTACTAAACAAATACTGTAATTCACATTACAAACATACCCAACTGATTATGATGCCAAGCATCATTACCTTTTTTTTTTTCCACTTTTTTATTTTTTTCCTTTTTTTTCAACCTTTTTTTAAGAGTTATGAACTGCTGCATCTCAGCTGAGGCATTACATAGCTGGTGGAAATGGCCTGGTATAGAGTCAGCATTAATATATTACTTGATGGATCAGTGAAAAAACAAAATAATTTTCCATTTCCTGTTATTTGTACTTTGGGGTTGCTGCTTCATCACATTCCAACCTGAGCTCCCAGGTCAGATTTATAGCACATTTACTGCAGATAAAGGATTATATCAGCCACATGTTGCATTTTTATCATGTCATCAACTTTTTATTTCTTTCCTTCAGATTTTGTTTTACTGCCTGCTACAACAAAGAGTTGTGCAGATGAATCAACCTCAGTGAATCACCTTGTCTTTGATTTTATTTATAGGGGTGACTATTTTAAAGTATTTTATTAGAAAACAGAAAGTATAGGAAACAAGAAGAAGTACAAGGCATCTTGTGTTAATCGTTATGGGACATATGATATCGATGCAGTTTAGTGGTGAATTAATAATAGAAAATACATTTCGGATAATCACGTTCAAGTGTAGGCCAATTTGTTCAAAGATCTTTGGTTACTGTCTCTCAATGATGGAGCAATTTTCAAAGACAAAATATAAAGCAATATTCATCTGCAAAAACTATTTTCTAGCTTTTCACATTCAAATCAGTTGTTTGACTCAAACTGCAATTTACTTTGATAGCTCTGCTTGGCCCCTGTTTTTCTAGTAAAGGAAAGGCAGAAGCAAATAGCTAATGATTTTGCCTTTCCTGAGAGTGATGCTCTCTGGGATTTTCAGTGTTGTTCAAATGCAGAACAGTTGAGGATTTCTCTGCTTCTCTCTTCATAATGCTCACTGACTGTGGAACTGCTGTGCAATGAATCAGCAAATGGGAATTTTCTGACAGGTACACTCTCAAGCGCAAAACAAGATACTGGGCTGAGAATTTCTTTACACACTCATCACTCTGAACAGTTTGAAGAACAGCCAGCCAACCAACCCTGCATTTCCCAACTTTCAAATTGTAGTTTTATTTTGTTTAGCAATGCTGAGAAGGTGCTTTCTCAGCTGAGATTCCACTGCAACTGCTGGTGAATATAGAGCTAGTTTTCCTTGAAGAAGGCTGACCAAAACACAGGCTTTCATTGCTTTTTTCAGGGCACAAAACTTCCTAATGTATCACAATAACCAAGAACTACAAACTGGACTCCAAATATATATTATTGAATGTTTCTTGGTTCAGTTCAACAAGCTTAAAATAGTAATTATTTTCTTTTGCATTTTTTTCTCTTTGTTTTCCAATCCATTGCTGTGTTGGATTTTACCAAAGGCTAACACAAAATTAAATTATAGAAAAAATGTTTCAGAAAAGAATGACAATCTCCTATGAATACTTTAACATGCACTAGTGTAACCTGTAAGAGAAAATACGCAGGTCACACAGACAACTGTATCCTCTGCATGACGCCATGGCCTCATATAAATGAAACATGTTAGAAAAAACTCATGGTTTTTGTTAACCACTAGTAATTAAGAAGAAATTCCTCCTCTGGTCTCGGAGGAAACAGAGGTCATATGACTAATGTATATACACATAGGTCACAACCGAATGCACAATCTTTCTAAAAGCTCTTTTCAAACTGAAAACATCAATAAAAGCTGCTTCTTTTTTCGTTTGTTTTTAAACTCACAGCTATGTACATTTTTACAAAGTTTCTTTAAATATAGTTCAGGCTGGCAAGTCATCTCTTTGCACAGAACTATACGTATTTTACTGCATAGTCAGTCCCCCTCTTTTTTTTTTTTTTTCATTTTTGTTTTTAATAATAAAATTCTATTTCCCCCATCTGAATTACAGCTTCATATGCTGGGTAAAAGCCCATGGTGATGTCTTTGTTTTATCAATGGCCATTCATGGTATGGCACATAAAGAATCTTTTTTATAATTTTATTTATTAAAAAAAAAAAAACTAAACAAAACACCTGTACAGTCACTGGCTCTGTGTTCCAGAAGACTCTGCTTTGCTTGTTATATTTAAAACACCATTTTAAATTACTTCTTCTAGCCTCAACTTTCAATCAAAGTGGCTGAGATCTTAAAGCAGTATTGTAATAGCAATGTACACTTTTCACATTTCACAGGGCTTGTAGTTGATCTTTAACATCAGTGAGTTTCTGTGGGAAGGATCAATAAGAAAATAATGACTGTCCTTCTCTTTTACTTATTTTTACTTTAGATTTTGACAAGGTGTTCAATGGATGGTATATAACTTTTTCCTCTTCTTTTTTTTTTTTTTTTTCTTTTTTTTTTTTCTTTTTTTCTTTCTTCCAAGTGGCTTGTGAGGGTAGATGGGGAAGGGCTGAGCTATACCCTAGTGGTAGAATGTCCATGGGGCAAATTTGTACTGTTTTGTCCTCCACTGAAGGTGTTGAAAGTATGCAAAGGCTGCATTCCTGTTAATGTATTTGGAATCATGGTTATGGTGTTGGGTGTCATTAGCGGGATGTCATCTGGGGACCTTCTCAAAGTGAGCGTGTAGTCAGGTGGACAGGTGAGTCTCAGTGTGTCATGGGCCTGCAGTGATTCACACTCGTGGTCATGTTCTAGCTGCTTCATCTGCAAGGACATGATCTCTTCATTTTGTATGTGTGCTATGTCGTTGGTGGTGTTCCTCTGGGGGCTGGGGCGCCTGTGAGTCTCATGACGCCGCTTGTCCTTCTTGTAATATAATGCAGCAAAAGCTAAAATATTGAGGAATAGCAAGGAGGCCCCCACAGCAATGGTGACACTCAGCTCTGTGGAATAATCTCTCTTGTTTTCTATCAGAACTGTCGTATCCTCCGGAGCTGTTTTATGGGTGTCTTTTGAATGTTTGGGATTGTTGGCAGGTGTCATTGCTGGGCGTTTGGTGGCTGGCCATAATTTACCAGGAGAACGTCGGGTCACATATGGAAAGGAGGTCATATCAGGAGGGGGGACTTTAGTTGTTGTGGAAACATACTGAAATATTTCATTCAGGTTGTGAAGGTGTGGTACAAGCTCCAACCAGAAAGCAACTTTTGTTGCTCGATAGTGATCACGAACTCGGGGTTTCAGGCCAATATGCAAATAAAGTTGGTCTTTAGGATTGTATTTGGACCAGGCCACTTCTTCAAAGCGGTTAGGTTTTGTGTGGATGAACTTTGTGTCCTGTGGAACAGGCTGGTTTGGATCTCTAAAAAACAAAATGAAAACAGACAATATTACAGTCATTAACCTTGCCACAAAAAACCCAAAACAAGACAAAAGCAAACAAGCACCAAACCCTCTCAATCATACAGTTAATATTTATCCAATATTTACAGTATTGGTAACCTAAAAGCAGAAGCTAAAAAACCCTCCCTAACTGAAGAACTACTGTTAATAAATAATCAAAAGAAAATTATTTACTGCACAGAGCATATCAGATACTACAATATTTTTTTAACATGAAAATGCAGAAATCATAAAGGTCATCTGAAGTTCTGTGATACAGTATCATTCTCTAAGGAATGGGTTTTAGAGACATRCCATCTTAGAGCAGTACTAACTACCTCTTCCCATAGTAAATGCGTAGGTTCAACCCTTCTCCAGGTTTGGCACTAACTTTCTCATTAAAGATACCACTACTTCCACTGCTGTAAGTAGTAATTATGGGCATCTAAGCCCTATGGCAAGGTTCTTGTGAACATACAAAATTATACTTTCTGTGTATATCACAAGGAAAAAAAAAAAAACACTTCAAAACCTAAAGTAGCAGGGCTAATACGTGTACTTTGGAACCATTCCTGCTTGTTTTCCTTTATTGAGCTCTTAGCTCTCCTGCATTTAAGTATCTATTTAGGGGGAAAAAAAAAAAACCTTTGAACTACCTTTGTGTCATAAATCTTTCCATCATTTCCACTAGCAGATGACTATTGATTGTTCAATGTGATCATTGCTATGAAGTACTGTGTTTGGTGGCCATAGGACAATGAGCCTTAACTGAGATAAGACATTTTAACTGGGATCAACCAGTTTTAAAGTACTTCAGTGGTAGTAGAGATAAGAGCTGTACACAAGTCAGAGATAATTTCAAAATTGGTAAGCCAATTTTTTTTTTCTTACAGGTTTAGAATAAAGGCAAACCAATGCCAGAAACAACATTTAGATATGGCTAATGTATGCATATCCTTATAATTTTTAGTAAAATTTAAATAAATAGCATGAAAACATACAGAAAGCTAAAATTGCTAATACTAAGTTTGATGGTACGTTTCACATTAATTTGAATTGTCTTTTCTAGCAATGAGTACTTTCTGTGACTTTCTGTTATACTGAGAGTACATTATTTATTTCCTGTGCATTATTCAGAATTTTCCATTCTCCTTTTTATTCATTCATATGCATTGATTTATTTCCTGTGAAAACAATTCTAATATTTTCCTTTTCTTCCAATATACAGTTATGTATATTCTGTGACTACCAAAGCCCCAAAGCCCATCACTACAGATTTTAAAGCTTTTTTTTTTTTCTTTTTCCATTTTCAAAAGCCTGTGAATCTAATAACCTACTATAGCATTCCTTTGCTGTACATAAACAGCTATTTCTTGGTTCTTAAATGAGACAAGTAATTTGATTTTAATAATCTTATGATTCCTGTATTCTTTTTTACCTGAAAGAATGTCTCTTACTTTTTTGAGAGAAAAGAAACATTGTTTTTCCATATAATTTAGATATTTTGGCTTGCTTATGCTTGTGGTTTTAATGTTTGGAGTTTTTTCGGGGTGGTTTATTGTGCTGATTTTTATTTTAAATATTTAGATATAGCGAATTCTTCCCATTTCAATAAGATCCAAGCTAGGGATTCTGAAACTGTTATCATTTTCTTTCTTTCTTTCTTTCTTTCTTTCTTTCTTTCTTTCTTTCTTTCTTTCTTTCTTTCTTTCTTTC
>PYHW01010218.1:2366218-2386383 GCA_013186435.1 Turdus rufiventris | reverse complement strand
TCCTTTTCTACAACCTTTAAAAATGCATGTACTCAAAAGCTACATGCTGCCATTTGCACGGTTTTGATAATGCAGTGAAGACACAAAGCACAAAGCTACATACAAGGCTCCTGCAGATCCCACTTACACAAAAAGAAATCCCTTGTTCCATCTTGATGGTTGGTTTTCCCATGTGCTACAGAAATCTTATCAATTTACTAAACACCCACATACCAGCGGTGATATTTCCCCTTTTCTACTATACTACTAAATCATTATGCAGAGACCCATAAGGAGAAGTAGAAGAGAAAAATATCTATAAAATCCACCCAAAGTGTTTCCTTTTGTTCAACTCCAGCCTTGTCTAGTGGTTGGAGGCCATTCCTACACTGGCATAGCTGGAAGACCTTCAAGAGTCAGTCTAAAGAGAACGGGTGGACTGCTTGTCCACGGTGCACATTTCATGCACTTTATTTTACCATGACCAATATATTGTCTTGTCTGTGGGCTGAACAAATGATGTCTCATGGACACAGGGCATAAGGGGCAGGATATCTTCCAGCTGAGACCCACCTGGAAGGGCCCAAGCTGTAAGAAACTCTCTGCAATGGTAAACAATGTGCAAGGAGTGGCAACAATACTGAGGTTTTTTGTCAAAATATAGTCTTGATCTGAATTAAAACACTAGTGTGAACATGGTCAAGATCAAAATCATATTCTCCCAAACACAGGACTTCAGTTTAACATACACAGATTTAGGAAGAAATAAAGGCAATGGAGAAAACACGCTAAACACCTTTATGTTAAAGATTGCAAATTATGATCTGAGAACTATGATTTCACCCTTACAGATAAATAAAATCAAGATAACTGCAATCTTGTAGTAATTTTCATGTTTTAAATTTATATGACCTACTTTCTCATTCTTTTTAAATTATTTGAAAAAAATAAATTACCCAACTTTCCTTTGACATTTTGCACACAGTAATACCCAATATTACATCACTGCAGGAAAAGTCCATTCTTTATCTTCATATTTTGGCCCCATGGGCCTAATGCATATCAAATCAATTTGATAGCTGGCTGAAAGCCTAAATTTTAACTGCAACTGTTCTTCCACTGCTTTGTGCCTTTTCTTCTCTCTCTGACATAAGCAATATAAATAAGATACTGGAGACTCTGCTTCTTTGCTGTGTCTTTTTGTTTACATTTGTGAAATACGAGAGTAGGGCCTTTTCAAAGCAAAAAGCAAATGGCAAGCATACAGAAAAGACTTGTAAATAACAATGACAGCATCAAATATTTCAGAACACATTGACTGATGTTCTTACCTACCATTTAACCAAATATTCACAAGTTAAACCTCTCATTACAGAATATACAATCAATAAAACAACAGGCTCAATAAAAAAGATTACTGTTGAATACATTATTAACAGCCTGATTAACAGCAAAATACACCAAGCTAAAATCAATTCATTTCTCTGGGAATGTTATTGTTACGAAAAAAAAGTGCATGTTGGAGGAGAGACTAATAAATATCTGATTATATCAGCCTATGATCTGAAAATATTTCACAATCACTAACCTAGATGGTCAAATCCAAAGACAAGAAAAAAGTGACATGAGTACCTATGAAGCAGTCATGCATTTACACACTCATTCTTCTCAGATGAGGAAATACAAAAAACAAACACAAGAAAAATTAGTGATTGAGACAAAGCACAATAAGTGAAAGAAACAGAATAAAAGTAACTAAAGGAATAGACAACATTTGACACCTCCCAAAAGCAGAGTAAAGCCTTGACAATCTCTGAACAACAGCTGCTTGGAGGTCAAACCCACCCCACTTCTTCCCCTCACACTGTGTCCTCTGAATGTGATCTCCCTGGTCATTGTGGGTCAGCTGTCCTGGTTCTTGCTCACCCTCCCAAACTCTTTTCTTAACCTCCAACTTATTGTCTCTGGTGTAGCATGGGAAAAATAAAAAAGCCTTGGACCTGTTGTAAGCACAGTCCAGCAACCGCCATAACATCAGTCTGTTATCAACACTATGTTATCTACAGACACAAACCACAGCATCATATGGACTGCTCTGAAGAAACTTAATTCCATCCCAGCCAGTTCCAATATATTATTCCATAGTTATGGCACAATCTCCACTGCTAAAGTAATGCTGTTTGGGCTTTGCCTTTTTTCTTTTATATGTCCTTTGTATTCTTCACACATCTATTTGTAACTCTGTCACCTATGCATTAGTAGCTAGTTTTCCCTGTACTTTTCCATGGGCCTTCCCTGAGCAGGAAGACAAAACAAATTCCAGAGTCTCAAGCCCTGGGAGGTACAAGGCCCTGGTTCCCTTCCTGGGAACTAAGGCAGAGAACAACTCTTGGAGATTCATCCTCATGGACAAAGCACAGCTAGTGTTGAAGGGAAGCTCCAGAGAAGGG
The DNA here is from genome assembly GCA_013186435.1 of Turdus rufiventris. Lineage (NCBI taxonomy): Eukaryota > Metazoa > Chordata > Aves > Passeriformes > Turdidae > Turdus > Turdus rufiventris. The sequence continues at coordinate 2,383,954 of PYHW01010218.1, read as the reverse complement.
GCTTCACCTGGGGGGAATTGCATCACCACTTGTCCTCCTAATTGCTTTTTATCAATTAACCTAATTTCCTAAAACCTATAAACGTGTACTCATCCCTGTAGGGGTGGGCTTTTGTGGACATCTTTCCATAACTGCCACTGAATGCCTTCAAATAAAGAACGCTTTTATATTACTTCCTTACTAAAGTTATCTCAAATTGCATTTCCAGGTTGGGAAAAAGACAAAAAAGCATCTGGTCACTTTGTAGAAGTGGCTGTCTCATCCAGAAGAGATGTGCTGTAGGTTTATGAAATCTAGAAATGATTTTATAAATTTCATTATAAAATATAGATGAAACCTACATGAAACTAATACTAAATTAACATACTTTTGATGTTTTTTTATTAAACAATCAATATTATGATAGAGACAACATATGTAGCTGTATATCTCTAAAAGAGAAATAAGACACAAAATTTTTACATATTTAAAGACATTAAAAAACATCAATGTTACCCCTAAAAATGACAGAAAAGTTAAACTGAATGACATAAACGGCATGCTCTAGCTTTTAAAACAGCAAGGTCAAATATTATTTCTATTTTGTACCAGTTTTGGCCAAAATCAGATGATTTAAAAGATTTGACTTTGCCACTCTTTGTCAACTGCAGATTTTGCAAGGCATTCAGTTAGGATTGTTCTCAATAATACTATATAAATGCATAAATCACAAACATAAAAATATGATACATAAATAACGATATAACTATTACAATAAATTAGCAGGTGAAAAAGACCACTGTTCTATGAAATACGGTCCTGATGGGAGATGGTCTTACCCATTGTTCACTTTTTATTGTCTGGCAGTATTTTTCTCTTTGTATGCTATTATTCATGTCATTGGGGATATAATATAAAAATTTAATAACAAGGGAGTTAAAATTTATCCTTCAAAATAAGGTGAATGAACCAACATTTAAATTTTGGACATTTTAACAAGTGACTTGTTGGTAGCTGAGTTTGTGGTACAATAGGTACCATTTCATAGGCATCACATAAACCTCCTTAAGTGGTATAAAACAGCTTCCTAATAGAATTACTCATGGGCCTTAGGGAGGAGTTGGATTTTCAATTATTACATTCATAATTTAGAAAAGGAAATGTTTATTTGATTTTTTAAATTTAATGTTCCAGGTAATGCGGGATTTTCCTCACTAATATATTTATTCTTCGGTTTGGGTTTTGGTACTTTTTTCTGTGATTCTCTGATTAATAATATATGTTTTATAACACTAAATCATTATAAAGGTTTACAGTAATTAATTATTATTCTCCATTTTATATGCTTGGGTTTTTTTAATGAAACTCGGTACACTTACTTTGTTCAGCTAATAGTGATAGTCCCGATTACTACACTGTTTATGTTTACATATCTATGTAGTGATTTGCAGACCATGTGAGAAAACTTGAATAAAAAGCACTTGGACAGAGAGACTAAGCTACATTTGTCTTTAGAACAGTTTTTGGGTTTCCTAAGTATCTCCAAATTATGCTCTAGCTCTTAACTTTTTCTCCAGGATGGGTTCAGTTTTGGTGATTTCTGAGACACCACTGGAAATGATGAAGTGACAATTCCCAAGTGTCAGATATGATTTTTGGGGATACTCTCCACCTTGTCTCCCCAATGCTCATGGCTGTCATACTCAAAACAACACATTTTAAAGCAAAGTAACCCAGACCTTAATCAGTTGCTAGAAAATATTCACAACACTATCAATAATTTGGCCACTCAGACACAGATATGAATTGTAGGGAAAGGACCGTACTCACAGGGGCAAACTTGTAAAGGAAGATTAGTCTTCAGAAAATCTTCTATTATAGATAGTGGCAGGAGAGAAAATTAAAAAACAAAACACAAAAACCAACAAAAACCAACCAACCAAACAAACAAAAAAAACCAACCCACTACCTTATCTAGAAGCTAAATTAGAACATTGAGTCACGGTCTTGCTCTGATTGGCCACTAAGTACTCACTCTTCACAAGACAAGAGAAGTTTAATAGCAATAATCTTTAAGGGCATGCATGAAAAGCACACCCTCAGCCCGTCCTGATATGTGCCACCAGGGATGCAAGGGAGGCACCCACAGAAGGGACAGGACCCATCTTCCAATCCAGAAAAGTGGTGTTGAAAAAGCAGGAAAGAAAGGCAGCAGTTACTAGTCTCTAAAGTACAAGAGAGATGGAAATTACAGAGATCGCGCTTGGGAAGCAGTGCAGGTCAGAGGGATGTCTGGACAAACTGCTGCTGTCTGTCAGGGCTGAGCAAGGTTGTGACAGCAGTTCACACGCTTTATTAATTTGTACTACCCCTTCTTTTAAGAAAATGAAACGTGCTGTCAGAATCTCCCACATGAATCTGATTCCTGTGAAATCAGTGCATCTCCCCCAACATTAGCTGAAATGCATTAGAACAGCACTCTTGATTCACCTGCACTCAATATATCACTACTAAAAATTGTGTATTTGCTAATTTCTACCACAAATGGTCATCAATGTCTTTGAAGGCAACTGAGATCCTCTCCAAAACAAGCAAAGCTAAGAGGTTTAAGGGCTCAAATTCTAGCAAAGTAGTTGTAAGGATATGATAATTATCATCCAACAGCAGAAGGCATAAATGTTGAAGAAAGAAATATGCAGCAAAAGAAAATATGGATGAATTTTATAAACTAGTATATGACTCTATCCAGACTTTGCTTTGGTTACTCCAGTGAGAAAAAGACAGATCTTTTGAAATTATTCTTCATAGCAGATGTATCTGAGAAGCCTGAAAAGCTTTAATTTGTTTATAAATAAAAAAAAAATATTTATTTCCTAGAACAATTCAGATGCTTTCAAATTCTTTAACATAGCAAAAGATTAAAAGATACAGTTCTAAAAGATGTATTAAATATACAGAAAAGCCCAAATTGCTTCTGGATTTGCACACATGTATCTCATTCTATGAAATGTAAAGGCTGAGTATATGGACTTTGTTGTTTTCATCCTGAATTCTTCTGGTTCTGAAACAGATGTTATTGTGGAAAAAAAAAAAAAGTTAGACACTGCTAAATAGTCATGTTATGAATGTTCCAAAATAGTATTAGACACCAAATAATTTTCTATTTGTTATTTTCAACAAACGGATGTAATGGAAATAATAGTTTCTTTAGAAATCAGTTCTGAGGACTAGGAATTTACATTCTGCAGTTTTGGCTAAGTTCTTTAGTTTCTAGATTCTTTTGGTTTCCACATCTTCATACCACAGTTCTCTCTATTATCATGTATTCAATAACATAATCCTAAAATTAGGACTCTCAGTTCTCTGAGAGTTAATGAAAAAAACCAACCACATTAAAAGTACTTCTGCTGCATTTTGTCTGTGCCTAGATTATTGTTCAGCAGAAGGAAGAATATCCAGGAATTACCAGACACAACATTTTTTGTTTCATTTCATTCTATGCTGCTTCTAAGGAATACTGGCAAGAAATACGATACAATGCTGTGAAGTATGAAATAAAATGAGGGGGGCAAAAAAAAGCACTAGGAATTAATTTTCATATTTGGATCCATATTGCACTTCGTTGTAAGTTTTTAGTAAATCTAGTTATTGTTGACCCATTATTAAAAAAATGCAATTTTTCTTCTCTTTACTTTTTACAGAAGGGTCAACCAGCAATTTATTTCTTCTGCAGTATGTGCCTATTCAAATGATTATTTACATTCATACCTTACTATTAAAATGGAGCAATTTTGTGTTGCCTAGATACAGATCTGAAGGCTACTTTATATAACTAATACACATGAACAAAGCAATCACAGATGAAAATAATTCTTTATTCTAGTATTTTCTTTAACCTTCTTTGCCCTTTCTTGTTTCCATTGCTTGTGACAACAAAAACATTTTCACTGAAGATACCTACAATTCCAGCAGGATTTGATGGTCTTTCTTTTACATTCAAAGCATTTCACCAACTGTTTCTTAAATGTATTATTGTACCCATTCACCAGAATGTTGGCACAAAGAAGACAGTGAGCTATGGCAATCAACATTTCTAGCTTTACTTACTGGTCTAGTTTTATTTGGATATAAATATGATGCAAAGCATCTTGTGTGTATTCTACTGATATGATTATCTAAAATTGTATTTTCCAATTTAAAATTTATAATTTTAATCAAATACTGTTTCTCAAAATCTGTTCTTCTTTAAAATGGCCATCATAAAATTTAAATTAATAGATTAATACATTATTTCACATATGTTTGTGGAATTTCCTAACTTATGGTTATTATGCAGAAATTGTTATTCCCTCTTTTTTTTTTTTTGGTTTGAAGCTTTTTTGCCCTATTTTCATATTGGTACCCAGTGGAGTTTTTATAGACCTATAAACACACAAGCACATGTGTGCGCGTGTGTATGTCTGTCAGTATGTGTGTGCCTATTTAATGTTCACTAAGCACAAACTGAAAAACACAAATCTCTCTTTTGTCAAACATTTTAGCCCTCTAAGTGATATTTATTTATAGGAAAGGAAATGTAAGAAAAGCAAATTGCTAAATGGCAGAAGGTTGCAGAATCTACTTTCGGGGCTGTTGCACAGTTTTGGTTTGTTGCCTTTTTTCCCATGGGAATTTAAAGAATAATGCAAATTAAACATAAATAAAATAAAATAAAATAAAATAATACAATAATTTGCTCAATAACAATTATTTTCTCTTCCCTGAAAGTCTTCAATTATTCATGCACACAGCTTCCTTTTGCCTCTTTGTTTTATGGCCGCATGATTTTTCCAGCCTGAAAACATCCCAGTTCACTAGAAAGGTAAATTCTCTCCCCAGCTGGAATATCTCTTTTGGGGAAGAGTAAGTTTGTGAAATAGGTTTCTACATCTTGTATGAATACTATCAAGGAAAGATGAGAAATAGCTGTTTCTTCACATTGCCTGCTCCTGAATGCAAGCCTTACCTAAGTTCCTAAGGGGAAGGCTCCCAGCAGTGTCTGCTTCCAGTAGGATGGTTGTTTTGTCTTAATTAGGAAAAACTTGACTAAGAAAAAGTCAGTCTTTCCTATGGTCTCCAGAGCTGCCTTTCTCCATGAACTTCTTTACTAATAAACACTTTATTTTTATAGAATTTCCCCTAAATAGGAAGTCAGGCATCTGCAAGGACCATAGAGATCGTAAGTTGAACAAATTAATCTAATCAAACACAACTAATAGACAGTGCTACCAAATAGACATCCCAACATATCTACAAACATCTAAATTAAACTCTCCAGAAAGGATTTGCAGCACTGCTTACTATAGAATATTTAAAAATAAAAATTTAAAAAAAATCAAACTATTTTTAGAAAGCTCATTTTAGATCCACAAAGTTTGTAATATACAGAAGGCTTTGCTTTTGCAATGCAAATATATACAGAATACATGAATAGAAGTAAAACATGTAGCGGCAATTGGTGTTTTTCCTAACAATTAATGAAATTTTTAATGTAGCCTGGATAGCGAGTTCTTTTATGTAAGCTGGTGAGTTGTTTGTCACCATTTGCTGAATTTGTTGCATTATGAACAGAGACAATTTTGCTTGCGTGCTACATTGGAATCAAAGCAATGACTCACAAGCACTATTTGTCTGTTTGTGACAACAAGTCTTTGTACCAATATTCTTATTGAAGATACCAGGGCTCCCAACAGGATGCAGAATTTTTTATGGTGCCTTTTTCATTCCCTAACTATTTCATGGCAGGTCACCAAATATGTTTCTAAGTGGGTCATTCAGCACATTCACAGCTTTAATTTTTTCTTTTTTTCTATTTTTATCCAAGATTTTTAATCGCATCAATATCCTCCTGAGAAGAGCTTTAGGGACATAACATCAGTGCAGATATATTTTCTGTGTAGTTTGATACCAAGCATAGTGTCTGAGAATGAAGATTAGAAACTTGGAAAATACCTCCTGGACAGAAATTCAGCATCTTTTTAATGTTTGCTTGTTCTGAAATATTTAACGTACACATACACAAATACACAAACTCGCACACATATTCAAAATGCTCTCTAAAAAGCATAAATCTCAATATACACAATCTTCATTACAATGAGAAGTTAGATGGGTATAAGGCTCTTCATTTTCATAGGATGATTTCAGAATTTTTTACTTCCTTGTTAGTGCACTATGATTATTGCTCCTAGGGTCTTAAACTTCAGGTCATATCCATTCCATTTAACAAAATTTTTGAGCTACACAAAGGGATAAAAAGCTGAAAGTGTAAAGTTGCCTTGTACTTCCAGCTATTAACTTTCTAACTTCATAAATTGGATGTAAAAAAGAAATCCTGTTTATACCAAATTTTAGAACCTAAGACTAATTTCATACCAAGTGAAATAGGCTGTGTGAAATTGGGTTTAAAAAAAAAAAAAAAAAAAAAAACCTAGAGATTGTTTTTTTTAATAGATTAATATAAAGAAATTTTATCTTAAATTACCAGAAGTCTATGTCAGTGTTTCTTCTGTTATTGCTCAGATAATTAAGGTTGCAATAAGTACAAGTGCATGAATCCCTAATGCTTTGCTCTTCTGGAAAAGGAACTGATGGAAAAGGTGTGGCAGATACACACATATAATACAGTTGTGCATAAATGCTCTCTAGCCAAACTAACCTCTACTGACAGTAATCTACAGAGCAATTTCTGTGATAAGATTACTTTTGTCTCACTCCCTCGCCTTCTTTTCACCTCTTATTGCTTCCCAACGTTTTTTATTTTGTTTTAGGCGTGGGTTTTTTTGTTTCTTTTTTATTTTGTTTGGTTTTGGTTTTGTTTCATGTCATGGTACTTTATTGGTGCCCTGCCTCTGAAAGTAAGAAAATGCAGTTATACTTATTTTGCAACTGAAGAAACTGGAGTAGAGAAACTGAAAACCCAAGACACAGAGAAAACAACTTGTAGAATTAATAATAGAATAAAGAAGAATATAGCTTCCAGTTCTAATTCAGCATGTTGCAAAGCAAATGTTTTCATCAATGAAAGTAAATAGAAAATCACAAATGATAAATCTAAGGGATCAATGACCCAGGCAGCAAGCTACAAATAAACTTAGTATTCTGCTCTTATTCCTTCAGGCAAAAATTCTTTATCCAGAGCAAAGTACAGATTTATATAGCAGCATGGAAGGGAAGGCATGGAATGTATATGAATATGAGAAGAGCAATGGGCAGTAACCTACAAATCAATGACTAGAAAAGCCCCAAGGGGCTGGGGTTTTTTTAGAGCAACTGAAAAGAAAATTCCAGTGTGAAAAACTGATGCTATCTTTGGATATTTAAGGAGGAAGCAGTTTGCAAGAAAAGAGAAATGACTTCATCCCTATGAAGAACACTGTAATCCATTCTGGGGTTTTTATTTTAAGATGTTAACAGTGTGAATGAAGGATGAACTAAAAAATACAGGACCTATGGAGGATAGGAAAAAAATTAAACAGGATTCATCTCTTTTAGTTTCAAATATTGTCAGTGTAGAGAGCTGAGTTAGATCTCTAGGTGTCTCTTTAAACTTAAGGGTAATGAGAATCCACTACATTTAAGGCATGCACTATAATGAAATTCCATTCTTTGGATTTTGGAATGCCAGTCTGATAAGATTTTGAAAAAAGATTGAGATAGAACTTAATTGCAATGTAAAAATACCTTTATGATCACAAAAACTCACTCACTTGGCAAGGAAAAGTCTCAAAAACAACAACAATAAGCTAAACTGAGACAAATCCAAATGAAATATAAACATGGATCTTTTTTTTTATTCAGAAGAGCAAGTACTGTTGATACTTTAATCTAAAGATGAGTGCATGATGTTGATAAAACTCTTCTAAGAACAGATCTAGTAGTATAAAGTTTATGTGAGGAGTTATTTCAAAAAACATGCCTCTGCCTACTGAAAGGCAGCTTTGAAGATGTTATGACTATACTATCACACTTCAACACACACAGATTATCTTTCAATCCACCAACCAAAAAGGAAAGTGAAGTTTATATTCTAGTCTAGGACCCGGGGATGATTCATTTTAAATTACTGCAGACACATTAAAAACTACATAAAAACCCCTATGTACAACTACTGGATGGTATAGTTAACTATGAACTCACAATCAGTTACTGGGGAATATCCTTAGAGTGAGCAGCATTAAGCATAGTTACAGCACCAGATTTGAGCCTTTCATTAAGTATTTCAATTTTGTACATAGATGGAGGCTTATTTTCTTACAAGAAATAATTCTTTTTTTTTTTTTTTCCCTTTTTCTATTAATACAAAGCCATTTCATTTTTAAGTGATATTTTCCTGACTAAATTTTCCTTCCCTTCTACTATTGATTATACCAGAGGCCAGTCACTGGAATGTATTCAGTTTCACTTCCAGAAAGAAAGGCAGATGATCACAATGTTCTGAATGGGTATTGCTGTTGCTCTATAATAAAAAAGTGATTTTCATATGGTAACTTCTAATCACCTACACAACAAAATAAAATAGTTTATCTATTCATCTTGTTTAGAATGACAGTTCAGCTGCCTTATATTATCCCATTAAATAAACAGTTCTAGAAGAAATTCTGCGACTCTCAAAATCTCTGAGAGATGTTGCCTTTTCATTAACAGCAACAAAATCCCAGTAATTCCATCTAGAAGGAAAATTTAAGGTTTCATAACAAAGTGGATATTAGCTTTGCCTATGATTTCCTCTGAATGCATACTGCAGCTTACCCAGTATTCCTGATGTCTTTTACAGGGATTCTGGGTTACCACAAGTGTAGCTGAGGATTTCTTCTAATGATGACTCAATTTTTATAAAACATGACAAATAAAGAGAAAAATTCATAGACTAGGTTTTTAACACATTTCAGGGTGATTGGGGGAGGGGGATAGAAGCCCATACTCCTTTCAAATCAGTAATTTTTATTAATAGAAACACTGTAACATATTTTATGTTACTACTGAGCCATGAATATACCAGATTTAATATATTTATATATATTTGATATACTATGCATATTCATATTTGTATGTTCCTCCTCCCACTGAGGCAAACAAAAATAGTTTACACAGAAATTTACACTTTGCTACTAGATTTTTTTGAGAAACAGAACTTAAAATACAGAAATAATAATTTAATTTAAACAAGGCACAATTATAAAGACAGCTAGACCACAAATGTAAATCACTGAAAAAAAATATGGTTCAAATCTCTATGGTAAACTAGATTTCAACTCTTTCAAAGAAAAGACATGTCATTGAATGAAGAACAGAAAAAAAAAGAATTAATTTTAAACCAGCATTTTTAGTGTCAGATTAATTAAAACTCACACAAAAGTACAGATTGATCTATCACAACTTTTAAACTGATCAGTTCGTAGTGGTTTTTGTCTACTTATTAATGCCCCACAATGTTTGTGAAAAGGACATTGTCAAAAAATGTAAATAAATTAAATTAAAACAGAGCACAAAACAACAGATTAATTGTTGAATTAATAGGTCTCGTACGTGAAACAAAGAAAAATGATGAAATGAAGGATTACCTTCACATTTTTAGTATAAAAGAACTACATTAACTTGTTTGTTTGTTCGTTTTAAGGCAGGAAACCTGCTTTAATTCCACTCTTACAAATACATATGAAAAAGGAGACCTGTGCACATATGAGTAGGTCTTCCGAAATCAGTGACTCCTCAGATTCTTAAATGTTCGCAAAATTAGACTACATATCCTGCAGAAGCCATTTCCCAAATGAAAAATCCAGTAGCTGCAAATTTAATGTTTACCATCTATATGGAAAACAGGCTTTATCTGAAAATACCAGAGTGCGATGCACTTTTCACTTGACAAGATTTTTTTCTAATACTTATTTTCCTGATTAGTCTAAAGCTAAATGAAGTGAAACTGTCTTTGCCAGTTGCAATCACAGCTATGTTACAAGAAGGACATCTCCCCCTCACAGCCTGTTTATCAAACCAAAGGAGGGTTAACAAACAGCTCTTCTGGAAGCAACCAAATCCTTCTGACCTCAGGAGAAGCACCACAGCACAACATTCCTTTCAGAGTAAACTTTGCCTAAAGTTTCAAAGGTAAGTAAATGAGATCATAGAAATTAAAGAATGAGAATTATTCTTGAGAAAATGACCCAAACTTGAAAGTTCATAAAAAGTCATGTTAGTATTAAATGAAAATTCCAAAGAAATACTGAAATCATAATATACCAATGGAGAATACAGAAATACATGTTATATATATACATGTATTATCTCTTACATAAGATGTATTTTACATTTGACATAAAGACATTTGGGATATTACTGAGTTGCAATAATCAGCCCTAAACAGACGGGAGCCAGTGGGAAGATCACTATAAAATCAACAATGTGGAAGACAACTCTGAGATGAGAAATAACTATAAATAAATCATGCAAAAGTATTATTAGCAACACATTGAGGGGGTCTGTACAGATCCCATTATACATAAGAACTATATGCCTCAAAATTCCAAGGAAAAATTCTCTCGAAACTGCTCCTCATGAACAGCGGTACATTATTTGTATTCCAATCTGAGTTATGGGTAAAGGGGAGAGCATGGAAGAATTTCCTCTCATCCACAGCAGTATTAAAATACCACTTCAAATACAAAATGTATCATTTTGACCATCATGATTTCATTTACTTTTGCTCTCAAAAGGATGCAGAAGTAAAGAAAAAATGCGATACTATAAATTGATCTTTGAGGCAATAGGCACAGTCATTAGACACCTTTCAGGGGCCTTTCATGTGTTTTTTCGTATCTCTATCCCTCCTAGTTATTCCCATGAAAGGCTAGTTTGAGTATTACTAAAATGATCTAGGAAACCCTCCCTGTGAACAGCTTTTTATTGAGAACTGAAAGAGATCTTGCTTCTTAAAGGATTAGGCAGTACCTGAACAGGGATTTCAAAAATAGCAGTTAGCCATTAATATTAATACTTACCTGCTTTAAATTGAGTTCCTAGACTTCAGACAGATAATTTAAGCAATTTGTGAGAGAAACTGTAATCATCCCTGTATTACAAAAAAAGCAATGAGGCATAAATGTGCAACACAACAAAACTGAACTTTGGATCCTTATATTCTTTTGCAAATAAATCCAAGATCAAGCTTAAGTCTACAAATCTTTGGAATTGAGCCCCATTCTCTCAAGCTTTGCTGAAAGGGTGCTCTTCAATGGCATAAATCCCACATCCATGTGATACCTAAAGGGACCACAAATATCTGACCAAAGGTTAGCCACATTCACACATACATACAGTCTACATACTAGGATTACAGAAAAAAATCCAACATCAACCCCCCCCAAAAAAACCATACAACACCACCACCCAAATCCCAAAGGAAAAAAAAAACAAAAACCCACACAAAACCCAAAAAACCCAAACCAACTAACCAAAACAGATCAAAAAAAACCCCGAACCACAAACAAAAAAAACCCCACAAACAAATCCACCCACCAAAACCAAAAATTAAAACCAACAAAAAAATTCCTCCTTAGAGAAACTGAAGAAGAAAAAACTAGTCCCTCCACTTTTGAAAAAGATTGCCAATCAGTTCTGTAGTAACTATGAAACATGCTATTGTCTGTCATCCCTAAGAACATTGTGAGTCAAAGTCTTACATAGAAGGACACAAAGCACAAAAAGAAAGTAAAATTTTGGTCTTGGAAAATAGATCATCTAAATGATGAATCTCTGAAAATTATTAGAGGAATGCATACAGCAAAGTTTATAAAGTTTATACACAAAAATAATTGCACTTTCAAATCTCACAAAAAAATTAGCATTTACAGCACTTACATCTCTGAAGATCAGTCAAATTTAATGATAATCAGTGTTTGTGAGAAATAGCAATATGCTTTCCTGCTAATAGCTGGAAATGTGTTGTGCATGAATCTTGCATCTTTAAGATATCAAATTCAATTTTCTGTGATAACAGAAATCTATGCATCTAGTACAAAAATACTGCAGTTTAAGCAATACTATAATCGCATTAGTAATAGTAGCAATAGCACTATTTCAGTAGATTATAAGTAAATCTAACTTTAGTAGGTTTTAAGTAGGTTTTATTTAGTACATAGAAACATTTTGTTGCTGTTTTATGTCAAGATTTTACCCACAATGTTTAAACAAAATCATGGAATTTATTTATTTGACTTGGGCATTGAAAATATTCTGGTATGGTTATGAAGGCATTTTTTCTATTAGAACAACCAGTGGAAGGTGTAAAATATTTGTGGGGGTTGAGGGGGAAGTAATATCTATATATCCATTTTTAGATGTTTCTGTAATCCTGCAATTTTTTTTTTTTTTAATGCTACAGCCCAAAGAATAATTTTCAGTTTCCAAGTAGTTTATTTGATCATTTTACTATACTGTGTCATTTTACTACATTGTATCATTTTTATTCAATTATCACAAGAGTAAGTTACTTAAAACTGTTTTGACTAGATATATTGTCAAAACGCTGAGATGAATAATAAATACTCATGAGTCAAATTCAAAAGTCACGCTTAAAACTTCCACAGCTCTGTGCAGGAAAATAGGTGTGAAAACGAGTGTGTAAACTGAAGATTTCTTGTTCATAGTGCTTAATATTTTATTTTAATGAAGAAGAAGCAACATTTTGTTAAAAATGAATGCGCATCCACTTTGAGCTTAAGGGCAATTTAAAGTTTTAGTTCTGACTTATTTCAATGGGTATATTTCCTTTGAATTTGTATGGCAAAATTCTATATTTTTAAAAAATAAAATAGAATTTCCTCATGATTCATGTTCACAAATTCATAAAAAATTTAAAGTCAGCACAAAGACTTTGTTGATATTTGGTGCTGTTTCTCAGGGGGAGAATCATGCAACATTTCCTTTTATGCAAAAGATGGAGGCTGCAGAGTAGCTGACTGTACATAATGATGAACAGCTGCACTGACAAACTACTCTGGTGGGAAAATCCCTCTACTAGGAAGCACCATTTCACTGAATATTGCCAGCAGTTATTCTTCATGGATTCAAGGCCTCAGACCAATACCCTGTGTAGGTAAAGTAGTGACCAATATAATTACCAGCTGTACTGGGTCTTTAGTTCCTCATCTGATAAAGTGAAGGAGTCAATAACCTTGCATTCCTTGATAAAGATTGTAACAAAAATGACTGAAAATTAGGCCAAATTTTCTGCTGATGTAAATAGGTAGTATTTCAGCTACATCAATATAGCTGTTTTATTTTACTTTGGCAGAGAATGTTGTTCCATTTGCAACATCATAAGGCAAAATCCAAAGACAAGCCGAATATTCCAGTGCTGAAGTAATGGAGTATTAATTCAGAACGGAAAGGGGTCAGCTGGGGTAGAGTTGTTGCAATAATTGAGTCAGGGATCTTTTCAAAGCAACATAAATAACATGTGGATTGTGGAACAACATAATGGGACTTCTATATGCACATAGAGTTCAAAACAATCTTACGAAAAAACCCACAAACCACAAAGCTTCAAAACCCAGGCAAATAGGGACATCTCTAGTACATCAAGTGAATGTATTATAAGTATTGGATTTCTGTATTTTCCTGATATTTCCAAGAAAATGCCAGTCATTTAACTAAATTGTCTTTCTGGGTCAAACCATGGAACATATAATGGACCCAGTACCTCTGCCAGATAGACTGAATCCCATTCTTCTCTTTCCATTGTCTATAATCCTCTGGATGAACCTCTATAGTCATCAATGGAAGCTGAGATGTATGTCAGAAAATAAAATACTTTCTCTATTTCTTATTTCTGCTCTACCACATAGGAACTGAAATCCCATTTCCTACACTACTGAAGAGTGTCTCAAACATTAGGCCAAGAAGCATTCTAGGAAAAAAAAAAATCCTTCTTATAGAATTTGTTTTCCTGCTGACACTAAGCTGAATAAACAGGAATGCAAGGCAGGAAGCAGTGAAGGAGGCTCACTAGAGCAAAAGAATGGAATAAACAGAAGATGTTCTAAACAGCTCAAATGTCAAATCCATTGGATTATACTTCTATCTAGGAATTAAATTACTTAAAATCCACTGATGCACAATTTTAGCTGTGAAGCAGACAGGTTTGAGAACAACACTGTGGCTGAAGCCTTCTCCCATAAATAACATTCGAAGCCTAAGTAGGCCAATCAACACAAGTCTCAAAATTATTCCTTAAAAATTATCCTATGTAAAATAAAATCAAAAATAAAACCATCACCCCAGTACTATCAGTAGAGGCCAATTATGAGAATTTTAAAAATTTATTGCAATACAATTTTGAAAACAAATATTATTTAGTATCTTGCCAATTGATGATATTCAAGAAGGATATCTGAACCTTTAATCTGAAGTCTAAAGTGCATCTTTGCATTTTTGTGGGAAAATTACTATTTAGCCAGAAATAAGAAACAGACTCAGAACCTAATTTCTTTGCCACACAATGATCACATTTCCTTTTATTTTACTTGAATTGGTTATTTAAGTTGATATTATCTTAGGAATTACCTGTATCCTATCCCTGAATACAGAAAATAACCACATGAATTGGTTCACTCCAGTAATATCACAGAATATCTGCATGCACTTTATTAATTTAATATAAAAAAATCTAAATTCAGTTCTCTTCATGCCCAACCCTTACAAAGGACAGTATGATGTCCCGCTGGTTTCTGCTGTGAAAAAAGGATGCAAGTGAAGTGCACTGCCAGAGTATTGCTCCAAGCTGGGCAGACCACATGCATAATCAGGTTTAAGATGTGAAGAAACATAATAATGATGCAAAGAGAATCTTGTTCATGAAGACATCACTTTCAACATCTTCATGCAATTTATAAGCAGCTGTTGAGCTCCTGTAAATTATGTTGGCTGCTACATGGCTGCCTACATTGCTGTTAAGTTATTCCTGTAGACTAGGACTAATAGTGTAGATGTTTGGTATTGCCATGTTCTGCACTTGTAAACAAAGGTGAGGATATTTCTAAAATCAGAAAAATTCAAAATCTCATTAATATGCCCCTAACATTAATATTTAATGGAGACACTTTATCATATTTAATGATGACTTTTCCCCACTTCTTTCCCATTTGTTGACCATCTTAAGACTATTTTAGCATAGTTAATACTTTGCATAACAATGCTGTTTCTAATTAGAGCAAAGTAAGTAGCAGTGAAGTTGTAAATGTCACTATTTGGAAATGCAGAATGTAACCCATTTTCTCCAAGAGTGTAATGCATTTACATAACTTTCCCGCAGAAATCCTTTGGGTAAAAAATAACTGTGCACACATTTCAATAAATCTAGGTAACTAGACAGAAAAATACATACAGATTTATCAATCAAAATTCAATTTCGGTCAAAACTATATCAGTTTTTTAACAGCTAATTGTAGTGATTGATATTCTTAGCTTCCTTACATTCTTGGTCAGCATATTCATTAGAATTCCAAGTATCTCCCCAAACTGGAGAAAGGAGACAGAGTTTGAGTGCAGTATATAGTAGATGAAGTCTATTAGAATAACTCAGGAGAAAAAATCAAATGCATATTAAATCTATCACAGTAGCTTCTTCTGGAAGAAACCAATTTATATGTGTAGGCATTTTATAAGTGAAATGATCACTAATTTGTGTGAAAAATAAAATTAAGTGTGTTAGAAAAAACTGAGACTTTTTAGAGACTGCTATATCTCATAGATTCCACTTTTATTTATTTAAAATTCTGCCTAGCACTTGAAAACAAAATAAATTAGAAGAAATTACAAAATAAATTAGTTATGTGTCCTTTTCATGACTCTAAATTGCTGTTTTCACTAGTAACTCCATTTTCTTGCCCACCAAGACATTAGAAGATAAATCAATTTTAACAACTCCAGTAATTAAAAACTGGAATTAGGTGGCCAAACTAACTTACAAAATAAGTGACAAGCTAAAAGATTTTGTTTGTCTAGGGAAGATATTTATTATAGGAATGAAAAACAAGTACAGCCTGCTCTACATAGAATGAAGTTGTTAAACTAGCCATGAGGTAAAGAAATGCGTTCCCTACCCTTTTTTAGTCCACTTTTAATTTTTCATTCTGATTCTTCATTCCCTTCCCTTCCCATGAGCTGCTCCAATATCTTATGCATCAATTGAATGTAATAGTTAAACTACTTTGTACACAAAAGCATTTTTGTGGTGACTTACACTAAAATTCCTAATATCATCTGAAAGTCACGTATGTAACATCTCAATGACAAACTGAAAATTGCTACATATCCAAGACAAAATAGGAAAATGATGTCTTAGATACATAATTTTATTATTTTGTCTTGTTGCCTTTAGATATCATTTCAGGACCTTTCAATAACAATTCAGATACTCTCTTCTTCTATACAAAGAGTTCTCTTGTTCATTGGTTTTACTGCTATAAATTGAACTTCCTACAAGACCACTATGACAATAAGACAGATCTGCTAGTGTGGTCATGCAAAAAATAAACTCATTTTAGTTTGTTGTTTCCAAAGTGTATGAAATTTTATCATATTTTTAAAATATAGTGTTTCTCTGGTATAATGTTTGTTTGACATGTAATAATATAAATTGCCACCTTTTGAAGGACAAAAAAAATGAAAACCCAGTAAATATTTGTGTCCTTATTGTTTGTATTTAATAACCAGGGAGGTATACTTTTTTTTTTTTTTTTTTTTTTTTTTAAGGTCAGATTGAAGCCTCATCTTCTGCTGTCATGCTGTCAAAGCTGTTAGTACGATCAGGTCTTCTCCATGTTTCAGTACTGGTTTGCAGTGTTCCCATTAAATATTGTGTACGTTGGCCCCTCTGGGAATTGTGGTTCCTTTTGTTCGGCATGTCTTGCATTGTAAGTGACATCACTGTGTGTGTCTCTATGAACACCTCTATTTGATGTTTCATGAGGTAATGTCACTTTTATCTCCAATAAATCTACATCTCCTGTTAAAACTATTCCTTCAATTAACTCTGGGATGAATACAAAGTTGAGCAGGCTGGTTAAGATATTGGATGACTGTTGCAATACAAGACTCCACATTCTTGAGAACCCCATTTAAATAATGCTTACTAGATTAGCAAGTATTAAAAGGAAAACTTTAAAATAACTTACAAAGTCTTTTTTAATATGTTTGCATATTTTGCTTATTTGGTTTGTGTTGGGGGTTGGGGGAGTTTTAGAGATTTTTCCCATTATTATGTTAAGCTGGCTGGGTAGCTCCCCTTTAGCTGTTAAGTGCTCAAGACAAAGGGGTGGCTGGGCTGGCTCGATGGCTCGATGGCTCGATGGCTTGATGGCTCAATGGAGGGGGGTTTGAGGGGTGGATGGTCGGGGGCTGTTTTGTCCTTCCGGGGGTGGGGGACACTCTCTCTCTTGCCGGCCCGAACGCGGAGGAGAGAGGTTGCTTTTCTCCATGGTGGGACCAGGCCCTGCACTCCAACTGCTAAAGCTTCCCGCTTCTGAGAACAGTGCTGAGAACTGGGACGCCCATGGTGAGCAGAGTTCTTTCCTGCACCCCTTCTCCCACCTGTGCCGCCTCACTCCCCTGCTCCTGCAAAAGCCGCGACCGAGAGGCTGCCCTGCCCTGCTCCATCGGGACTGTGCAGAGGAGGAGGGCATCTGTGACTGGAAAAAGGGACTGAGACTGAGTTTCGTT
>PYHW01010218.1:2290969-2366168 GCA_013186435.1 Turdus rufiventris | reverse complement strand
GAGGCTGCCCTGCCCTGCTCCATCGGGACTGTGCAGAGGAGGAGGGCATCTGTGACTGGAAAAAGGGACTGAGACTGAGTTTCGTTCTGTTCTGTCACTTTTTTTTTTTTTTTTTAATAGCTGATGTTGTTTTTGTTTGTCATGTAGATATATCAGTAAAGAACTGTTATTCCAAACCCATACCTTTTGCCTGAGAGTTCCTTAATTTCCAAATTATAGTAGACTGGGAGGGAGGGAATTTTTTCACTGTCCATTTTGAAAAAAAACTCTCACCTTTTTTTTTTTCTGGCAATACTGTACCTTTAAACCAGGACAGTTTGTTTTCTATTTGAAAATTATAAATTATTGCCCAGAAATAGAAAACACTTACTCTGATAATAAAAAAAATCTAATTCCAAAGAGTGTATCAGAAGTAAATGTGGTTTAATTCTACATTTGTCAATCCATATCTTTCTTTTCAGAACTCCAAATATAAGAAGGCCTGTGTTTCTAGTTTGTGTTTTATTCAAGCGAGTCAACAGTTTAACTTTGAAAGCAAATGTACAGTATAAAGAATGCAAAAGGTATTATCTGAGTTATAAGATCACCTCATAACAAAGAACCAAAAAAAAATTACAGTAATTTCATGATTATAAGCCGCACCATTTTGACTACAATTTTGGTCCAAACCCGAAAGTGTGGTTTGTACTCCGCAGCAGCTAATATATGAACAAAGTTCAGAAATTTCCCAACACGGAAGTGTGAGCTGCGAGCTGAGCTGGCAAATTGAGCACCTGCCAGAAAAACACGCGATCGCGCGATTGTTACAAATTGGTTACTCTGTTGCATGGCAGGGGGAGGCGGGCTCCCACCGGCAGCATGGCATGGGGGAAGGCAGGCTTGGCCCAATCCAGGAGAAAGGAGGGCTTGGCTCTGTCCTGCTGGCACTGCGGCACAAGGGAAGGCAGGCTTGACCCCGGCCCGGGGGAAAGGAGGGCTTGGCTCCATCCTGCCGCCACCCCGGCCCAGGGGAGGCAGGCTTGGCTCCATCCCGCTGGCACCCCGGCACGGGGGAAAGCAGGCTTGGCCCCAGCCCGGGAGAAAAGCAGGCTTGACTCTGTCCCGCCAGCACCGCAGCACGGGGAAAGGTAGGCTTGGCTCCCGCCGGCACCGCAGGGGGAGCAGCGGTTGCGAATTGAGCACCTTCCAGTAAAACCCGCGATTGTGTGATTGCTACAAATTGGTTACTTTGTTGCATGAAAATGTGGTTTATAATCCGGGGCGGTTTATATATTGCCAGAGAACGAAAAGTTGCTGACAGCCGGTAGTGCGGCTTATAATCAGGTGAGGCCTATAATCATGAAATTACTGTATATCTGTACCTATACTACATTGCCAAGTAGTGAAATGGCTCAGTTTACATCACAGACAAAAAAAATATTCCATGAGGAAAAATAAACATTTTCTCCAAATTTTCATGTTTGATAATCCATTAAAACATGACTGTTACAGGGTGGAAAAAAAAACCCCATAATAATTAAAAAAAAAGAAGTCTAAACCCCCAAAATAAGAGATAATTAGCCTGAAACACTCTTTTAATAGTAGCAAGTAATAGCACCTCCTTCTTGTATCCCAACAAACTCACCTGAGTCCTTACTTACCCTTATCTTGGCTGTTACACCTACAAAGCTGAGAAGAGCTATCATGTCCAGTGACAAGACTGTGCTTTGAATTCCAGTACACACAAATTGTAATACCCTAAACATTTCAGGTCTTTTGGAATTGTCTGGAGCAAGGTTTTCCCTAGTTCAAATCATTCTACCATTACTCGAATGTTGAGTCAAATTGTTGGTTGCCATTACTTGAAAGTCACAATGCTAGAAAGGGCTTTTTTACTCTTTTTAAACAGCATTCAACAAGCTTGTTTTTATCTGTTAATTCAGCATGATAAAAATACTCTCTTTTTTAATAAACATTCTGATTACTCTTTTAATGTAATCAGTTTTATTTATCAGTTCGTAGTTATTAATTTCTTAATAAGTTTCTGTAAGAATTCTTAAAAGAAGTTGATATAATATTAACTGCTTTCAATTCCTTCTAATTAAAAAGGTCAGGGTATGTTTTTTAAATTTCTTTTAATCAATTTTTAAAGGGCTACTATTTTCATTTTTATTAACTTTTAAAACCCTTCAGGAAACAAAAATTCACTAGAACTGAGGTCATGTTTTGAATTCATGACAGACAAGCTTCAAACATGTTTTTCTTCTTAAGCTATTCTCTGACTGTGAAAGATCACTTTTAGATCACCAGCTCCTAAAAGCTTTGATGACTGGTTTTGTGTTGTTATTTTTTGGATTTTTTGTTTGCATCTTTTTTCCTTTGTGTTTCCTCTTGCTTCCTGAAGATGGTAGTTATCCTAAAAAGGCATTTGTACTAGTGGCAGCAGTATAGAAGACATTGTTTTAGAAAAGCAATTGTTCTTAAACATGTTAAATATTTTTTTCACAACTGACAGTAAAGTCTTTTTCACTAGAAATTTTATGAGGCTATGCACACCTCACTTTCTACTGCTGATTTCATATAAACTACATATTCCTAAATGACTGGTTAAAATAAAATTTTAAAAAATTAAAAAACAAACAGTTTTAGAGTGTATTTCACTGTACTAAGGCAAAACAATTACATTGCTAACACTAACTCACGTTGAAATGACAGGACTGAAAAACAATAAACAAGCTTGTAGGACACTATTACTACCAAAGTTTCAATTATTTAAAAAGCATGCACAAAAGTCCCTGAAAATAACCTCAAAACATACCAAATTTTGTAACTAGACACTAGATTACACTCAGGAGAATGTTTTGTGAATGTAACTTTCCATGATACTACAATAACTTCAAATAATTTTTCATGGTAAAAACAGTAAAGAAAAAATATGATTTTAAAGAATGTCACCATATTTAAGTAGAATTATATTTTTGAATACAAGAAAGGATTTGCCAAAAAAATATCGTTTACATCACAGAATGGTGAGGCTATGAAGGTATCTCTGGAGATCATCCAGGCCAAGCCCCTTGCTTAAGCCGGTTCACCTGGAACAGCCCTCAACCCGCCTCACTGTCCACTCATCTAACTCACACTTCTTGACCTTACCTAGAAGGATGTTATGGGAGACAGTGTCAAAAGCCCTTCAGAAGTCAAGGTAGACAACATCTACTGCTCCCCCCGATAGCTGAGCTGCCAAGACTTTATTTGCAGCAAGTTCAGAGGAAAAGGAAGTTCTAAGATTTTGCCCACTTCTTAATTCATTACTCAAAATTAATCAGATTAATTTTACCTACCTCCACTAAGAGGAGAGGATACACCAGGTATAGATAGATATCCAAGTAGTGTAAGTTTCCAGTCTAATTAATAAGATGAACTCCCAACTAGACTTCACCTCCCAAGTCCTCATGTAGAAAGTAATCCGGTGTCATCAATTTAAGCTTATATATACAGTTAGCATAATTATATATTCGAGTAAAAATATTTTTAAACAGGAACATTTAAAAAAACATTTGAAAATTAATCATTTTGAGAATCACATGTAGTATAAATGGTCAGATTCTCTGTCAGAATTGAAAGGCTATAAGAATTTTTTTCCATTTCATTCTCATGATTTATTTAAACTTTGGGCAGGTAGTCTGATACTCCTATTATTTAACAAATATTTAACAAATTATTAAACTACCAATTTCTATTCATTCTGGTTGTAAAATCACTTTAAAAGACAGGAAGCATAATCTTCTTTCATTAATTTAATATCTTAGGCCATTTTCTAGATTCTGAAAGGTGATCCAGTCTACCCATGTCAGACATGAGCCTTAACCACTAAGTGTAGGAAATACCAAGGAGCTTTATTTACTTCAGTATGTGGTAGAAGTAAGTGAAGTAAAAGAAAGCAGTGGTTTCAGGCAATGCAAATGTGACACCATGTTTCCCAATGTGTCCTATCCACCAAGCTCTTGCACAGGACGCTCCAGTGTTTTGTTTCATTATGGGACAGAAAATATAAGAAACACATCTCACCAGAGAATTGCTGGTTCCCTTTTCCACAACAGCACAGGTGATGACCCCAGTTTCAGTCTTTTGAGTAAGTACTGTAACCATCACACTGTTATCCACCACGATGAGCAGGTCAAAAGAAGTGAGTTAAAGGTCTGACCATTATTTGGATTCCTAAGAGATTTAGGTTCTCAGATCTTTATCCAAAACCTGCATGTATTTTATCCCAGTGCAGCAGCTGGGTAAGGAGGTGACATTCCACCCATCCCCTCAACCTCCAGTTAGTTTTAGTTTTGTAGTGCTTCTTTCTTTCTGTTCTTTCTCACAACCTGTCTTGTTTGCACTAAAAAAAACCATCTGCTGACTTTAAGCTTGCTCAGGGTGAAGGTAGTTAGTTATTATTCAGTGTTTTATTTACTCAGTATATTTTTCAGTTTTCAGTTTGTTTTTCTATAATCTCTTATGTTCCCAAGCACTGAAAATATAAAAATATTATCTTATTTAGTGCTATGTGACCTTTAGAGACTTAACCCTTCCTTTCTGACCCTTTCTTAAGTCTAGAAAGACTTAAACCAGACATGTTTACATATTTAAATAAAAGCATGATAATACATGTATGCTATATAACTTTTTAATAGAGTGATCTTTCAAAAATATTTGGTAAGAGCAGGCCCCTTTCTGATAACAACTGAAAAAAAGGGAGTCTGCAAGGACAAAAAGAAATTTCCTACCTAAATTACAAAAAAAATGAAGCTAATTGAAAAGTTGTTTCAACTCAAATTTGCAACAACCCCTTGCAGGTTTAAAAGTAAATCTTTACAAAACACTAAAATGGTTTACTGGATAAATGAATCTTCTCTAATTGAATCTGTGGGTTTAGAGATTGCTTAAGTTACAGGTTTCTTTTCTAACAATGAATTCCCAGCACATTTTTAATGAACAGAAGTCTTAATGAGGCTGTAGTAGATGGAAGATATTTTGCTGAATCAGAGCCAACTTCTCAGGACATTACAGAATCAAGAGTCAAATTCATTTGTTTGGCTATTGAGCCTATCATTTTGAAAAGGAAAGTTTTATGTGTAGATTATCTAGTCACTTTCTCTGACACAGCTGACTTTGAAACAGTCTTGCAGAGAAAAAGAGAACAATTTTCCTTATGTATATTTTTGTCTACAATACCAAACACTTCTAGAGCCCTGCCGAGCCCAGCAGTCAGTTCTAGCTTCTGTGTGGCAATGTTCTTTTCCTGTTGATTAACTTGTTATAGAGCTGTTGACGTTTTTTAGTATTTGAAAGAAACAAAAATACAAAAGTATAATAACATCTCAGAAGTTCAGTGTATTTTAGACCAAGTCCTTATTGTTTGGACAGGACTATTGCTTCCAGTTACTAATTTAAAATATTTTTTTGCAATTATATTACTATGTTCTCTGTTGACTCCATTCGTTTGTGGCTTGTGCCCATCATAGCTTCAAGAGAAATATACAAGCCTATATAAATGTTGTCACTATCTTTCACTGCATTTTTATATCCCAAAGTCCTTCTCCCCCACTTCAACAAATCTTAGCTCTTACCAAAAAAACCCAAAAAAAAATAAACAACAAAACAAACCCACTAAAATACTCGAACAAAAGAACCGAAAGAACCCCAAATAAATCAAATATAAAGTTTTCTTTTAAAGACATTTGTAAAAGAATGGTGCTTGATTTCTTTTTAAATGAATCAACTAAATTTAAGTATTCCCATAAGGAACATAGTTTTCCTGGTACAGTCAGTGAGATTTGAGGGCTCTCCTAGAGGGAACTTCACCTGAACTGGGCTCCTGCTCTAGAGCACTCCTCGAAGGAGTCTTTTCCTTGCTAAATGCTTACTGCTTACAGAGCCAACTGAGAAAAGGATTCTGCTTGCTTCACACCCTTCCTGTTTTCTACTCAGCACTATAGCTCTACTCGGCTATAAAGGGGATTTCAAAATTAAACATGATTCATGTTCATGGAAAGACCAACAGCTCTAATTTTATGGCACCACTATTGTTCATACTTCAACCCTTTGGGAGACATAAAGAATAGAAACACTTTCTAGGGGAACATTAGATATATTCACAAAGAAAGTAAAAATTAAAAAATTGTGTTTCAGAGTTTTTCTATCTACTCAGGATCCATTTAAGGGCTCAGATACCCCCTATAACTCACATGTCAGCAACCTCTTCAATGTAGCCTTGTTCTTGACTTCAGTTGTAAAACCCAAGACCTCAACCATAGTTCATTCACACTCCCTGTCGCCTTTATTTTAAAGAACAAGGTGCCATTAAGTATCTTTAACATGCACTTCTCCTTGGATTCTCTTAGATTAGTCTTCAGCAGTTACTTCCTCTCAGTGGGATATGACTCCACTCTTCTTGGCTAGTATGGAGATTATGTAGTTACCCATGTGAATAAAGCATCTTGGATACATAAGAGAGTACATTCTTCAGGCAAGGTAAAGAGATAAATTATAGGTTCTTCTATATGAAGAAAAAATATAAGAAACACGTCATATTGCTTCTTTCTTTTTAAGCTATAATATTCTATCGGCCACAGTTAGTATTCATAGAACTGGAGAAGACTCAGATAACCAACTTTGCTTCTTTTGTCTATATAGCAGTGTTCTCACTGGTAACTATTTAGTGTAGTTTTTTTGTGTTTGAAGGCTCAGATTAGATTTTAGGATATAATCTGCACTCAGTAAGTAAGACTCAATAAACATTAGACAAGAATCTAATGTATCAATTCAACGTAAACTAAATATATATAGATTTTGAAAAGGGCATTTTTTAATTGCATTTAAATGCAATTCTCTTCAATTTGATCACAAAGACATTAATGAACAAACAAGCATATATCAAGTTCTTATTTAACAAACCACTGAATAGTCAGGGCTTGGTATAAACACAGCTGCGATAGTTTTTGTTTGCCTCTTTCATGGCTATAATAAAATTTCTGTCTTCTAAAGGCACCACTAAAATCCCTACTTCTTCATTGAAAACTTAATGTGCAGAGTTTGATCCTTCAATTTTGTGTTAACCTAGACATTCAAAAAAATGAAGAAATAAAAAAAAAATCAGAAGACAAAAAATGCAGAACTATTTAGAATGTGCTTAGAATGAATTTAAAAATGATTAAAATATGTTAATGCACTGATCTTTCATACACCATGTAATATATAGAACTGGTTTTTATCAGTAAGTCTACTTATTAACACCACTGAGGAAGGTAGTGATTCTCCCTGCAACAGACACTGCTCTTTAGAAACAGGCAATTGCTTTTCTTCTATTACTTTTCAAGGTCTTTGACAAGACTGTCTTTTCTATGAGTAAATAAATGTACATTATTTCAGTCTATTCCACGATAACGATCATGGTATTTGTTAAAATTTACATACCTATCTGTGTACACAAGGTAGGCTGAGAATTAAAGATGTGAAATTTGAGCCCAAAAATTTGGGTAGATAAGGATTAGAATAACTTAAGAAAAAATATTACTACTGAGAACTACAGTAATTTCACGAATATAAGCCGCACCATTATGACTCAAATTTTGCTCCCACCCCGAAATGCGGCTTATATTCAGGGGCGGCTAATATGTGAATAATTTTCTGACATTTCCAATCCCAGAAGTGACAGCCAGGGTGCCAAGCCCAGCACCGGCCAGTAAAAGCCAGCTTTAGGCGATTGTTACAAATTGTTACTCTGTTTCGCGGTGGGTGGAGCCGGCTCCCTGCTGGCAGCACAGCAAGGGGGGAAGGCAGGGGAGCTCCCTCCTTCAGGCAGTGCAGCCCGGGGGAGAGACGGGGCCTCCTTCCTGCTGGCCCCRCGGCCCGGGGGGAAGGCGRGGGGCTCCCGTCCTCACCTGCCACCACCCCTSCAGGAGCAGGCAGGCTCCCGTTCCCCCCTGCTACGGGAGAGAGGAGACTCCTGTCCCTTCCTGCCGCTACCACGGGCAGGCTCCCATCCCCTCCTCCTGCCGCTGCCGCAGGAGCGGGCAGGCTCCCGTCCCCTCCTCCTCCCCCTCCTCCTGCCGTGGGAGCGGGCAGGCTCCCGTCCCCTCCTCCTGCCGCTGCCACGGGCAGGCTCCTTCCCCTCCTCCTGCTGCTGCCACGGGCAGGCTCCTTCCCCTCCTCCTGCCGCGGGAGCAGGCAGGCTCCTTCCCCTCCTCCTGCCGCTGCCGCGGGAGCGGGCAGGCTCCCGTCCCCTCCTCCTGCCGCTGCCGCGGGAGCGGGCAGGCTCCCGTCCCCTCCTCCTGCCGCGGGAGCGGGGGTGGGGGCTCCGTCCCCTCCTCCCACCACTACCGCGGGTGCCGCCGGGCTCCGTGCCCCCTGCCACCATGGGACAGCGCCGGGCCGGGGCGAGCGAGCCCAGCAGCGGCGGCAGCCGGCCCCGAGTGGCCCCACTGAGTGGCAGCGGCAAGCTGGGCCACCTGGCCCCGTCGGCAGCCCCAAGCCCTCACGGCCCGAGCCGAGCCAGTAAACGCCGCCATCGCGCGATTGTTACTATTTGGCAACTTTGTTGCACGCGGGTCCTTGCTGCCAACGACAGAGCGGCTCATAATCGGGTGCGGCTTGTGTATGGACAAAGACATGAACTTTGCTGACACACCGGAAATGCGGCTTATACTCCGTGCGGCTTATATTCGTGAAATTACTGTATATGTAAAAATTCCATTTTCCACACTATTACAAAACCTAGAACTTGCTTACACAAAACTTAGATTTACACTCTCATGAATTAAGTTTAAATATTCTTATCTGAAAAATGTTCACAAGATTTCAAAACAGATGATTTAAAGAAAAATATAAGTATCATTTATAACAATGCAATTAGAATACGAAAAATAAGGAAATCTCTCAAATATAATTAAACACTAGTATTGGCATGGTTTTAGTTAAGTCAATAAAGAAAAAAAATAAATGTATGTATAATGTGTTGTTATTTATTTATTCCTTCCTTTTAGAAAGCTTTTTTGGAAAGTAAATTTATTTATTATTTTTAATGGATTCTTTGTTCTTGGCACAAACTATGTTTTCCATATCAGACTATTCTCTAAATACATGAGCTTTTCTTTTACTGGACCAATTGGATGTCAGCTTAGTGACAGCCACAAGCACAATACCTCTGTCACAGATTGTAAGCTTTCCCTTCTTACACTTACAGCTTTCATTCAGATATTCCAGTTGCCAGCCTCTGTCATATAAAGGTACTGAATAATTACTAAATAATAAATCAATTACCAAACCTCCCCCCCTCCACCCAAAACAATAGAAGGCAATCTGCAGAGTAACTTAGAGGGCTTGCTATTAAAAAATAAATTAAAAATAACTTAATTAAATATTTTAAAACTTAATAAAGCTCTAACAATTGGAGGTCTTTTCATATTAACCCTTATCACCAAATTCAGCCTCAGTTCAATATGGTGATAATCTAGTTCAGATTTGGTTGTGTCTGCTTTTTCTTTACCTGGCATCTGAGTAATTTATCTGCTCCTGGCATTCAGTTTTGCTCTTTCCCACGTTATTTGTAATTCTCCTATTTTTAGAAGCCAATCATCCTCTTGAACATAACTGTCCAGCCAGTCCATGTGCAAAATATAGAGCGAGCTTCATAAAATGATTATGGCACAATGTACAATGAGACCTTGAAACTGTGTTAAAGGTAGCCTTCAGCCCTTTCATCCTTAGGCAGTATACAAGAAACATCTGATGCTCATACACACAAAACAGTCAACTCTGACTAAGAGGACTTGAATGTTGTTCCTGGGTTACCAGGAGGAACAAAGATACATGGCATAAATTGGAGGAATACATGAAAGTAACCAACTTAAGGAAATACAACACTTCATGTCCCTGCATCAATGAGTCAAAGATTATTATGTGGCATAGGAGATAGAATACTCCAAGATGAGCTAATGGATGAAAATATTGGTGACTTTTAAAATTTTCTTTTCTCTTTTGCACTGCAACTGGCAAATCCACTGTTTAACATGGTCTGAGTATCACTTCAAAACACTAGACAGAATAAATATATGCAGTGAAATAAATTAAGGCATAGTCAGGTCTACAGGAAAAAAAAAACTGTTTGAAGGACGTCTTTTCATTTTTTACAAGCTTTACATTCATTACATTCATGATAATTTTGATTGCATCTGAGTAAGCATCTTTTCAGGGATGTAGGGATATTTACAACCTACTTGGCACCACCAGAAGACATTATAAGAAATATGACAAAGTTACAGCAGTATCTTTTAAAAAAGTTATATAAGAAGCAGGTGATCAAAGAGCCTGATGACCACAAAACATGGGTTTTCACAGTTTCTGATGCTGTCCTGATTATTTTTAGAAATTTATATGTATTATATTGGAAGCATAAATGAATGTGACTCTGATCTACCCCTTTCATGTTATTTCTAAACTTCAGGCTGCAAAACACCATTCCTGTTGTCTTGCACATGGCAGTTCTAACGCAGTCATTAAAAAAATGGATGAGTTTGCTGGAGTCTATAACTAGGATCTGCAGAAACTTCTTTCAGTCAGATGTGTGAAATAATTTCCCTCAGTCCAGAGTCTCATGTTTGCTGGAATGGGTTAAAAGAAGGAATTTTACCTCTGATTTAGTCATTGCACAGTTCAAGGCAAGTTCTCCCAGTTCCCTATCTTGTGTCCTAATCTCTCATTAAAAGGGAAATGAGAGAAGGAAAAATTCAGGGGTCAAAGATTTTGCAGGGGTTTCAAAGTCAGTAAACACTTTGTATGATCTGAAATTTCCAGATAAAGTCATAACCAAACTATAACTTCTAATTAAAGCTGAATATAACAATAAAAAAGAATATGGAAAAACAGAGCAATTACTATCTGAAATTACACTTGTTGAAAGAATTGATAATCAGGAGTTACAGCTTTACATAAGATCTCACTCTTACACTTAAGGACAGAGAAAGCATTTTGTGAGGTTTTTTTCCTCTGGGCTAAACAATGAATAGTGTTAAATATGCCCCATAAGCGCCCATAAGTTTGGATGATTCTAAATAGAGAATACTTGTTTGCATTCAGTAATTTCTTGGTCTTACAGGACAACAAATTATTATCATTGCACTAGTCTTAAATGTTTCAATATTTAAAGTGCTACTTTAATAAGGAAATCTCCTATTTTACAGTACAGGAAAGAATCAGTGCCCAAGGGAAACGTCCATGCAAGAAGAAATTTCTTGTAACAGCTGCTCTTGGAAATGTTTGACCTTATTTTGACTGTAGAAAAAATTAGGGAACTGTGTAAAGTATGTTAAAAAAAAAAAGTGTAAAAGTAGCATAGGAAGAAATTAACATTCTACTCAGTAGTTCTTCCCTTCTTCTCTCATCATTATTTTAAAGGCCAGTATTTTAATAATCACTGTATCTACATTCTGCTTAGTAATATTATCTTATTCTGAAAGATAAAAATTTAAAAGATGCTACAATTTCGGATCACAAGAGATATTAAAAAGTTGAGGGTTTTTTTCCATATTTTCCTGAAGTGATTTGCTTTTTATATGTATGAGAGGATGTTCATTGAGAAATGGCGTAACTCATACCTGCAATTTCTCCAAAACTTGTAATTTCTCACTTTAAAAAATTTATGATTGTTTAAAGTAATAAAGGCTTATTATTTAAAAGGGGAAATAATTATCTACTTCTTACTAATTTCACAAAAAGAAATTTCAGTTTCAGATAAGCACACACTTTATACATAACAATTTGAAAAATAAACTGTATAGGTCCAAGAAAATACTTAGTTTTCAGTTTATTAACTGAATAGAATGGGAGAAAGGCAGAGAAAGATTAAAATATTTCCATTTGTATTAAGAGTATGTTTTCTTTGCTTGGCCAAAATTGGAAACTTGTTAAACTGAGCCAAGGCCTTTTCTGCTTTTTCTACTGCCACACTGGGGAGAAAGCTGGAGGTGCAAGGAGAGTGGGAGGAGACACAGCTGGGACAGATGACCTCAGCTGACCAAAGGAATATTCCAGACCATCTGACATCATGCTCAGCATATAAACTGGGGAGAAGAAGAAGGAAGGAGAGGGACATTTGGGCTGATGGTGTTTGTCTTCCCAAATAACTGTAATGTGTGATGGCTCCCTGCTCTCTTGGAGATGGCTGAACATCTGCCTGCCCATAGGAAGCACCAAATTAATTATTTGTTTTGCTTTGCTTGTGTGTGTGGCTTCTGCTTTTGCTATTAAACTGTCTTTATCTCAACCCATGAGTTTTCTGGCTTTTATCCCTCTTGTTTTCTCCCCCATCTTACAGGTACAAGAGTGAGTGAGCGGCTGAGTGGGGCTTGATGAAACCATGACAACATACTGAAATCCCTTTTTCTAAAGGGAATTGATTATGTCCATACCTTTTGGGCTTATCATGTAGAAGGTTTCTGTAGCAGCTGTTTTCAAATAGTCATTTACAGAATGTAGTCGCCCAGCATTCATTGAAAGAATGACACTTGTATTCTTGAATTCACCATTGATCTTCTGAATGTCTATGAAGTTATTGCCTCTTGCTACTTCACTACTTCTGCTCATTTTCAACATGAGTTTCTCTATGTGAAGCTCAGTAAATGAACAGATTTATCTAAGATGATGTAGTCTCATTCCCAACCCCGAGTGATACACAAAGTTCACAGTTCTGCTTAAATAACACCTCTTTACACATGTTTTTATCTTGAAGAGTAAATTCTACTTGAAAACATTTAATAATACTCCATATCACAACCACTATAAAACAATAGAAGCAAATACGTGATAACTTTTGGGGTGTCTAATGTTCAAAATTCTGCATTTCCCCCTAAACTGTAGCTCGCAATGTATTCAAGAAGAATAAAAATGTAATTTGTATATATAAGCACTATGTCCTTGATTTTGTTTTTTTTTTTTTAAAGCTGAAGTTCTGATAGCACTTCCAGTACCTTTCCCATGTATTTTACAAATAAACCAGGCTATTGTCTTGCATGCCTAGGCATAAGAGAACTGTGCAACTTCCCACACTTTACAAGAAACTGTATTCAGGATTCAAATTACATTAACAAACTGTCTATAGTGCTTAAATTAATGTTTTGGGATATTCTGTAAAATGTCTCATTTGCTAAAGTGGAGGTAGTAGCTTAGAGGCAATGTAAACAAATTTGTTTAACATCTGCCAGTCAGATTTGCTATATGTAGGATGTAATAAGTGATTTTGATCTATTTCAGATAAGTATCAAGAAAAATAAACCAGGAAAAATGGAAAACAATTATTTAGAATATAAACTTACAGCACATTGAATTGGATGTAAATTTTTTGGATACTGATATAGTTCAAGATCATCCTGCAGATGTCCTTACAAATTAAAAACAAGGCAAGTTAGAAAATCACAGCTTGCTCAGACACATGCTGACTCTAACAATTGTTGTTATACTCTTCAGTGCAGGAACTTTCTCTAAACCTGTCTGCTTAAATTACATTTTTAACCAGTGCTATGTGGCAGCGATCAGTGAGAATAACCAAAGACCCTGCTCAGAATTTTTGAATGCAGTTTTGCTTTTCCTGTAAGCAACAGTAAGCTTGAGAACAGCAAGAAAAATGTTTCATTTCACCAGAGAAGGGAAGATGCTCGTTTTTTTCCTAAGTAAAATATATTAAATTGTAAATATACCAAAATATATTTGTCAATGTCGCTAGTTCTTATTTTCTTAGGCCTTGCAAAGAAGGACTTGAGGCATACTGGTGAGTGAGAGACTGGTGGACATCACTCTAAAATGTGTGCTTGTCTTTCAGAGAACCAGTACTATCCAGGGCTGCATCACAAGAAGTGACCAGCAAGCTGAGGGAGGTGGTTTTGTCCCTATACTCTGGGCTCTGGCGAGACTCCCCCTGGAATACTCAGCACAGGAAGGACATGGACCTTTTGGAGTGAATCCAGAGGACTGCTAAATTGATTAGAGGTACTGAGCACCTCTCCTATCAGGATAATTGGGATTATTCATCCTGGGAAAGGGAAGGCTTTGGAGTGACCTAATTGTGTCCCACAAGAAAGATGTGGAGGGACTATTATAAGAGCATGAAGTGACAGCACAGGCAGGAATGGTTTAAAACTGAGAGCAGGTTCAGAATAGATATTAAAAAAAAAAATCCTTTACTGGTGGTGAAGGACTGGAACATGCTTCCCAGAGAAGCTGTGAATGCCCCTTCCCTGGGAGTGTTCAAGGCCAGGAGGATGGGGATCTGAGGAACCTGGTCTAGTGGAAGGTGTCCCTGCCTGTGGCATGGGGTTTGGAATTAAATGACCTTTAAGGCGCCTTCCAACCCAGGTCATTCTATGAATCTATGGCTGTATGATTTTTCTGACCTTCTCTTCTATTTACTTCTTCATATAAATAGGAAATTGCATAGGAGATTCATTAGAATTTCTAAAGCACTATCTCTCTATATATTATTTCCCTAAGACATCAATTTCATTTTCCTTAGGCAGGGTAAATCAAAGTCACACAGTCTGAGTACTGCCTTCAGAAAAAAAAAATTAAATGTGGAAAGGGTAAAATGTCACCAATTTAGAACTTCTGTGGTGACTGGTCTTTTTATGTTTCTAAATGAAATTTCACTTCATTGAGATGACATAGAAGGTGTTTCCAGATATGAGAATTTGAATTTTAATATGTTCTTCTTTTAGGTACCACCTTTTGACAGATACCAAGATGCAGGCAATTTGTCCTTGATGATTCAGCTATATAGCTAACTAATTACCAGACTGAGATACTTCTTTGTTGGAGCGATTTGCTTCCTCTTATGATCTTTTCAAATTATTGCAGATCCAAGTTATTAAAATAAAAGGAAGACCTTCTCTGCAGTAAGAGAAGATAGAGCGTTTTAAGGAAAACCATTTGAAGGTGAAAACTGGATAACTTAAATTGAGAGGCAAAAGTCCTTCTGATTTAAACAGCAGGAGGATTTCATCATGAACATTAGAAAAATTTGTCCCACAGGTTATTGAATACATTGCATACAGTTATGAAGAAGAAATAGTAGTTCAAGATCTGTGTTATTTTAGCAGGTATGCACAATGGATTTTTATCTTCCCCATAAAGTTTCTCTTTCAGAATAATGTATTTGAAGTAAATCTCTGGAATATTTTCTTATAACTGTTGTCCGTGTGTATATCCTCCAAGAAGGTCATGAGGGGGGCAGAGTATTTTTAATAAAACACATAGCTTATGAAGATAAATTATTATTAAATAACTTTTTATTATTATTTTTAAAGGTGCCTAAGAGATAAAACTTATTGAAAACTTACTGATACTGAAAAGTAGAAGTCTAGATGGATTTTATTCTCTCCTATCAGCCACAGGCAAGACTGGCGTCAGTTGGCATATAAAGGTCTCAATAAAATTAACTCACATTTCTATTGAGACTTGACTAGAATCACTGGAAAAAAAACAGGTATATATTGGGAGAGGAGCAGCTGGAAGCAGCCCTGAAGAAAGGGCTCTAGGGATGCTGGTCAGCAGCAGGCTCAGCAGGGTGCCCAGGCAGCCAAGAGGACAAACCCCATCCTGGGGTGCATCAGCAGATGCTCAAACCAGACACCTTATTCAGCCTCATCTCCAGTATAGTTCTGGACCCTGTGATTTAAGAAGAATGTGAAGGTCCTTGAATCCATCCAGAGGAATGCATCAAAGCTGGTGTTAGGATTCAAATGCATGAGAGGAAAGATTTTTCACAAAGGCCCCCTTTTTCTTTCCTCATAAAATAACCAAATAATTTTAATTCTGCCATTCTGAAAAACAGCAGAAACTTCCATGTGCCAAGATAAGTGGTGGAAATATTCTTTCTTTAAAAATGGATTTACAGCATTTGAAAATGAAGATAAGACCATTTCAGAAAGAAATAATCTTGAGTCTAGCATTGTAGACACCATGTGCATATGTATAAGCAGATAAAAAGTGCCATGAGCTCCTGGTTGTGGTTGTATAGAAAAAAGCAATTACTCTCCTGTCACTCTACTGCTATGAAAAAAACAGATTTTTTTTTTTTTTTTTGTCAGTCTGTAATCCACATTAGCAGAGAAGAGAAACCTTTTGCTTCTTTGAGAAGTCACCAATTGAAGCAATGTAATTTCTCCCGAGAGCAAGGGAAAAGTAAAGATGAAATTAGGACCTTATGAGTCATAACTTTTTCTCTCGTCTATTTTGGGAGAACAACATCTGTAAGCTACCCTTTATTCAAGGATATCCAGAATTTAATTCCTTGTATTTTTATCAAGGACTAATCCAAGTCCTTAATTAAAAACAATTAACAATCTAGGGCAGAATGTGTGTTTGATTCCTTCTACTTCCCACAGTAAAATAAAAATGATACACAGAAAGTGTGGGATTTTTTTGGTTGCTGGTTTGGTTTGTTTACCCTCTGTCCAAGAAACAGGAATTCTCTCTATATTTCCTGGTAAAAGGAAAATTATACAGAAGTTAAAGAGCTTTATAGTCAAATCTCCTGGAAGTTTACAGTAAATAGGTCATCAGTGTCAAAAACATAAAAGTTCTAATGGAAGTATTTCTCCCTGTAAGACTCTCAACAGAGGAAAATTTTCACTTATTATGTCTTGTTGGGGGCTAATGCAATCCCACTGAAAGTAAAAAGGCATAACATTTTTTTGCATGTTAATTAGTCTCAATGTGGTACTTGGTTGTGGGCTAGACAATCTCTGGAAATCAAAGTATTATTTGTTACCTTCTTATTTGAATGGATATCTTCTAATAGAAACTCAACTAGACATTACAGATGAGATTATAACACAGACATAATGCAGTTAGGTTCCTACTAGCTATTAAAATGTGGAAATATTTTTTAAGGAGCACAAATATTTACAATCAGACATGTTTTACATGGAACACAAGTGAAATGTGAGAAATCATAATAAGTTGTTTCAAAAAGTCACACACCTGAGTAAATGTCAAACATTGCTTTAACATTTCTAGCAGAAATAAAAACAAAAACTTATTCATTATACTTAAAGAAATTGGTTTTGTTTCTTTACATGTCTAAGATCTGACTTTATGAAAATTAATATTATCTGAGTGATGAAACTTGGGAACCTTCTGATTTTATTATTCTCTTAAATTCTTCTGAAGTATTTATTCATTTTACCTTTTCCCAGATCCCAAAGTGAGGGTATTTAATTTTAGGAAACATACATAATACAATCCACAGCTGGCATGAAAATGGGGAGCAGAAGAATGGAAAATTCTTAAATCATTTTATCCTTCTCACTTTTTTAACAGTAATTTTATTACATCCAGTATTGTTATGCTCTCTCCTAATCAATGTGAGCTTTAAACGAACAAGTGCTATCGCAGGAAACTTGGCACTAATGAAAGCCAAAAGGACACATTATTTTGGTTTTCTAAATGGAAACCATAATTTTCAATTAGAAAACAGAAATGAAAAGATGGAAATAGATGGCCTTTCTCAGCTGCTAACCTTTACCTGCAGATATCTATTGAGGAATGCACTTAACAGCCATCACCAAAAAAGCTTTATTCATTCAATATTCTCAGATATTTTATGGAGGCTTTTGGAGATATTAAAGCAAAAAAAAAATTCCATCTGTTCTAAAATGGAAACTCCAAAACCACACTGGAAGCATGTTTTTAGCCCTCTATACTGTATATTCATATACTGTGTGAATAAATAATATAGACTCTAATTACAAGGAATTACATGGGAGGTATAAAATAATTCAGGAAAAAATTGATTTTTTTTGTGCTATCCTTCCAAGTGCTGGTGCTATCACACAACTTTTAACTCTTTTAACTACAGCAAGAGGCTCCCCTGTGTCCTTGTGAGCAACATAATGATATTTACCCCACACACACTATCTGATTGTGTTAAAAGGCTCATGTCCAAGGAGTGGTTAGATTAAGTTACACTTTTCTATTTTTCTCTTTTCCTTTTAATTTCTATATAAAATATTATCTCCTACAAAATGGTGAATTTAACATGCATTTCTTTTAGCCAGCCAGAACCTTCATAATAGAAAAATAAAAAACAAACAGATCAAAACACGTCTCTCACTGTATCTTTCTGGATAATATGCAATACCCAGCATACAGCTGGGTAAACACATCATCATTGGGATAGTAACTGGCTCACAGATCAGGCCAAAAGGGTCCTTTTCCACTGTCTTGTAGCTTTTTGTTCTGTTTTACTATACAGGCTATGATAGAAATTATTTTATAAGACCATGATCTACTGTCTTAGTCAACTGGGTCAATCCACCAAGCCTGAGGAAAGTGGATTTTGTTGTATTTAGATAAAATTAACTCTCTCAAAAGTTTCTTGCTAAATTCCACTTTTGATGATTACATTTCAACAATCAATATTATTTTAGAAGATCTACAAGTGTACATATAGCTTCTGATGACACTGCAACTTAAGTATTTGTTGCTTCTGATGTTTGAAATTGAACAGTCTAAATCAAAGGGTATATGGATAGAGCTTACAACTGCATTTGCACAAATACAATTTCTGTAACTGTGATAATAGAATTAAAATATGAGACAAAATTGTTTTACCAAGAGCAGAAAAGCCAATTAAAGATCACATTTGCATTGTCTACAAAAATATGTCTATAGCAGTGGGATTAACAGGTGCCATTCTGGGAATTTAGGAATTCCACTGGACTAGAAAATCACCTATGAAAACTGACATTAGCTAACAAATTGTTAGTCAACTGAGAAGAAACATGAGGGACCAAACTGGCCAGGAAAGCTGCATGAAGCTTAGAGATATAAGTGAGGCAATGAAGAGAAGTTTGTATTGGCTTCAACAATAAAAGCAGTCACAATAAGCTTAATGAGTCTAAATAAACCTCCTTTCTGAGTAAACATGAGATTTTAGCACACCCCAGCTCCTGGATCATTCCCATGTTTTATTACCTCTGGCATTTTCCACCAGACCACCTTTATGTTTCCTGTACTAGTGGAATCACACACTCTGGAGGTAGAGAAGGGCTGTCCAGAGCCACAAAGGGAACAGATACCTGTATCTCAGAATTTAAAATGCAGAGTAATTCTGTACAGCCATTACATATTGAAGATAAATTTCAACGTCTTGCAGTGTATAAAGGAATCTAGCCCATGGGGTCATACACTGCTTGCTTTATTTGATTACTGCAGGATAGAATAGAATAGAATAGAATAGAATAGAATAGAATAGAATAGAATAGAATAGAATAGAATAGAATAGAATAGAATAGAACCCATGTAGCTGAGTTGGAAGGGACCTAAAATAGTCAAATCCTAAGCAGTTCATTTACAACCTACACTTTGTCAGTGTTGTAACTTGCACAAGTACTCAGTGAAATAGAACAACCTAAGGTTCTCATTAACTTGAAGATGTACGGAGCTTCCTTGTAAACTTGATTTATATTGCACTGTCTAATATGATTACTTACAGAGATTATAATTGCATATGGTTATAATTTCAGCTAAAAGGAAGTCCAGACTTTTCAGACAGAGTACTTAAAATGTATGCTTATGGCCAAAAAGGCAGATAGATGAGGGAGAGTCTATTCTTATCTGCATGATTTAGAATTCTAAGAGGAAGAAAATGTTAAATTTCAAGGGGTCTCGGAAATGCTAAGTCAATTGCACAGTTCTGAACTCTTAGCATGTCTCATTTTACTGCAGTAGATATTTCATTTAGCTCTGACTTCTGAATACCTCATTCACATTTCTAGAATTCATCTCAGGTTTTCCATTTCTTGTTTTTCTGAATAAGATTCTGGCTTCGAAATGTCTGATTCATATTTCTAGAAATCATCTCTGATTTTGTCTTTAATAGGTCACACAAGAACATTCCTCTTTCAATATGGCATTTTTATTATTATTACTATATATATATATATATTTTTTTTTAGGGAGGCTGAGTTGTCTGGTTTACTTTCTGCTGTTATACAATCTAAGCAGAGATTCAGCATATTGAAATCTCACCATGACACAGATGATTCAGGACTTGTCTCTGTAAAATGATACTAAACACAAATCCCTCTTTTGTATTTTTCCTGCCAACATAATCCTGAAAAAGGCACTAAAAGAGTGCTTATAGCTGTGTTGGAAAGATGTTGCTACTTCTAAAGGCATATCCTCAAAGACTAAGAATTTAGATAATAAAGAGGAATTAAGCAGTATCTAGATTGGGTGAGTGAGGTCATTCAAACCATTCAATTTTTTGTAACACTAAAACATACTTTTAACTAGGATATCTATTTTCCCTCCCACTCTCATAAATTTATATTGTTTTTGTTAAATAATTCTCTAAATAGCTTTGAAATTTTGAAAATTTAACTCTGTTTTTGAAAAAAAAAAAGTATAATTAAAAAATTACACTGTGCTCAAAGCATGTAGTGAGGGGTGGGGACTACCATGGGATTTAGTACTTCTGTGTTTTACAATGTTGAACTTTTCAATATAGAGGAGCACTGCCTCACACTGGGACAATTTAGCAGCTTCCCGAAGCTCCAGTAGCATCTTCAGTCACCACTGTGGTGAGGTATGAGTAAAAACAGAAACTGCCTAGCTGGGCAGAGGCAGGATCCTCACAAGCCTTGAAGTACACAAGTAATTAAACTCAGCACCACAACAATCCTCAAACAGTGCCCACTACAACAAGTGGAAGGAAAATGGAAATATATTTATTTTATTGTCCCAAAAGTATTCTATCCTTGGAATGCATTTTGATAAATGCATATTTATACTTAAAGGGAACAAATAACAACGACCCGTATTATTGCTGCATGCATTCTTGGGAATCTAGAAACTAGAGGAAATTCCAGAACTCAAAGGAAAGAGAGAAATAATTAAAAAGTTGGAAAGCCTTGGGTCCATCTCTCTGCTAATTTGTCATAGTGCTACTTAGAAAGAGAGAGATGAGGAAATTATTCCCAGAGCATCTCTGCAGTCCTCTAAGACAGGGAGTATTTTGGAGTTACAGATAAATATTGTTCAGTGCACAATCTAAAGACTTATATTTTATATTTTAAGACATATGCAAGGAGAAAAGATAGAGATGAAAATATTAGTCTCTATGATTCAGTTAAAATGCTTTATATCCCTGAATGTCATGATGTTACAGTTACATTTTAAAGAAGTTTTTTTCTGACATGTATATATTTCTTTTCATTTACTTTAGACCAGTATTTTCCATTTCTCTGTTGTAGCCATACTTTGGGGAAGTAGAACCAGGGACATATACTCTAGGGAGAAGATGAAGATGCTGTCCAGATGTGTAGGGATGGGATCAGAGAAGCTAAGGCACAGCTGGAGCTGAATTCGGCAAGGAATATGAAGACTGACTAGAAGGGCTCTTACAGATATGCTGCTCAGAAAAGGAAGATGTATTTCCCACAATAAATAAGACAAGAGAACTATTGAAAAATGCCATGAAGAAGTTTGAGGTACTAAAACCTTTTTCTTTTTGCTCCTCAGTTTTCACTGGTAATCTCTCTTCCTACATCTGTCACATCCCCAAATTTTCAGGTAGAAATTGGAGGAATTAAGTCTCCACCACTGTAGTAGATCAATTTTTGGATCATCTGAGGAACTATAGCATACAGAAGTCCATGGGACCCAATAAAAAGGTCTTGAGGGAAATGCAAGATATAGACATTTCCACCTTATTTGAAAAGCCAGGAAATCAGAGAATGCCCCAGTGTCTGAGGGAATATCACATCTGTTTTAAGAAGGGTACTTAGGAGAACCTTGGGAAGTACTGACCAGTCAACTTCCCCTCTATGCCCCAGAAGATCATAGAACAGATCCTTATGGAAGTTATACTGAAGCATATGCAAGACAGAAACATGACTAGAGACAGGACCATGGCTTCACCAAGGGCAAATCATGTCTGGCTAATCTACAATAATAAGAGGCCATGTGCAATTATGTGACACCATCAGCCGCAAGCAAAGAGCAGTCAGTGTTATCCGCCTGGATGTTATCTTCTTGGATGTTTTTAAGAAATTTGATAAGATCCCCCATAACATTCTTGACAAGAATTGAAGAAATATGAGTTTGATGTATGGACTGTTGGATGGATAAGGAACTGGTTGAATGGCCACGTATTCAAAAGTTGCAGTCAACAGCTAAATATACAAATGGAAGGTGGAATAACCAGTGGTGTCCCTTAAAGTTTCATACTGGGTCCAGTGCTATTGACTCCCTTCATTAAGGACACAGACAGGGGGACTAAGTGCACCATCAGGAAATGTGTAGTTGTCACAAAAATGAGTATTGTACTTGATATACCAGAGGGAAGGGATGCCATGCAGAAGGACTTTGAAAGGCTTGAAAAGTGGACCAGTGGGAACCTCAAGAAGATCAACAGAACCTAGTGCAAGGTCCTGTACCAGCATTTGAATAAACCCCTATATTGGTGATGAAAGAATGGGCTTGGGGATAATGGTGGATGAAAATATTGGACAAGGGACAACAATATGCACTTGAAGCCCAGAAAGCTAACAAGATCTTGGGCTGCATCAAAAGCAGTGTGACAAGCAGGTTGATGGAGCTGATCTTGTCGTTCTACTCTGGTCTTGTAAGACCCCACCTGGAGTGCTGCATCCAGTTCTGGGATCCCCAGCATAAGAAAGCCATGGACCAATTAAGGTAGTTCTAGAGGAGAGCCACAAAAATACTTAGAAAATCTGAGCTGGAACCTGGATAAGAAAATGCTCCTAGGAGACCTTATTGGGTCTTTGCAATATACAAAGGATGCTTGCAAGAAAGATGGCGTTTAACCAGGCCTCCAGTGGCAGGACAGGGGACAAAAGAAATTTTTTATTATGAGGGTGGGCAGACACTGGAACAGGTTGTCTAGAGAAGCTGTGGATGCCTCATCATTGGAAGTGTTCAAGGTCAGGCTGGATGGAGCTTTAAGCAACCTGGTATAACAGATATCCCTTCCTATCATGGTTGGACTGGATGATCCTGGAAGATCCTTTTCAACTCAAACCATTTCTTGGTTTTATAATTCGTCTGTTTAATATCATGCAGTGGTTACCTATGTGGTCCTAATACTTTTTCTATCTACTGCTATTAATGACACACTATAGACTGAAAGAAAAATAATTTTATGTACCTCAAGAACAATACTAACATTTATGAAGAGTATATGATCCAGTATGCCTGTTCATTCAACTGAATTTTCCAGAGTACAGCATTTCCAGCAATTCAGCCCTGAGATCAATTTGATGTATACTCCTTCATTACAAGGTGAGATAATAGTGATAGAACTACACATCTCTGTCCTTAACAGGTTTATATGTGACTTGGTGTGTGCACTTAAAAATCAAACACCATTGAAACCCACCAAATTTACAGATATACGACATCCAATAGCCCAGACTAGAAGAAATGGATACAAATTTTGCTAATATTTAAACTGTATGTCATAATAATGACACTACTTTTTAAAGTCTTATGAATAGTCATATTCATTTTCCACATAGCTGTTTTTCTGAAGAAATTAAGGTTTTCTTTTATGTTGGGTTTTTTTTTTTGGTTTTTTTTTTTTAACTTTTGAAGCAAGTTAAATGGAATTCACATATCTTCCAACGTCTAGGGAGAAGTTCTCAATGATCACATTTACATTTCATCCAGGAAGAAAAAATGTAAATATGGTCCTACATAAAACAGAATTCCTGTGATTTTTAAGTGCGTACATATATCCTGAATATCATCTATTTTCTAATCCCAACATAGGCTTTTGTACTAAAGAATAAATTCCAAAGGGTCTTGAGACTTACATTTTGAACTGTTGAGAAGCAATATTCAATGTCAAAAACTGTATTTTCCTAATCCATTTAAAATCCCGATGACTACTACTTTTC
This sequence comes from Turdus rufiventris, assembly GCA_013186435.1. Taxonomy (NCBI): domain Eukaryota; kingdom Metazoa; phylum Chordata; class Aves; order Passeriformes; family Turdidae; genus Turdus; species Turdus rufiventris. Next base: position 2,342,226 of record PYHW01010218.1, on the reverse strand, counting down.
TGTTTCTCATATAAATGCCCATTTTGTGCCTTTTTTCCCAAATGCCACAATTTTAAAAAATAGCATTCTGACTTTTTCTATTTTGTTGGTTTTCAATATAAATACATAAAATAGGAGTTCACCAATGCAAATATTGCACTTTTCCCTTTAGATTTATAGAAACATTTTAGAGAGACAATTTTAAACCACCTATAGTGCTTTACACACATCTGTATCCTTCAACAACGGTAGTTTTAAGGAACCAAGACAAAACCTTTTAAAGAGATGCCTTAAATAATCTTTTTTACAGATAAATAACTACTACCAAGATTCTGGGTATACATGTCATTTGACAACAACCAAAGCAACATTTTTTCTTGTGTCTTCAGTTCTTTCTTTCTTTTTTGTTTTGCTTTGTTTGTTTGTTTGTTTGAGGGTTGTTTGTTTTGGTTTTTTTGACTGCATGAATAAATATACCAAGACATCTTTTTATATCTCTGACTTTACATTTAAATCTGTCTCCATATATAAAAAAATATTCTTTTGTATTTAATGAATACTCAAAATCAGGCACAAAAAAAAATCTCCATATTCTGATGAATTATAAATTTTTGAAACACGTGAACATGAATAGATAACTCAGCAAAAGAAGTCTTTTGTGTTCCAAAACAGTACATGCCATGAATATAGATCAGCTTTGCTATTAAGAAAAGCAAGATCAAAAATCCTTGTAAAAAGACACACACAAAAAATTGCTGTACCTTACCCTGTGTATCTAAAATGCCAGAAATATGAGCATTTGAGCATTTTATACAAACTCTAAGCTTTTTCACTAAGATAACAAACATTTCTAATGTCTATCTTTATCTGTCATTTTTTTAGATTTTATTTTTCTGTGGAAAAGCAGAGCCTCAATAAATAAATAAATAAACCTTACTTTGGACAATAGCTTGGTACACACTATGTAACATGATTAAAGAGTTTCTTGTATTTTTAAAGATAATGTCAATGTACTCCTTAAAACCCCTTAAAACCCCTTGATTGCCTTTCACCTTCAACACAAACTCCATCAGGTGCATGTGGCCTTTTATTTTTTGTATGTATCTCTAAAAACCAATTTGCAGACAAAAATAATAAATGCAGATCAAAACTAACACTTTCCCTCTTCTTGACATTATCAACAGTTTTAAAACTGTGAGGACTCATTCTTGACCATCTTTCTTCTTTATTTTTTTTTTTTAATCATGGAATATAAATTATTTAAGAAAAGGATACCAGTTCTCAAAACATTAAACATTTCCAGTCATTTCTTTCAAAGGTGAAGACAGTTGTCAAAAATAATGTAGTCTATACAGTTTCCTTAAAAATTGGACAGAATTCAAAATCCATAATTGAGATTGTTCTGTTTTAAAATCAAAACTAAGCCAAATATCTATGACTGATCAGTGGAAAAAAATCAGCAAATATTTTTGTTCAAATATGTCTATGAAGAAAAGAGACACTTACCTAAAACCCCCAGCCTGTAATTGATAGTGACAACAATGACATTTCCGTAACTTGCAAGAATGCTGCCATCAATCATATTTCCGGTACCCTCCATGTAAGATCCACCATGGATGTAGACCATAACGGGTTTCTTGCTGTTCTGATCATGAATGTCTGAAAAAATTCAAGTAAGGAAAACACAATAAAGTAATAAAAAACATAAGAAAAATGGCATTAGTAATTTTAAAATTGCTTTAAATTACTTCGAATTACAGTGCTAAAAATAGTCTTAATTGCTTCCTATGTTTTCAATGTCACCATTATACACACTAGCTTACACAGTTCAGGACCATCATACAAGCCTAATATTTATAATTCAAAATTTCAAAGACTATTTCCTCTAAAATGGTCTCAGAGCACTTCAAATACATTCAATTTCATTAGAAATTTAATTTTAATAGAAATCTCTTAAAGCCTAAAAACCAAATTATGAAATAATCTTGGTTTCCTTAGAATACTCAGATTCAAATATATACCAATTTAGAAATATCTGTGCATTTAATAATGAAATTATAGCAATCATTCATAGCTTCCCATTTCTCATGGGACATAAAAATTGAAATTGTATTACCAATAGTTCAGTAAGAGATAATATCGCAAAATCTGACTGTTTTGATAGAAGAAAACGTAGTAGAGTGTTCCTTCTTTTAAACAGCCTAGGACTTAATAAATAGAATGTAAATTCATGCCCCAGATTTTTTTGTATTTAAATCAAATTATGTCTTTTGTGTTGCACTTTTCCTGGTCTGGTAGCAGCTAAGCCTCAAAGAATAGCCTTGAGTTAATGGTATTGTTGAACTTTTGTATATGTAGAAAATTCCTAACTACTTTTTGAAAGGTAAACAGCTGGATCTTTATCTCTAAGAGAAAGTTAAATGAAATTGACAAAATTTTTAAAAATTCTAAAGGAAAGTTAGATCAAATTGATATTACATATTTAACAGTGAGTTATAAAGATGTGCTAATCAATGATTGGGGTACATTTAGAACCAGATTAATCTAAAAAGCTTGGGTCTTGATCCCAGTGATGATTCACAATACCTAAATCTGGAACTAATGCTCTCTACAAAAACAATGTTAAGAGAGGCTAAGTTCCTTTATAAAGTAGAGGGCAACTCAGCAAGCTGCCATTAGATATACAAATCTTAAAAATGCTTCAGTGTATCTGCATTGAATCATAGCACTTCTTTTAAGTATGTAGCATGACATACGAGGACAGAGTCACTGAATATTCAACCAGATTTAGAAAAGAAATCTTTTGGACAAGCATATATTGAAGAGTGGAGTAGAGAGGCAGACAAAGAAGAAGCTGAGTTAAATACCTACATGTGAGTGATCTAGGTTTGAAAGCCTTCCAAACATCTTCTGTCAGGTTTATTAGGAAATACTAATACAAAAATGTGACCAGATAGTCAGTGTTTTATATACATGGAACTAATTAGAGCATACTCAAAGGTAAATTTTGATTGTCATATTCTTGTGTCTTTTTTTCTTTACTCATGTATACACTACCTTAAATATCACAAATTTCCAGCTGAGTTCAGGAATGTCCAGGCTGCAATGTACACCTGTCTACTTGCCAGAGTTTAAGGCTTGTCATTGATTCTGCTTCCTTTCCACTAAAAGATACATCCTTGCATGTTGTATTTTAAATGTTGTACTTGAGCAGCAGAACAAAAGTTTCTGTGATAAGATCTTTTTAATTGTTGTGACTACAAGAGTAGTACAGCAATTAAACAGTTACTTTAAAGAAATGACGTGCATTCTAGTGTATCTAATTTTTTTTATTGTCAGCATTTTCAGCAAAGTACATAAAAGTGATTCTTCTCTGCAGGCACAGCTAAGCCCTCACAAAACCTGAAAGCAGCAATTATTTAACAGAATTATTTGTGTTGCTGAATCACCTTTCCTTTCTCTCCCCAAAGTCTCATGGCACAATTTCTGTATTTAATATTTTCTTACTACCTATTTCTACCTCAGGGTTGAATCTTTCACTGACAAAGTCAATGGAAGGTTTCCACTTCCCCTTCAATGGGAACATGATTATCTTCAACATAAAGAAAATTAGCTTGATGCTTTATATGCTTAGGTCTAAAGCAGATACCCTTGTTAATAATGAAATCCTAGCATTTTATATATTTTAAAATAGGGTAAATAATAATGTGTTCATTAAATAGCATTTATTCTTAAAGTAATTTTTTTGCTTGTTATTTATCCTTTAACTTCAGGATTTGGTATAGAAATTATAATAATATCATTTGAAAAAAGTATGTTACACAGAAACAGGAAGGTGATAATCAGAATACAAAAATGTAATTTTAGAGTACTCTGCACAGTATTTCTGTGTTGTAAGAAAAAGTGTAATTCGGCAGTGAAGGTGGTGGAGTAGAGGGCAACCACAAAGACCTCAGGTTTTTATTAAGGTATTTTATATATAGACAGGGTAGCTACAATAAACTTGAACTACCAGGAAAAGAAGTGATAGTATCCTCACTGCATTGTCTGTGATTCTAAGGGAAATAGAGAGCACGTGCTTCAAAGTCATTTGAAATTTTGTCAGATGGGAGAAAACAGGAAAAAAGACATGGAATAACACTTTGGATTGGCCAAGCATGAGAGGATTAATAAACACATTGCTTTCAAGCCAGACCAATAAACTATCCAGGGTTTTTATCTTCGCATCTAATTTGATTTTTTTTCTCCTTAATTTGGTAAATACATGTAAACTGACAATGTAATTTTAATGAAAAGGAAGGGTGAGAATAGAGGAAGATTTCATGACTTCTTTCTATTTTGGTGCATCTTAAATAGATTTGTTGTGTCAAGGTAAGGAAAAAAAAATGTTTCCATCTAAAACTTCTTTGGGGTATTGTGAACTTTTAGCATTTCCTTTCAAGAAACCCAATCTAACTTTGAAAGAAGTCAATGAAAATTATTGTTAGTGATTTCAGTGGGAATGTGGTCAGAGCCAGAATGAATGTGTCTCAGAGGCTAGCTGATTACAGGAAAAAACAATAAAGCAACATCAACAGCTTCCTTTATTTTTGTGTCCTGAAATAAACCACATCCTGTGAGAAAAAACAAGTAAATAAAAATAGCAAAGACAAAGCACAATTCAACTGCATCAATGTACAGCATGTGCACTGGGAAAACAGTGGAAGTGAAAGGAAGGATATATGTGAGTTTTTTCATGAATTTCAAACAAGTGAATATACAAAATGTGTAGGAAGGAAAAGATCACATGCATGTCTTTAAGTTCCATTTTCTCAACCTAATAAATAATAGCGGGGAAAAAAATATGTGGTTCCAAATAACATTTATGTTACTCACTTCACACATATTTAGGAATAAACTTTACACCTATGTCACGGAGGCGCTGCAGTCATCTATATGCTAATTTAGATTTTAAAAAGAAAAACAATCAAAGTAAATTCTAAAGAAGAAAATAAAGAAGCACACTGATGTGAGCTTCTGCAAATAAAGGACTAAAAATCATGTTGAAATAACAGCAATAATAATAACAATAATCATTCTTATGATAACAAAAATTGAAAAGTTTATGTTCATGCATCAGGGTCAGGCTTTGAAAAAACAAAAAATACCTTCATCTTCACCACGATCATTACTGGTTATATCATCTGCGCTTTTCTTTGTGTTGGCTCCTGGGATCATATTGAGGAGGAGAATAAAGGGAAAAAAGAGAATTCAAAACCAGCAGGTTCTCAAAAATAAAAAACCACTAGTACAAAAAATGTAACAAAAATGTCAAAATCTGTTACATTTGAAATTGAAAAACAAAAAAGATGCAAACTGCACATAAACATAAAATGTCAAGAAGAACAAATTGAAAATATTTGAAAAAAAGTATCATATTCTGTGACAATGCAGTACTTTAGTTAAAAGTGATTTCTGCAAAAAAAAAAAAGAAATTAATGTGCTATTAAAAAAGAATAATATAAACCAAAAAAGAAAAAATCACCAAATTATGTTTTTTACATAAGAAATGCAATTTTCTTATTCTGTTCTGTAACCTTGTAGAAATAATGCTTTCAGTTACTTTCTTCAATAACTTAACATTTTATTAATCCTCAGTAGAATTCATTAGGAAATAGCTACAACCTGAATTTTGGATAAAACGAATGCAAATAAAATGATCATTTGAGTTTTACACAACTTGACTGGACCAAGACAAACCATAAAGACCTTCTTAGAATTTAATCTTACTTCCCATATGACCAAAAGGATATTTTAAACAAGACTGTAAACAAAAGCGAAACAGTGTTGAGTCAATCTTAGACATGAAATTGGTCCAAAACCAGCCTTGGTTTTTTGCTGCATTTCATGTTCTTTAGAAAAAGCTAGAAATCGACTGAAAACATTTACTTACCATGATAAAGAACTTACATTTCTTTATTAGAAGATTTAGTAAATGATATATTTTAATTTGTATTCAATATGCTTTCTTAAAATACTTTTGAGGTGCACACATGCACACAGGCACACACACACGTAAACATTTATTCTCATACAGCTCATAGCCTGTGCGTATGGCAGCAAGAGGAAATAAACATAGTTTTCACTATGCCCATCCTTGGGCAATACTTCTGTTTGCTGACTAAAAAAATAAAAATACACCAAGCTATTCTTGCAGCCAGCATTCTACTATACTGTGCTTTCTCCTGTAGCCCTCTGTAACATAAAGTTACTTGATAAGGAGTGAAGCAAGAATAGGAAACTCAGTTTATAATTTAGCTTAGAAATTAACATAGCTACTAAAGAAATAAGATGGTCTAAGCTCTCTAAGCATTATTTTCTTGAATTTCCTTTATTCTGAAGTGCCCTTTTAAGACATGATGAAAAAGAGAAGTATACTTTAAATTGTTCATGTATGAAATCTAAATTTGTCACAGATACATCATATTTAAATAAATATTATTTACTCCTTTTATCTTCATTTTTAAATTCTACTTTTTAACTATATTTATATCCCTCAAAATCCAAGATTTCAATTAAATCTCCATGATTGTAAAACAGAATATCTTTATTAGTAGTAAAGTATTTAAGATTTTCTTAATATATATGGTTTTGGAATCAGCGTACTAGTTGATTTGTCCTCTGGATACACATTTTCTACAGGCATTTTCTGGAAGCTCTACCACTATGTATGCAGTGATGATGATTAGTGAGCAAAAATGTGAAAAAACAGTGACTGATACTCTGTCTCCACATAAAGTCTCCACCTTCAACGCTGTTGTACAAAAGATATTGTTTATGCAGTACACCAGTGGATTCATTATATAGATCCAGTACATAATTAACTAAAATATCTCTGTGAATGAAATATAGATGTTTTCTAATCTCTAATTTCTTTCAGAAGTAAAAGATACAGGCTCATAATCTCAGTCACCATCCGCATTTTGTCCTTTTAATCAACATTGTTCCAAATTACTTACAGCCCAATGAAGGTTGGATACTTTCTCAGGTGATATATAAATAAAGTTAATTTTGTATTTAAACAAACTAAGTACACAGCCTTGCCTATAAACTATTTTTGATTAATGTAAAATATTTATGAAAAATATTATTTATATGCAACAAATACATATAGAGACAAGCTGGAATGCACATAACAAATTTCAATACTAGTTTCCCCAGGGAGGTAGTCTTTTAATTGTTTAATGAAAAATCTCATCATCATATGGAAAATATAAAATAAACTACCATATATTTCTTATTCCTATGAACTAAAAAAAAAAATCAAAATCAGTGTGACCCCATATATGCAGCACCTGTAGACAAAAACTGTGTGTGCAATTATTAGGACTGTAATTCCTCTTTCAAGTATTTTTGAGTGAAAGAAGTAGTTCTGTCCCAAAACATTTTAATTTGTGTACTATGTCACCCCAAAAACTTCAATACACATATGAATAACATATTGCAAGGATTTTCTCTTTAATGTGCTTCCCAATGGGACTCTAGCTCAGTGTACTTCTGAAAAAAACAACACAAGTGTAATAAGAATTTAGAAAATGTGCTCATGTCATGCTATTAGATGTATCACCTAAAAAGGTATTAAATATTCAGAAAAAAACCTGTAATTTATTATGTATTTATTTACAATGTGAATAGAAGGGTTTCATGTGGGCTATATTTTTTATGTCTTAGAAGCATTGCAAGCAATACAGTTGGAAACATTAAGAGAGTAAACATCTCTAAAAGGATTTGATTTTGAAACATTGATCAGTGTGTTAATAAACTATTAAAATGTAGTATATTTCATTTATCTATGGATGTACAGTCACCTTGTACTCCCAGATTTTTCTCATAGCCATGCACAAAACTATCACAAATGAAGAAGTCACCCTGCTGTAAGTATGTCCTCTGGCTTACATTTCTTTTGCATAATGAATAAAAACCTCATTCAGAAACAGATTTTCTGTTTTTGTAAGTTGTCCCAGTTGTACTGACAATTTATGCTACATCTTCCTCCATTCAGATAATATGAATCACAGATATGTAATATAGGCAGGTCCCATGCATCCAGATTACCAGGCTTGCATATTAGGTATTCACTCTGAAGCCCCTAATGGCAGCAAAAAATCATCCACAACTGCTTAAGCTGATGCTATTTCTTTGCATTTTATATGCAATTGCTCCATCTGTCACAGAGTATACCTTTTGACCCCATTTAAATTTGGAAAAGGGCTCAGTTTTCAGAAATCACACAGCATATTATTAGTTGTATGACCTCTCCATTTCACATAGCACATGCTTAACCTTCTGGAAATTTCCAGTTCAAACCAGATTAATACAGGATTTAACAGTCACTCTCTCAGTGATACGTCTTATTTATACAGACATTTTATTAGAACTCCAAAGCTCTTGTTTTCCCCTCCTATGAAAACTATTATAATTTTACAGTCAGATCAAGTCAAGAGTCCATTACTGTCTCAAGAGCACATTAGAAAAGCAAAATTTCAGCATTTCTCCTAAGTCTTTTAAGTCTCATCTAGTGTGCAAGACTTGAGTCATTTCATGCCCAAAAAAAAGGGGTCCATCAGTGGGGTAGTTTGGCTATCATAGCACTGCTCATCCCTATGGCCAAGGCTCTCCAGCTATAGAGTTGTAACAAGAAGTTCTAATTTGGCAGCTGAAGACAGATTAAATGAGGCATTTGACACTTCAAATAGAGTGGAGGAAAATGATTTTTTAGAATTGCAGCTTGTTAAAGTGATGTAGAAGTTGACTGGATCCTCTATGCTAGGAAAGATCACAAAGGCGGGCAATAGATCTATACACCACTTGTTTGGAAGTCTGATCATTTAATCAAAGAAAGAAAAATATATTCATATTGCCTAGATTCAAATAACTATTTTTCTTAACTGAATAATGGCAGCATGTGTGTGTAACTGTGTACGGATGTACACTTATAAGCAAATATGAACACATAAATGCACATGAAAAAGCTCTATACAGCTAATCAGCTTCCAAAAAGAAATCAGTTTGATTTTCTGGCACCTCCTCCCCAAAATCATGTTACAATTAAGATTTAATACATCAACAATGTGCATAACTCCAGCAAACAGCCATATTTAATGACTTCAATTACGTACTTAGCCATAAATTAGACACCTTCTAATTCTTTCCTTAATAATATGAACACTTGTTCTAGGTAGTTTTCAATGTGAAACTCAATGAAAGCTCAGAAATTTGCTTAAATTTGCCCGAATGAAATGTGTTCAGTCTTGTTTTAATTCCTATATTATCACTGAACACCAGAAGACACACGATTAAAGTAGCCATTCTTCTAATGCCATTAATAACAACAAAGCAAAACCATTTGGGTAAAAGCAGCGACACTTAACTAAGGATCATGCAACATAACTTAATTCATGCTCCTAATCACTCCAGCTGCAGCACGCACAAAACTTATTGGGATTCCTGAGAAAACACATAGATGCTGTTGTATATCCAGGAAATGTTCCTTTTCAAGAAAAGAAAATTAAAGGACAATTTTGTGTGATATCCCTAATTGGATGGACTGTAAAGAAGATCAGCTGAAATCCCTACAGTTTTGTTTTCCATGTATTAGCAGGGATTAAATCAAAAAGAAAATGCTGTTTCACAAGCCTTTTCAAATAATTTCAGAGAACAAATAAAAAAATCTATTGAAAAAGAAAAATTCTGAGGTTGAAAAAGAGGTTGCATAAAATATATGGGATTGTTATATTACTTCAGTTATGTACTCTATCTTGCCTATAGGTTTCAGTTACATGATTACACAAACAATTTTTTTCTTCAGAAAAAAAAAATTGCTTGCATCTTTCTGGGCATTAACTGTCCCATACACAATGAGTGTGGGAAGATACTGTACAAATGGCAGTATGCTGAATACTGCTCTTATCAAATAAAGACAGAAATAATGACTAGTCCATGCTCTTAATTATGATGTTTCCCTGGACAACAATAAGTGCCTTAAATCAGTCCGTCATTAAGTTTTAAATGAAGTTTTATTTTCCACTAAGTTAATACAGGGCAGTGGAATTTATGAATTGTCACACAGAGGGTCCCACATAATTCTACAAAAGACTACAAGCACTTTTCAGAAGAAGGGATGTTGTGAATACAATTGTTCACTATGATTTAATAAGAGTTATTAGATCTGTGATTTATATGGGAGTTCCTTTCCTTATAAATTTATTGCACACTAGTATGCTGATATGGATTCAACTCAATTAAGAAATTATAATATCTCACAGATTCTGAGGTAGAGAATATCCTTAGATTATCTCTATAGATAATATCTATTTTGATCACAAGTTAGGAGCAAAAGGAGCTAACAAAATTGTAGCAACAGTTATTACTCAGGAGAGATGTTAAATGAAGTTTTGGCTGGTCTACCTGCTGATTACAGTATTCTTTGTTAAATAACTGATACAGATCTTATTCCATGTATGATATAAAAGAAAAAAACTGTAAGTTATGTAACTGGGAAAAATCAGGTTTCTTTCCCTTTTGTCAAAGCTTTCACTGTACTTCAAAATTTTCCTATATACTTAATTTTTGGAAAGTGAGCAATGTATTTTAAAATTATTAAAAATAGGTGATATGATGAAGATAAACGCTGACACTTATACTGTACACATGTTATGGTTGCTGAAAGAAACACACCTAAATGTTATTTCTTTTTCTGAAAATATTTGCATTTACTTAGATTGTATTTATTAATCCTGGAAAAGAATTTATAAAAAAGCATAAATTTTGTATTTCGACCTCTGTTAATTCGTTTTGGCACACTTTTCATCGCCTACATTTGCTTTGAATAAAAATTACCAATAATAAGAAATTTTAAAGTTATTGAATTAAAATTTAACATATTGTTTTAATTCATCTTCATATTAGCAAATTATTATTATTTTAGAGGAGTCATAAATAAAATAGAAATGAGGTAGCCACATAAATGCACTAATAGTTTTTATAAGGCTTTTTGTCATGCAAGTTGCACCATAACTAGAACTTACTGTCTTCTAAATAGAGTACATTTCTTTGACAAAACAATCCATAATGGCTCAAAAGAAAGAGTGCATTGTAAAGCCTATCCTTTCAGTGACCTCCAACAGATAAGAGGAGTGTTTCTTGCACTTCCAGTGTAACTGAATCTGCTTTATTCGATGGAAAACTGGTCTAGGTCTGCAGTGCTTACTGATTCAATAATGAAAGACTAATTAAAACCATAAAACTATCGTATAGCTTAATTAATTCAGAAAGCACATATTTTTTCTGTGTAAGCATCAGTTGAAACAGTCAGTTTGAAAGCATAGCAGTGACCTCAAATAACTGACATTTCTCTGCTGAAGTGATGCACTTGTGAAAGTGTGAATGTAGTAAAGCTGTGTCCTAGTTTCAGCTGATACAGAATTAATTTTCTTCATAGTAACTTGTACAGTGTGGTATTTTGAATTTAGTAGAGAATTATGTTGATAACACTCTGATGTTTTAGGTGTTAGTGAGTAATGTTTGCCCTAAATCAAGGACTTCTCAGTTTCCCATGCTCTGCTGGTGCACAAGAAGCCAGAGGACCATGGCCATATACTGGTAGGATCTATAAGTCCCACTGCAAAGTTTGTTCAGAGTATATTAATACTGCACTGTCAAGTCAGTGAGTGTAAGACGAGTTAAGTGCAATTAGATGCAGAGTGGGAAAAGGTAGCTGGCATGATGAGTATACTACAATTGAGTTGCAATAATGTATACGACTTCTAAATTAGAAGATAATCCAACATTTGCTAATAGTCAAAATTCCCAAGCTTAGATGCAACTACGTTCTAGTTAATGTAGACAAGTAGAATTTGCAGAAAGAGTTGAGCAATGTCAACTTAATACTACCTATCACCAAAGGGTGAATCTTTCAAATACGTTTAAGAGAAGTTCCTATGTGCCATTTAAAATGACTGAATGAACCCTCTGGACAGACAACTGAACACTGCAAGCACGTGCTCTGCATTCAAGTGCTGGTGAAGTTGTTTGTGCAAATTCTCCCTTTGGACATTTGTAGGCACCACTGGAAGCTGTGAACTGAATAATCAACTCTTAAGAATACATCTAATTATTTGATGCAGCTATTTAATTCTTCATTTTGAAGACTAGTTCAATTTCTGGTTGTCTTTGGAGAATTCAGGAAGTAATTGTGTTTGTTATGTCAGAGAATCCCGTGAAACAATAATTTTATTCCATTGTGATAGATAATCCTTGGCACTATTTCTTGATGTTTACTGGATCTTTGACCCCTTAGTTTTTATTTGGAAATCTTGGAAGTGTTAATTACAGGTAAATAGAAGGTCCCTGTGACACATCCAATGGAGATAAAAACTTTTGAGGGTTTTGAGGTTATTTTGTTTGGCTGGTTGGTTTGGTTTGGTTTGGTTTTAGCATATAGCCATGTTTTCAGGGGTTTTTTTTGTCTACTACATTTTAATGACGTCTTCATCTACACACAACAATGTATTAAATCTTACTGGAATTAATTATACCAAACCAACTAAACAATTAGACTATCAAATAAATAAGTTGCGAATAAAAAAAGTAGAAATTTAAAAGATGGAATAGAATATACTATAGTTATCTGGGGGAAAACCAGAGCTAAGTTGTATATGATGAAAAGCTTTACAATGTGGAATATGAATATTTAATTATTCTAATAATTCCCAAAATAATGTGGGCACAAAAAAGATTTTCCCTAGAATCAAAAAACAGACGTGTATAAAATAAGATAAAACCTTGAATATAAAGTTCATGTAAATATTTTATTCATTATTACTCATTAATGAAAATGTATTGACTTTTCAAAACAGAAATTAGTGTCCTTATCTCAAACAATTGGCACTATGTTTTTGTCATCCACTTGGTAAGATTTTTTTGTTTTCACAGAAAAATATTAGGGAAGAGGAATGAGGAAGGGAAAGCACAGACAAAATCTGCAGCATTCTGTATTATCTATAGTCTAACTGCTTTCAAGCATTCTTTTTGGGCATATTATGAAGCTGTGATATTTCATCTACAATATTAAAGTGGAACACAGACCATTTTTTTTCAAACATGCTATATAATTATTAATTATATTAAGCCTTAGAACTTGTGGTCAGAATCATGATTTAAACTCAAAATTCAGCAACACAGCACTGAGCTCAATAGTATCTGACCTGTCTAAACTCCATTATTTGAAAATATCAGTTGGTTTTTAATAATTTGTGAATTATATATATGTGCTGGTGGAAAAATATCTTTTGTCTATTGAACAAACTGGATGAGAACTCGTATCTCTTTTTGACTTTCCATTTTGCAATGTTCCAAGCATAATTCACATTTTGTACTTTCAGTGTTGGGGCTCATGCTTTACTCAAAATTTAGAAACTAGTAACAGTGGCTTGTAAATTAAAACTATCTGACAGAAGCAGGAAATTAGAAGTAAGTAATAAAAAGCCCTTTTTGGTGTAAATACTACATGGCATGTGCCATTTGATACAATACAAAATAATAGATTGATATAATATCAATATTGTATTATATGATTTACTATTCCCTTTGAAGAAAGGCAAGTTAAATTTTGCATTTCATAGGAATTATATATTAACTACATGGAATTAGATGTGAAATGATACAGCTTATGTATGCAACTACTTCTGAGAAATTGAATTCCAGTCATCTTTGACTAAATATAAGTGGTTCTTGTGAAAAGGAACAGGTCAAGTTTTTCTTCTTTTGACTTATTTAAGCAATATTATTGTAGATGTGCTGATGTTATTTGTTGTCATCTGCAACTTCAAGTCCTACAGAAAAAAACCACATTAGTACTGCATTTGTATTCAGCTGTAGAAGAGAGCTGAATGTTTCCTTTTCTCAATCAGTGCAATTTACAATTTAAAACACCTACCATCTATTTGAGGAAATTAACTATAATTGGTGGTTGTGCTCAGGAAAATAAGCCACAGAACATGAGTCTGTTGAAGGTCACTGACAAAGGGATTTAGTGAGGTTGTATGAAGGTAAAATTGGCACAACATCAGTCCAAATTATACCTGCCTGTATGCTGTTGTTACTCTGTCAGTCATACCAGGACTGAAACACACTTACGTGAACAAAACAGAAATACTGGCACCACAGCCAGCTTTCCTACTACTAATGGCAACAAGAAGGTATCAGATGCAATAACATGGCAAAAAACTAATTGCTGTGATCAAATCTGTCAGGGTTTCCTCTTGGCACCAACCAAACCTCCTGTCCAAGCTCAAAACCTCCTGGCAAAAACTATGTGGTGTAGCAGATGAACTCACCCTGTGCCTTTAAACTCTCCCCTCCCCTCCCCTCCCCTCTGAAGAACACTCAGCTTCTGCCAACCGTTTTTCTCCTGAGGCATAATTCGAAAGGAACCAGGTGAAAGGTGATTTTTGTAGTAGTTGTTCCTCAGCTGGACAGCTGCCAAAAGGCAAATTCCATTAGTTCCACTGTATGTGTATGTGGTTGTACGTGTGTGTCTGTGTGACATTTGCCAAGTTCTCACACTCTTTTTAGGCTTTCATGCCTGGATCCTTTAGCAACAGAGGAAAAATCTGAGAATGTTCTTTGTACTGTGTTTTACTTTTCAGGCACCACTGTGGGTACTTTCATATTTCTTACCAGTAAACCCTTGTGAAATTGGCCACAGAAAGTGAAAAGACAATCATCAGTCCATTATACCTGACTAAATCTGGTGACCTACCATGATTATTATGGGATAAGGAAAAAGCTACAGATATTATCTATCTCTGCTTCTGAAAGGTCTTTTCCCTACAACAATCTTGCTGATACATTGGGGAGATCAACATATCACGGAAGGTCTGTTTGGAATTGACTCCATGACTGCTAACAAAAATGGTCAACAGCTCAATGTCTGAGTGGAAACCAGTAACCAGTGGTGTTTCTCAAGGGTCTGTATTAGGACCAATACTATTTAATATCTCCATCAACGACACAGTGGGATTGAGCTCACCATCAGCACCAAGCTGTGTGGTACATTTGACATGAGGAAGAGAAGGGCTGCCAGTCAGAGGGACCTTGGCAGGCTTGAACAGTTAGCCAGAGTGATCCTCATGAAATTCAACAAAGCCAAGTGCAAGGTCCTGCATCTGAGTCTGGATTCCAGCATCAGTAGAAACTGGACATGAATGGATTAAGAGCAGCCCTGCAGAGAATGGTTTTGGAATACTGGTGGATGAAAAAATTGGACATAAGATATCAGTGTGGGCTTGCAGCCCAGAAAGCCAATCAAAATCTTGGCTGCATAAAACCAAGCATGTTCACCATTTCTGAGGGCTGTGGTTTTATTCTGCATATTTTCTAAAATCTCTGACACTTTAGGTTTGAAACAAGTTTAATTATTCTTGCAAAAAATCTAGGATGTGAAATTCTGCAAAATATTATATAGAGTTCAACAAACAACATTCTACATTTTAGCATTTCAAAATAAACCCCTGCTGTCATCCATATTTTAACTCTGGTGATATAATTTTCCACATGATCAAAGTGCACTGCCCTTTTCTGTCCCATATTGACTTTACTACATTTCATTTTAGTATCTCATTTCACAGGTCTCTATATAAATTTCCCTTGGAAGCTTATTACAGATTTTTGTACAAAGCAGCAATTCCAGTAACAACCCTTAATTTGTGATTCAGACTCTTGCCTTTGAAAATAGATTTCAAATTCATTAATATCAGCAGTATGGTACAAACAAGATCATTAAAGTAATTGATAATGTTCCCTCTCTCAAGAGTAGCTCTCAGATTTTTGTACCAAGAAACCAACATCATCTGACAAGTTATTTTCTTCCAACTCTTCCTTTCTTTCCTTAGCATGTTTTTGATCCTGTGACACCATTCTTTTTCTTCACAGTAGTTGAGCTTTTTAAAGTGATGTTCTTATCTTTTCCTCACAAGAATTTTATTCTTTTTTTTTCCCCTCATTTTTTGTGTTATTATGTTTTAATTTGTCCATTAACTTTACCCTAGGATCATGCCTAACTACTCACAATATGTACTTTTGTACCTCTACTTGTTTTGGTAGGGTAGAGATAATTTTCTTTCCAGTAGCTTGTATGGGTTATGTTTTGGATTTTTGCTGGAAACAGTGTTGGTAACACAGGGATATTTGAGCTGTTGCTGATCAGAGCTTGCACAGAGTCATGATCTTTTTTGCCTCTCGCTCCACCCTACTCCACCAGTGTGAGGGCTGGGGATGCACGAGGAGCTGGGAGGGGACACAGCCAGGGACAGAAGGCCCCAGTTGACCCAAGAGATGTCTCATACCATGTGGCTTCATGCTCAGCATATAAAGCAGGGCATGAAGGAGGAAGGCAGGGGGATGTTCAGTGGTGGCATTTGTCTTCCAAAGTCACTGTTACACGTGACAGATCCCGGCTTTCCTGGAGAGGGCTGAATAACTGCCTGCACATGGGAAGCAGTGAATTAATCCCTTGTTTTGCTTGGTCTGTGTGCACAGCTTTTGCTTTATCTATTAACCTGTCTTCATCTCAATCCATGAATTTTCTCACTTTTACCCTTTCGATACGATCCTCCATCCCTCTGGGGGAGGAATGAGTGAGCATGAGTGAGCTGGCTGGGGTTTACCAGGTCAACACTCTAGAATATAAAAATTAATTCAATCTCATCCTCTCTTCAGTTATTCTCCATCTTTCAGCATTCAGTAATAACTGAATGCTATTTCAGTTTCTCTGACAATTCTTGTTCATATCATCTTGTTCTACTCTCTTTTTCTTTTCTAGGTATTTAGTTTTACAAGAAGCAACAGACAATATGCATTTCTCTTAGTGTAGTCAGGAATTAAAGATGTATAAAAACAGTTAAACATATATATATATAGATGTATTTTGATATATTTTGATAAACTGAATTAGAAGAAAAATTACTAACACCTATATCCTTAGATACATTAATTATAAACCAGCATGTTATTCCCAAAAAAGGGTAGAGAATAAAATTATTGATTTGCCAATTAAATGCTTCAGTGTCTAATTAAAATAAATTACAACAAGAGATTAGTAAGAACCTATAACATATATATATTAAAATCAAGGGAAAAAAAAATTACTGTAGCCTAAGGAAAACAGTCATTAGAAGCATCAAATAGCATTTACATACATACACAGAAAATAAGCTATAGCTCTCTTAAAAAAAAAAAAAAAAAGCAAAAGCATCACTCTTTGATCTGTCAGAAATCTTGATTTTAAAAATGTTGATAAAATTTATTTGGATTTTCAAAAAAACCTTTCATAAACCTTTTTCCATGAAATTTTGAGAACATAATTATTCATAGAGAAAGAGGTGAAGTAATGTCATGGATTTTTAAAAAGCAACAGAGGGTATGTTATATTGAAACCAGAGGTCAATTTTCAATCTAGCAAAAGATTAATGGTCTAGTGAAATATTCTGTATATTAAGCTGATGTTATTTAACATTCTGTTAATGACCTGGAAAAGAGGATGAATTATCATATTGTACAATTTGCCAGGCACAGAAACTACATGAGCCAAGGCTAGAAAGGATATGAATATCTTCAAAGGCAGTTTATAAAGTTGGGAAATGAGGGAGCTATGCTTTTTAAACTTAAGGAGCTATTTTTTTTTTTTATTTAAGTCACAAAAACATATAAATGCCTGTGAAATAGGAGCTATTCACTCTGCAGTCCATGGAGATAAACAATGCCTGCCCCACTTTTGAGACAATTTCAAACATGGTATATTTCTTTCTCTTTCTTTTCTTTCTGAGTAAAAAGTAAACAGCACAGTGCTGGATGTACTCCTAAAGTAGTATGTTTAAAAACTAATAGTCATGTTCAGTAGTAGCAATCGCTGGAGCCAGATACAAGATTTTTAGATTCTAAATAATCCATAACTTCCAAAGAAAAAGGCTTGGGCATTGCTCTAGTCATAGTGATGGAAAGCTTAAAAAATATTGCCAAATACAACACTCAATACCAAAGCACAGCATGAAATTATTCTGAAAATACAGAAATCTTGTGCATTGACATATAATAGCCAGGTATAGCAGGTTTTATCAGCAATGCTACATTTGCATCCAGATTCTTTTTTACACAGCATATAGCAGAAAGTCTTCCATCAGTACTCTATATTTCTGGAAGACAAAAATGATTTTATATGTGACAAAATTCAGTTAGAGCCCTCAATTACATCAAAAGAACAGAAAAAATAACAGGAATTATAACACTGTTGAATTGTTCCTTTACAGATTCATGTAGTAAGTAAGCCAACTTTTCTGTGAAAACACAGTGTTGAATTCCTCTAAAGAAATGAATATATTTAAAAGCTATTAATCTTTAACAACTCAAAACCAATAAATGCTTTTTAAAAATGTCAATGACAAAATGAAATAAAATACCAAATATTTATTAGCATTTGGTACCATTATTAGCATTTAAGCATATTTGCCATATAGTTGGCACCAATAAGTCAAAAAAGGCAAACCACAGACTTACTTTTAATTTAACTGAGATAAGTGGGAGTGATTTATATTCAAAATAAAAGTTATGGAACAGAGATGGTGAACTGTGTCTTTCATGGCATAGATTGATCACCAAACTCTCTATGAAGAAATCCCAGTGAAGTTTAGTTCATACAGAAGTCCCTTGCACCATCAAGATTCCTTATTCTGATGCATGAGAGGACTGACAGTTTGAAAGAAAGGATAAAAGTATTTTGTCTGGTCCTAAAACACTTTCAATTTTTTTCTCAGATTTAATTGTGTTTTGGAGAAAATAGATATTTATAATAGCATAAACATTTAAGATATGGTAGCAGTGAATTTAAAAGCCCATACTAAATTGATACTAGGATCAAAGAAGGAGTAGTTACTGTTCCTAGTTCTCACATTGGATCACAGAATCCTAGAATTAAGTTTCCAAAAGGGTTGGTTTTGTTCTCATTGATTTTATTAAACCTTTAAAGTTTGCTATATTATTTGATCATACTAGTTTCCACCTTTATGATCATAAAGGGATATCACTTTGTTAAGGGATAAAATGTGGTCCTCTGTTCACCCTTAGAAAATTACACAAGCTTCATATTTTTCTTAAAATTAACTTTCTCAAAACATCAAAGCCAATCACACAATTACCTGTACACAAGTACACAAAAGAATTGCATCTCAGTTTCTAAGGTTAATTAAAATTTGCAGTATATGTGCCTGCTAACTTAGTTTCAGAATGGACACAGTAGTAAAAGGAACATACAAAAGTCTGTCCTGAAAGCAGCAACAGTGATAGGAAGCCATTGTCGCCAGACAAATCACCCTAACATCCACACAGATGACAGGCTGAACTGATTCAGAACTGCAGTGATGTTGCAAAAAAATGCACCGAGTTGTAATAGAAATAACATTTTTTAAAAAACCATGAGCCTAGCACAGCTTCCCACACACAACTGGCAATACAAATCCAAGGTGTTTGGCTACACAATTTTAAAATTGGAATAAATAATTTTTACCTGTGAAATATTTTTGAACACAGCATAACTAATTTTTTTTCAAATTTTCACCAGAAATCTATGCTAACTGACAGAGAGCAACTGTACCTATATATGTACATATAATTAAAATAACATCTCTTTTAAGGATTGAGGCTGCACTGCCCAAAATTAGAAGGGAAAATATTATTATGTCTAAGGAGAAAAATAAGAAAATAATGAATAAGAAAAGAATAAGAATAAGAATAAGAATAAGAATAAGAATAAGAATAAGAATAAGAATAAGAATAAGAATAGATGAGCATTCATGACTCACAAGAGGGATTGGTTATTAACTGCTATATCGTGAATGAAAGTACACTCCTGGAAATGGGCAGAGGGAGAGAAGAGAATGCTGATGTTTCTTTGAATCTCCAATGTATCACGACGCTTACATCATGCTGCGTGGGGTTACATCATGTTAGGACTAGTGATGTAACCCGTCGCAATGCAATGCACACATCGCATTCAGTCAGCACTTTTTCAGCTTGTCCACATGATCGCCAAGAGAGGCTTTCTTGAGTTAATTAAAATTATTGTATTTCTGTGGTATTTATGGGTGGTCATGAATAGAAACTTTTTTGGCTTAAGAAAATGCGGGAAGGAAAGCAGAACTTCAAAGCATCCTAAATATAAGAAAGACAAATGTGTAAAATATGCAGGAAGGCTTGGTCTGATGATGATATGAAAAGCCGCCCACATGAATACATTATACAGTAAACTGAGGAGCAAGTGAATCAGGGGAGAAATACCAGATGGATCACTCTCACTATAAGCATAATTAGAGATAAAATATATCCATGTGTTCAGTCAGAAGGTTCTGCTTTTGCTGAGGGGAAAAGGGGGCACTGTTTTTTTTTTATTTTATTTTTATTTAGTTTTTTTTTTAGTTTTTGTTGTTGTTGTTGTTTATTTGTTTGTTTTCTTATGGAATGTGGTAAGTAGAATTTTAAGGTGGGACTTAAGGATAAGCTTTTCCTACATGGTGTGGATGTTGTGCTCTTGTGCTCTCAGACCAGTCTTCAGCTTAGGTGAAACAACAATTTCTATGCAGAACCAGGCTGCTGAAGGTACTGGAACAGGGGCATTTCCAGTGTCTCCAGTGCACATGCTGGAGTCTGTGACAGCTAAACTGTGGTTGATGGTGGAGCTGGTGCCCAGCAGAGTATTCAAGCAGCTGGAACAGCTGCAGCAACTGTGACTAGAGCCAGCTAGTGCCCACCAATTGTAATAATTTGCCTAATTTTTTAAGACTGAAGTAAAAAAAGTCTCATCTTTGTCTTACCTTATTCCTTCCTTTATTTTCTTAGTCTAGCCTTAATGCTAGTCCCTAAAGCTTGAGCAGAAGCATCAGAATATAGGTACAGGCAATTTTTACAAATACTGTCATTTTGAAAATATGACAGATATTTAAATGCATGGTTGAAACTTGTCATAGGCCCCAGAAAGTTTTTTATATCCCACTTGATTTTTTACACTATCCCCTGGGAAACACTCTTTTTTCAAAATGCTTATACATAGAAAAGACAAACAGCATACTCAAGGCTTACTCAGAAAGCCACTCTTTTTTGATTAACCCCATACTTCTTAATATTTATGTTTAGTTGGAGAAATAGCCATGGCCATAGGATGCAAAAAAAAAGTGGCAAGGATAGTATGATGTCATATGGTAGTACAGTCTTGCTTTTTCTCCTGTAAGATTTGAGCATAAATTATATCAAATTATGTCTATGGAAAACTTTGCATTTTCAGCATTGCTTTCATGTCCAGTTAATGTTTCTTTCATTTTGTTTATCTTTGCAATAGGTTGCAGAGGATGTACAGAGGATGCAGAGTCCTGGTGATTTTCCACTCTGCTCCCACCTTGTACACAGAGCTTGCTCAAACACACGTGTAAACAAAACCAGATAACATCAATTTCTGTCAAAGAACTGAATGTAAATGGAATAATTTTTAAGGCTGGTCTTCAAATTAGATGTGAAAATGCATTCGCTTCCATTGGCAATTATAGTCATGAAAGCATTACCATTTATTGACTAAATCCCACCCTTTCTGTCATCTGCTTATAACTATCTTCTTGCAGAAGCTAATTCAACTGCACGTGTGATTTCTTCACAGCTCATCTCAGACAAAAATGTGTCAAGTTAGCAAAGAATGACTCTTTAAACTGATAAAACTAAAACACTTTGACTGAAATAGGTTAGGAGACAATCATTTGACTAGCTTCACTAGCAGAGGCAGAAATTGCTATATTGGAGGGTGGCAAGCAGTGACTTTCTTTGCTGGCACAGCTGCAGTATGAAGAGCATACATCCTCTTCTCTGAAATACTTAAGCAGGTGAGAAGTCACTAACAGAGAAGGAACTATTAAGAATTTACTGGAGAAAGATAAACACTATTTCAATCTCTAAGAGTGAAGCTAGAAAGCAGAGTGGTATTATGCCGTCAGTAAACAGGAACCACAAGTGATAAAACAGCAGATGTAAATGAAGGCACTCAATACAACTGTTTCTCAAAAATACATGATTCCAAATTGCAAAAGAAGCTTTAATCTCATCTTTATATCTTCCTTGTCTTTCACCTTTAATGACAAGACAAATCAAATTCCCCTATAGTAAAATAATACTAATGAAGTGCTTGAAATCAGATCACAACACAGTCAAAGAGATTAACTATAAACGACAGAAGAACAAGGAAGACATTTCTGGAATGGAATCTTGATCCTGGTACTCCAGAAAAGTGTATCAGACATATGGCCTCTCTGAAATCAGGTCAAACTAGAGGCAGTTTTGCTGCAAGTGGAATAAGAGTAAAGCATTACAATCTTAAATGACATTCTGAAGGAAAACAACTACAGTGGTGTAGGCAGAGTGATTGTATTAATATGAGTAGGTTTACATGGAGAATATAATCTTTAGATGCAGTGTTTGAACAGCAATCAGTTTTAATGCTGCTGTGTTAAAATAACTGAATCCCTGAAGCAGGAATTGAAGAAAAAGGAGACTGAGCTTGAAGGTTGTTCCTAAGGCACTGTAGCTTCCAGGGCTCCTTCTGGGACAATGCTATTTATGAATCAGCTCTCACTCCAGGTTTTGCCTAAAGGCACAATCTAGTCATAAATAAATACTCATATACAGTAATTTCACGACTATAAGGCGCACCCTTTTGACTTAAATTTTCCCTCAAACCCGGAAGTGCGCCTTATAGTCCGATGCGCCTTATCTGATCTACAAAGTTCCGAAATTTGCGAACCCAGAAGTGCGGTCTGCAAACTGAGCAAGGACCCGCGGGAGCTGCAGCCGTGTGGGGGGAGTCAGGAACCGCAGGAGCCGCGGTTGCCGGGCGGGGGAAACCGGGAACCTGCGCAGCTGCCAGGAAGGGAGAAGCGGGGGCAAGCGCCAAGAAGCGCCGCGGGAAAGCGCCGAGAAGCGGTGAGAAAGTGCCGTGGAAAAGTGGCGAAAAAGCGTCAAAAAATCGCCGTGAAAAAGCGTTGAAAAATCGCAGCGAAAAGCCGCCGAGAAATGGCGAAAAATCACCACCAAAACGCGGTGGAAAATAGCGGCAAAAAGCGGCGAAAAATCGCCACAAAAAAGTGGCGAAGAAGCAGCGAAAAACTTTGCAAATTGAGAACCTGCCAGTAATTCGCTACTTTGTTGCACGCTGCGCGTCTCCTCACTGCAAAAAAAAAATAGTGCGCCTTATAGTCCGGTGCGCCTTATCTGAGCTACAAAGTTGCAACTCTCAGGGGGTGCGCCTTATAGTCCGGTGCGCCTTATGGTCGTGAAATTACTGTAATTGAATCTAGCAAAGGCTCATTTTTTTTCTAAAGAAAGAATGTTTCTAAGCAACTCTGAATGAGGTCAGAATCCCATAAACATTAAACAAACTGAAAAACCTGCATTTGTAGATTATGCAAAGACTTTAAGGGAAAAGTTTAGGTTTATGGATGAACTCACTCTAAGGCTTATGCTAAAACATCTACATTTCCTTATAATCACTAAGAAAATTTATTCTATTATTTTCTACCACCTTAGTGAAAAGCACTATGTTCTTCCTGCACCCAAAGAACAAGGATTCACCAAATGAAAAGCTAACTTAAAAAAATCAGACTTCTGCTATTAAGGAATAAATGGAATGTTTCAGCAGAACGAAAACTTCATCTGTTTTATCACACACAGGAAAAATCTTTAGCAAAATTATGCATTTTGCATAAAAATGACAAAAATATTTAGGAGTAGATAAGTATGCTTGGGTTTTTTTCTGATATACAGCATTACAGATATTTGGTTATAGTCACAATCATATATTTGCAAACTAATCTCAAAGTCAAGTTTAATTGAAATTGAAGTAGCTAAATAGTTGAGCAAGCCTGTGTGGAATCTAATAATTGCTTTAAAAGTTCCGGTCTCACATAGTTTGCAACCCACTACATATTTTTTTGTGTAACATGATTTGCTATCTTGAATTCTGTATATATATGCTTTCATGATTTATCCTAAAGCATTATATTGTCATTATTTTCACTGCTCTGATACTGAAGTCCTAATCCCTATTTAAAACGTGACAATCTTATTTTTATTGTATTTGTAGAAATGCATCTTCATATAAGCAGCAAAAGCAACCACTGACTATAGCATAGGCAGAGATTATATTCAATAGCCTTATGAAACAATATGTCCTGTTTCCACACAAAATACCATTAATATTTTGTGCAGATGGAGTGAGATAATGACTATTTTGTTGATCCATTTGCTGAAACAAAGCAGTATTGGGGAAAAAGTAGATCTCTTGCAGCTTAGGAAAAATGAACTAGAAAAAAAAATTAGCATAAAATTAACAACTTGTTTTCTTAACCCTCATTACATTTAGTATCTTCTCTTTTCTGGAATGGATTCTATTGTATGTGCACATAAATGTGTATTTGTGGATTCTAAAAGTTTTAAAAGGGCCAACAGTAGCAGAGTGGCAAACATGTTATTTAATCTTTGCTTTGTTCTCAGAATGATGAAACACAATGTGAGCTTTGCTTTAAGACTTGTTAAGGCGACTGTCATATGTATTCTAAAAGCATTGCTAGAATGACAGACCAAGAGCAAGCATGTATACAGGTTCTACTTGTTCCATTCGTTATACACATGCTGGAAATGTAAACATGGAAATGATACAAAAGGAAAGCATAATTTTAATGGAGACCTATTATCTCAAGTCTACCTGGAATGTAAAAGAAAAATATTGAATTTTTACATTAAGAAACTAACTTGTGCTATCTCATTGCTTCTGATAGTCCATTCAAATAAGTGGGATACCTATAAATAAACAGAAGTTATATGCTAGGGACTGAATTCTGAAGAAGCTTCTTTAACAGCAGAACTTGGTCCCAAAAATCAATGACAATCCAATATTAGAAGTTTTAGAAGTTCCAGCATTAAAATCTCTTTCCAAAGTCACCATACATGACTGGAAGTGAATATGCAGAAAGTAGACAGCATGTCAGACTAAGAGCAGCCTAATTAGCACTTCAGGTAATAAAAAAACCCCAAAAAACATTAGCTATGTTTCCATGAAACCTCCTGTTGCCATGAAACCTCCAGTAAGGCCTAAGTTATTGGTGATGTACAAAGAAGAAAATGCATATTCTTTTTCACTACACCTCTTTTTTCCCTAGTTGCCTTGGACCACTCTAAAATTCCTTAGTTTCCATCTTGTTCCTTTGGGAATTCATTCTGGAAACAGTGAGACTGTGGGGCCAAAAGTTGCTGTCAAATTTGCTTTTGAAAATCGTGGGCAACTTAATCAAATTCTATACATAGCACACACGATTGAATAACCTGGCTAGGTCTGATATCATATAAAGCATTTGTAGTGCCTGCAGGGCAGGAATTGGGCAGGAAACCCATAACATGACACTAGAGGAAAAAGAAGGGTAATCATTTGGGCAAGCTTCAGATAAGTGGCATAGTGGAATATTTCCATAGTTTATACTATGTTCAAAGGCATCAAGATGATTCAGAGAGCAACAGGAGTCAGAAATCCATGCATGAGTGCATAAAGCCATGCATGAGTGCATTCAAATGAACTGGAAACCTGTAAAATAATTATTTTATGAAAAGTGACTACTAGAGGTAGTTCCAACACCAGGAATCACAATCCTTAATAATTTCATAGGGGTTTTTACACACACGTCAATGTCTCATTCTTTGTGAAGTTGGTTTAAACCCTTATTGAATTCAAAGTAAGATTTCTGCTCTTTTCCTATATACATGTTAAATTACTAGGAATGGCCTGAAATCAATGTACTTACTCATAGATATATTTATTGTGCTAGAAATATAACAGAGAATTAGGGAGCAGAGAACTTAGCCTGTGTAATATACACAAAAATCCTGACTTTCTAAACCTTAAAAAAAAAAAACAGAAAAAAAAACGAATAAGCAAACAAAAAAAGGAAGCCTCAATGTGCACTGGAGAGAAGAAGCCCACCTCAGGAAGCAATTTATGCCATAAGTGCAATAAGTAGCAGGAAGGACTTAGGAGCCCTTACTAAGTAGTTTAGTTCTAATATGTGTATCTACAATTCCCTTGTAAATAGTTTCAGCAATTTCTGCTGTCCAGTTTATTACTTAAAAGAAAAACAACTAACCCTACAGATTACATTAACAAGTGGCAAAGCAATGACTAGACAGGAAATGGGGAAAAAAACCTCTATAATACTAAAACACAAATTAGCTTTTAGAAGAACAAAGATGTTTCAAATTTGGGGAAAAAAGAAACAGCTTCCATGAGTCCCTAAGAAGTTGTCTGCCATATATGAAGTAGCAG
The DNA here is from genome assembly GCA_013186435.1 of Turdus rufiventris. Classification (NCBI taxonomy): domain Eukaryota; kingdom Metazoa; phylum Chordata; class Aves; order Passeriformes; family Turdidae; genus Turdus; species Turdus rufiventris. Next base: position 2,315,813 of record PYHW01010218.1, on the reverse strand, counting down.
CATACAGATATCGCTGGGCAAAAACCAGACTTATTGGTGACAAGAAGCAGGAAAACTCTATCACATTCTTCATACTTAATCTAATAAGGTCTGAGAAATTAAGAAAGTTAAACTCCCTATTTAACAGATAGATCCTTTTTGTTTTAATGGTGTCTGTTTTGAGCATTTACTAATAATTTGGTACTGTCAAATACCAACGGTTACTCAGGGTAAAAAAAATTCCTGGAGTAGGAAAAACTCTTTTGACTCCTATATAATTAGTAGTATAGATAGTAGTAGTATTAAATATTTCATTATTATTACATTGTTAAGATAAATGTAATTTTTTTTCACAATTTAATGAATCAGTGCAGGCTTTCTTTGTCAGGTACAATTGAGGTAAATGTAGCATTAGCTTAAATGAATATCTGTAAAGCAAATAATCTGTTTCCAGTGAATCTCCAACACTGTCCATTATTATTAACAGTTATTATTTACAAAAAATTAAGCTATTATTGGATTGATTTAATTATTGAATTAAATATTATTTTTATTATTTTTTCTAATCATTATGAAAATATAAAAAAGTTAAAGATTATTGCTCTCTTTCCTTTGTAAAAGCAAGCTACATTGTTAAAAAATTGATTCCTACAGAAGTGTAATTCATAGTCCTAAATTGTTAGAATTCCTAAAGTTAGAATTCCAAATAAAAATTGATAGCCTTTATTTTACATAGACTCTTACTTAAAATCTCTTCAAAGATAAGTACATATATATATACACACACGCAAATATATAGGGACTATAAAATATATTAAAAGAGTAAAATACACGCAAAAATGCAAAATATGCATATATAGTTTATTTTAAAAAACTCCGCCAAACGATATGAAAATCACTGAAAATGCACCATTTGAATCCTCCTCATCTGTACCACTCCATTCCTATTGCTCAGAGTAAACATAGTCATTTTTTATCTGTCTGTATTATTTGCTATTTATCTTTCTGTACTATTTTCAGACAGGTTGAGATCAGTGAAGTTCCACATGCCACACTCTTTTGCTATTCCTCAGTGACAGCCACAGTGGGCTCACAAGCTCTGGCTGTAATCACACCCTCCCAGCCCACTGGCCCGGAACAGTTCCTGTGGAATGCACCTGCAGGGAGCTCAGTGGGAAAGGCTCACACCTTGGGCACATGTCCTGGCTCCTGCTCTCAGCTACACCCACGTCTGCTGCCCTGAGGCTTTCCACCACAGCCAGCTCTGTATAGGATATCTAGGATGGATGTCACGTGCAGGCTTCACATGAGCTGTCGTTGCTAATCTTGAGACTTTCTGGCAGATATTCTTGGGTAACAACAAACAGTCAAATTGTATAGCCGGTTAGATACAGCAGGGAAGCTGCCACACATGCATGAAGGACACATACTCAGTATATGTTCTTATAAATCTACAGTGCCCTGCTTCATCCATTTTTCACTAGCATTCCATTCTTTGGAAATATCTTTAACATCAGCATAGAATATTTATAAAAGATTACCATACTAAGCCTTGAAGGAAGCCGGCATACCCACAGTTGTTTGTTAGTTTGGTTTTTTTTCATACTGGCTACTCACTACAACGACAGCTATCTCTCTTTTCAAAAAGATCCTGACAGTTAAGTGCATCATTGGCATTACTGTTGTTTTCAGTTTGGTCAAAACAAACATAATAATAATAAAACACTAGTTGCACCTTATCTTTTACCAAAATAGGTAATAGTAAGCAATGTTTGATGTTTAACAAGAATTTATCCTTAGCTCACATTAAATGTTTCATATAGGAAGTCAAGAAGTATTTTCTTACTGTAATTTCTCCATTAAAATTCTTTCCTATGCAGAAGCATTTACTCTGCTGCTTTAATTAAAGTCATAAATGAGAAAACAAAAGTCCTTTCAGCTCTATTCTGTATCCAATGTTTTTATTCATGGGATTGTTTTGTTCTTACATCGCAGACAGAAAGTAAATTCAGTCCACAAGAGTTCTGCTGCTCACAGTTATTAGTGGTAATCAATACTGCCTTGTATTACATGCATAATTGATGACTTCCTGGTGCTCTTTTATATTAGATTACCTATGTTATTCTTTACGAATAACACCTCTTTGATCAAGCAGCTAATGTTTAGTCTGAGGAAAGCAAGGATTGACTCAGGAACTCTACCTTCTGTACTGTAACACTTGGCAGTCCTACCAGCATGACCATATTAACCAGAATAGTCCAGTCAGTGTTTAAGTCAGGACTACCCAAAATTAAACCAGCTCTTGCTGCCTTGAAGTGTCATGCAGGACGTGGAAAGATCTGGGAACATTGTGAAAGGCAGAGAGTCAGACAGAATGAGTAGGAGACCAAATATACAGATGTCTAAGAAACAAGGTGTTTTGGGTTTTTGGTTCTCAAATTATTATTATTTATGCAAGAGCTCTCATATTATTAAATATCTGAGAAGGTCAGTACAGAGGAACAGAGAAGACACATTCATCTGTTCTCACTAGTTTCAACTATTAATATATACAAATTAAGATATGGCGATTCCACAGAACCAAGTTAAAAGCAAGTTCTAACTTGTATTATGAAAACCTTTTCATTATTTTATTTTATGTTTTTCTTTTTATACACACAGGCAGTAGTGTTTTGCTCACAGAATTTAGCCTTTATGATCCACACAAGAGCTGTTGGCAGTAAAGAGATTATACTGTCCACACAGCATGACTTCCTCTTTCTTGGATGCACTGCTCTTGTTGGGTGTACAAGAAAAAAAAAAAGCTAAAAATTCAATAGATTCCAATTATATAAAACTGGAACATGAATCTGCCAAGTCACATGGCTACAATTATACTAATTATTGCAGTACGCTAGTTATTGGCAATGTGCATCCTTGATACACGGGCTTTCTACTGAAGTTTATCCTGCTAGTTCTGAAGCTAAATTTTGACATACGGTTGTCAACAAAAGAGATCATTACCAACATGATATGCTGTGTAGTTTAAATAGAAGGTAATTTGGAGGAAGGAGTATATAGATATTGAAGTGTTTGTTAAAGAAAGATAAGAATAAAATAGAATTACAGAAAGGCCTTCATAAAAAATGGCTACAACTGTCATAAAACTTGAATGCTGCTCTGCAGGTTTTGGGTACATTCGTCCACTAACTTAAAAGCTTTAAAACTATTTATTGTTCATGAATATGCTGAGCTGACCACTCTAAAGACAGAAGTAATCTATTTATCTACAGGAGGGGTAGAACAAAAGAACATAAGTTTGATTTTACTGAGTCAGATCAAGGAGTGGAGTTTCTTTCTTTTAGTGAAGAAATTCGCAGCAGTGAAATGACACTTGCAGTTTATTTCTCACTAGTTATTTCCAGTTACTTACATGCCTGTGTTTGAAGAAATGGAGGTAAAAGAAAGAAATAAACAAATAACTACTAAATTGATTAATGTTAACTAAGATACCTATTGTACAAAGGCATAAGTGTCCTTTAGCAACCCAGTGGAATCTCAAGGGCACAGGCAGATACTGAAACCTGCAGTAAATGCAGTGCTGTAATTGTGCAACAGGTAAGTAGGCAATCAAAATGGATAATGAAAAACCTTGATAACTGGGTTTTTTGGATTTTTTCCCTTTTTTTTTTTTTTTTTTTTTTAACAAGAATATTCATTTTGGATTTTTAGCAAAGAAAAGGATTAATAGGTGGCTACTGATGGGCAACAGATAGACAGGCAGCCACTGTGTTCAAGAAAGTCCAGCAGTAGTATTTTCAAATGGTTAAATCAGAAATTTTGGAAAATAAAATGTCCAATAACAAATATACAAGACAAAACTTCTCAAAACTCCAGGAGCTACTAATGTTTCTATTCATATGAGATAACAACAAAGTCAGACAATTAAAAAAAATAAATTACTCTGGTACATCCTGCATAAAACCACAATAGGAGAAGAATGAGAATGAAAAATTCGTGAGAGAATATGCAAGATACTTTAAACTGCAGAACATGAGAAGTTTTCTAACCACATTGGCAATAAATGTTCATTAGTAACTGCAAAACTCATACATTTGAATGCAAATGCAAATAGACTCCCTTGAAGTTATTCCTTACTGTGAGTGTGACAGAGCACTGGAACAGGATTCCCAGAGGTTCTGGCATCTCCTTTTCTGGAGATACTCAAAACCCACATGGATACAGTCCTGTCTAGGTGACACTTAGGACACACTTGCTCTAGGTGAGCCTGCTTTAGCAGCAGAGTTAGTGTAGAAGATTTCCAGAGGTCCTTTCCAATCTCAGACATTCTTTAATTCTGTGTACTACTTAGACTTCATGAATCAAAGGTGTTATGACCTTCTCTCAGATGGAAATTCTGCTCTAACAATCAGGTAGAAATTTCCTTTAAAACTTTTAATCTCAGATTGCTACAGAATGCACTAGACACGAAGAAATTTGTCAAACAGATATTATTTATTTGTATGTACATACATATACATGTGTGAGTTCATGTGTGTGGGGGAGGTGGGATGTGTTTATACACTCAGGATATAGTAGATATTGAGTATTTTCTTATGCCCATTTCAACTGTTCATGAAACAAATACATTTGACCTAAAACATATTCCTACTGATTCCAGTCTATTTAAACTTTCTAAGTATGACTAATTTTTTTACTAGTTAATGCTGTCCTATCATAGAGCTTGCTTCAAAATTAACCACGGTGCACAAAAAACCCTAAGAAAATATCTCAATCTCATCAAATATTATGATTTTCTAGATAAAATGGATAAACTTATGGCTAAATAAAGGACCTCTTTTGGCCTACACTAAAATATTAAATAAAAGCTATGTGATATGCCTACTCAGACCTGTGAATATGTTTAAAAAGGGGAAAATGAAAAGCTAAGGTGGATTCAGAAAAGTACCTTATTTGCAGAGCAAAAAAGGAGATTGATATAGTAAAGGGAGCATAGCTAAGAAATAGTGAAGATTATGTGCTACTTAGGAAAAAGAAAACGGGAAAGGTCATAAAGAAATGTCTGTATCCTATCACAACTTTTTTTATCCACTTGTCCTCCAGTATCTGTACTGTTATTTCTGGGAAAATGTAGGCATTCTTTAGCAGCTTAGATCTACTTTGCCATGGTCCAGTCTCACCAGAGAGGATTAATGATGCTCTCTGTGTACTCTTTGTTCTGGTAGGAATTCAGGCCAGGCTTCCCTGTGATGGTGAAAATTGCTTTTTTTGCTGTCACTGCTGCTTATTCCTTTAGCAACCTTGTCTAGCAAATCAGTCCTGCTCAGTGAGGTCCAAACTAGAGAAATGGATTGTCATGACCATTTGCTAACCGTTAGCATTTCCCCACTTTGCTAGAGCTTTGGATTGCTCCCCAAAGCAGCTTTCTCCATCATTAAGCCCAAGTATTTCGCTTGGGCACACTGCATGACTCGGCTGCTATCAGATATTCCTTTATTGGATGTTCTGACAGCAGGCTACACAAGATACCACTTATTGTCTGCTGGCCTTAAGAAAACAAATACAGTGCTTATATATCTAACAGAGCATACAGCTCCTCCCATGAGGGCTGCTGTGCACAACAGAAGTTTTCCTTTAGGTGGAGATTGGTGAAGTCTACCAGTTTCCTTTAAATACTTTCCTCCAAGCCAAAGCACTGACAGCCCTTGTAAGAGAATAAAGGAAAAATTTATTTTTCTCTACTCATTTCTTTAATCAGTGACTTTATCTAAGAATGTAACTTTTCAGCAAAAATGTAGAGTTTGTCCTTATCTCTTACCTGAGAGCTTATCTATGCTACCCTATTGTGCAGTAGAGTTTACCGAAGTGTAATGCAAATTATCTGTGTATACAGGTAACTTTGCAGGAAATGTAAATCAAATATGAACGTAATTTTCAAAGCAATTCTCATGCAAAGATGTTAGTGCATTTTAACTGTTTGTGAAAAATTCCCAAGGGTGTATATAATTTCTGGGCTACAGGCAAGCCAACATACTTTTGGAAAACAATAGGGAAGGCTCTTAAAACTATCAGTTCATAAACTTCAGGAATTACCATTGGCTATATTTGAGTGGCATTAAGCCTGCAGGAGTATGTCATGTTTTAGGTTGCTAAAAAAGAAGTGTTAATAAATGCAGATCTAAAATTTCCACAAAGAACATAGCAAGGCACAGGTAAAATCCCATGATTTCCAAATTACTAAAATTGTATTATTGATTAAAAATAATCCCAGAAAATCTTCTCATTTGCCTATCAATATGTCAAATGAGGGTGGTGCTCAACATGACCAACACATTGTTTTATGGTCATGAACATAAAACGGAATTAGCCCTCGCTGTTTTGTTCTGTTTCTGTGGTTCACATTGCTTCAGATATGGCTAATACAAAATTAGCAATTACATATTCATATGTCATCTTGATTACTAAAGCTGACAGAGGCTTAAATTCTCAGGGTGTGAATCATTACCGTTACACATTAGACAAACTGGCTGTTCACAGTGTGTGTGCCTTAGACTCACAACAAACTTGGATAAAATCCATTAGCTTAAGTATCCACCATTAACGGTTTTTTACACCTAGGTTAAAAGCCAGGGCATTTATAATAGACAAAGAAAGTGCATAGTCAACTCATGCAGCTATCTCTTATACTGCAATAGCCCAATTGTGTTTGAAATTTTTTTCAGTCCTTCTAAGTCGTGGGGAAGATGGAGAAATGTACTTGCCAGTAGCAGGGAGACGTCCTCCATGGAACCATTTAGACTGTGGAATCATGTCAAGGTTACAGACAAGGTTACAGCTAACTGATCAGAAGAATAAAGCTAGGGAATGCACAACAAAATGCTTTATTAAGGTAATGGGAACTGGGGAAAGGTGGGGCATTTTTAATAACCACCTCCTGGGTTATGTACAAACCCAACATGTTCAACACGAAGTAAGTGTGCTGCATGCAAAATACAATGTCTTTGAAGAATTAAACTCTGAAAACAAAAGTAGTTGGTTGCTCCCTCAAGGATGGTTTAATAGCCACAAGAAAGTAGAAAAAGTCAGCATGGTTTAGGTTCTTTGATCTACACAATCTTAGCTGATTGAAAATGGCACTAAACAAGTTCTGTGCATAAAGGATGCATCTGGTGTTCCCAGTGTTCTGGACCCAGTGCAAAAGTACATATCCCATTAGGTCTGTTCTCTGGAGGGGGCTTATATATCATGCAAAGTTTTCATTTCAGAATGGTCTATGAGAGTTATGCCAGCTAGGTCATAGCCATCTGGCAAATTTGCTAGAGCAAACAATATTGTACTGAAGAGTAATTTTTTATTAGTTGAGAGATAAAGAAGAAACTTAAAGGACTCACAGAAATGTTCCAAGTCATTTTTTTGCATCTGCAAAGAGAATACCTTCTTCCAAAATCCACTTCTGACTTCTTGCTTTCAGTAAACTTTATGAGAAACCTATTAACTCTGCATCATGTATTAGTAACAACCTTTATTCATTCCTCAGAAATTGATTTGATCCCTTCTGAGTTTAAACAGATTATACTGAGAGCTTATATGCCTTACCTAGTCACAAAGTTTTCTCCATCTTTCAGTATTTAAATGCCTTGGGATCTTCTGGCATAAGTCTTATTTCCTTATTTCATTTTAACTCTTGGAAAAACTCTAGCTGCTGTCTTGTTTCTGACTACTCTGTAAATATTGAGATAAAGGAATTAAATGCACACTTGATAGCAAGGTTTCAATCTTCTATCAGTACATGACCCACATAAATTTCTAGATGCCTTAGTTTTAAATCTCTTTACCCAATTATTTAAATTCATCAGGGTACAATGGCTCCCAAATCTAGTGCCCTTTAGACCTTTCAGAATTTTGCTAGGAGATTACAATACAGTGCAATGATATGCAAAGTACTGCCAGTAAATGGATCACCAAGGGGAGTAAGACAAATCCTAAAATAAGCTATGAACACACAGAAAAAAGGAATACAGCCTTTCAGGTTATAATTATATGGGAAGTAACTGGAGCCTTTTGTCTCCCAGAGGCATTGCCTTCTTGCAGTTTTTTCCAATTCTAATTAGAGAAAAAAACCTGTGATACTCATTTTCTAAATGGAAAAACAAGGCATAAAGGCAACAGATGATTGATCTCATGACTCTCTTTACTAGACCTCAAAATGCCTCAGTGCCAGTGTATCTAAGCAATGCAGTGGTTTTGGTTATTTATTAAAAAAAAAATTAAAAAATTAAAAAGAACAAACTCCAGGCAATTTTACTTCATATCTGTATTAAACAAAAAGCCATGTAATAAATCTGTACAAGAAATGGAGAAATTAGTATGTAAAGTGGTAGGTGTTTGTAGTTCCAATTTAGGCTTATAAAAGAAACAAAAGAAAAGTCATAAAACAGAAAAAAGATTAAAGCTACTTGCGGTAAAATAAAATAATACTTTCACTTAGTCCATAATGAAGGAAAAAACGCTTAAACTACATCCTCTTATAGCACAGAAATAACTGTTTTATGACTGGTTTTAGGAATTAATTATATCTATCTTATCATTTCTGTTGAGACAAAATAGGAAAAACTCACAAGAAGAACATTAATATAGACAATCAAGTCCAAAAGCTATATATGAGACTTTGAAAGAATCAAGTTAATAATTCCAACACTAAGTCATTTTGATTTACTGTATTAGATACGCAAAACAAGCATGGTAAAGTATCCTGCATTTAGAAGTTTGATACAGTATTATGAAGCAACAAATCCAGAAGTAACACTCAAAAATGGAATAAACTATTAATTTCATAACATTTTAAAAAAGTGATATATGCTGATACTTTCTAAACTTATAATTATTTACTAATATCTTTGTTTATTTAAGAATAATAGAAAATTAAATTAAACATTACAGGCCACACTTTCAAAGGTGCTAAAAACTGAAAATTACTGCTTGAACTAAAGCAGGATAAGTGTACATGATATAAATCTTTCACAGCCTTCCTAGATGCTCAGGCACTTTTATAAAAAACTGTATGCATGTAAAGAAGACACTTAAGAAAACCTTCAAAAGTCAGTATCTGAACATCCTCCTTCTCCTTGTTTCTTGCAATACCTGAATTAGATTTTGGGTATATTTATACATGGGATGTGGGGTGAGCACTTCATGATGACAACTAAAATTCAAGCAAGAACTTTTCAGCTAAAAATGAAAAATGAAAACAGCAGCAAAGAACAAAAAGCAAATTAAAGGAAATCCCAACTTATATAGCAGGGTGCATTAGGGTCCCCATGTAGTAGCCAATAGGCCAAATGCAGTTTGGCAAGCAGAGCTGAGCAGCCCACTGCAGGAGACCAGTACAGAAGGACTAAGGAATGAAAGAAAATAAGGCTTTTTCTCCTTGCCTGATCCTTTTACTTCCACTGCATATCTAATATATACACAGCTACTCTTCCTAAAATTATTTAAGAATCATAGCTGCTGTTTGCTCACGTACTACTGCTTCTTGTGTGTGACTTTGATAAAGAAATAGATAAGGAAGAATAACCAGATAAGACCATTTTTGGAAATAGAAACCGAGTTTACACTGACTTCATAGTATTACTTTGTAGAGTGAGCAAAGTTATTCATTTATAAAATGATAGTGGCCAAAGTAGGTAAGAAGAAGTGGTTACAAGGGATACTGAAATTGGGTAGAGAAGAAATAAAGCTTGAACATCTTTCAACAGTATATTGTGAAAATGAACACAGTTAAGAATAACAAATTTACCCATTTAATCCATCTACTACAGTTTACTTCTGGGAATAACACTGAAGGCATTATGAATAACCCTGTGAGAATGAAAATAAAGAATACACTGTACAGTATGACTTTTAGAAACTTATCCTACTCTTTAAGTTTACATTACTGTATTTATTTGTATTCAGTTATTTCTTCAATTTGTTTTCACTAAAGCATTCCCACTGAGAGACTGTCATATGGAGCTGCTCCTTTTGTGCAATGTCTGCATAATTTTCTTTGACTTAGGTATAATTTTAGGCAATTGTTAGAGAGAAGGCATAGCAGTTAAGCCATAGGGATGGTTTTATGCATCACCACCGTAAAAATCTGGTTTGATCCAAAAGGACCCACTCTAGACATCAATTGCAAGTCAGCCTATTGCATCTAATCCCTGAAGGCAGAACAAGGTCTATGGTTTAGGCAAATGAAAAAAGCACCTCAAATCCTTAACACCATAAAAATAACAGTCTTCTTGAATCAGATACCTTATGAATCTGAAAGCAAGGTATTTTGGAGGGGAAGCCCTCCGGCACGTGTGAAATTTGGCACTTTGTATGACATAATATAGCTTAGTTATATTGTTAATTCCGACGAGTGATAGCAAAATCTTGAAAGATGCTTGAAATTATAATGAAACTTCAACATTTTTGTCTCAGTGAAATAGGAGGCAAAACACATTTGGCACTTTACATGATTGAGCTGTATAATTCTGAAACAGAAGGTGGAAAGACAATGGCATTCTTTGAAAAAAAAAAAATCTTTATATTTTGAAATGGAAGGACCAAATCAATAAATTTTTAAGCAGGAATGTTTGTATTAACTCATCACAACTTTGGAACCTGGTCAGCCATTGAATGCCTTGCAACTACTATTCAGTTAAAAACTGGTGCATTTCCAGGATGCTTATCATCCAAACATTTATTATTTTACAATTAAAAAAAAAAACCAAAAACTGTTTTGTGCAAATTTGTTAGTGTGAGTGCATGTTTTGCATGGAAAAGTTCTATCCCTTGTATAAATTCACCAGTCCATAACACCAGAATCAACACTGTCAACTTTATTAACTTTCAGCTTGGGAAAGGTGGAATCAGATCCCTTCCTATCTGTTTAAACAGGAAAAACCAGCACCTATTTGCACGTTTTACTACTGCATTCACCAGCATGATTTGTGTCTCTTTCAATGATTCCCAGGGACAGAAAAAATGAGTTTGCTGGAAACTTGTGCTCCCTCTGCTGTCTGAATCATGCATGAAAAGCCAGCAAAAGCATTGCCATGGGGGCAGTATTACAAATGCAGAATGATTTTTTGAGTTTCCTGGCCACCCTAAAAATACTACATAAAAGATAATTTAATAGCAATTTATTTGAAAGAGGACAAAGTGTATATATTTGGATTGGGTTTTCATTTGCCCGACTGCATATTAAATAAAACAGACAATGTATCCATAATTTCCAGCTATGATGGCTTGTAAACACTACCAGTGAGTAATTGAATAGTCATTTGAATCTGCACAAAGCAATTTCCCTCCATTAGATTAAACATGTCACACCCTGTCAATGAAAAATCTATTTAACATCAACCCAGCAATTATAAGCATTTTTGAATGAGGTACCAGAAATCTACTTGTAATTAAAATTTCCTATATATATAGTGTAGGAATTTGGCTTAGCTACGCAAGTAATTTTATTCTTCACTAAAAGTTTGCCTACAGCAAGAACAGTAAAATAAAAATTTTCCTTCTATTATAATGGATTTTTAACACATCAGTACCAGATAGCTGTAAGCATTAGTTCATTTTCACGGTTTCATATTTATTATTTCTTATTGTTTGTCTCTTTGGGTACCAAGAGCAAGGTCCAAATTTTAAAAAGCCTAAAACCCCAAGAACATAACTCGATCCGTATGCCTTCAGATGATAATATCACAAGCAAAAATGAAATTGGCTATCATTAACTTTCTTTTTTTCCTTTTCTTCCTTTGTTCTATTTGGATTACAACTAATATATTCAACTAATACTATCCTAAAATGCAAGCATACGTAATTGATTATATGCCATTCTGAGAATTTTATCTGGAATTGTAAGCAAAAAGCTCTGAATTAAAGCCAGAAATATTCTTTCTCTCTAAAAATGATGGCAAACCAAAGTGCAAAAAGCTGTCATGTTCAGAAATTTTTGTCTTTGTTTCATTTTTCCAGAATTTTTTCAGGAATCTCGAGGAGGAAATACTGAGCATTTGCTTTATTTCAAACTTTTGTTAATTTATTTTGCAGATATCTAAACATTTGTAGCAGAGAATCATAAATTTTCCCAGTTGGCAAACTACCTACACTACATTGTACCACACATTGATGAGGTACAATTCCTTGAAATATTTTCACAGATGTGACTGATTTATGAGCCTTGTGATTTAGCTGAGCTATTCAACATGTGACCATTTTCTTTGAACCTGCAATTAATGTTCCAGTTAAAGTAAACTGAACCAAATTTGAATGAAGAGCTACAAAGAGCTTTCAAAACTTTCAGACCAATGCAGAAAATACCTGAAGGTAGTGCAATGAGATCGCAAAGCCTTAACAGGAAATCAAAGCTAACATAAATGGGGTGGCCAAGACACTGATGAGATCCGACTGCACGTATTCTGTACTCTTCAGCACTCAGAAGCCTGACGAGGACCCACTGCACTGCTCTAGGACAGAGGCACTGCCTCAGTGCTAGCAGGTATCACATTGATTTGTGTTTTGACAGAAAGCAAGAAGACACAGAGAACAGCGGCAGCGTACAAAGATGTGTTTTGCAAGAACGAAGAGGAAAGATGCATCTGAAAACAAAAAAAGTAACAAAACCCCCAAACAAAACAGAAAAGAAACCCCAAGGAAACATGCAGGAAAAAATCCAAACCAAAACAAAAAGTACCCTGAATAAACAAGCAGAAATCAGTGCAAAAAATTAAGTAAAATCTGATCCATTTTATGATCCACATGACAAAAGACTTCTTCTTCTGTGTCACTGAGCCAAATGGCACAGCCTCTACAATTCCAAAGGCACTGTTCTTTAACTAAAAGGATAACATTAATTTACAAATTAACATTAATTTGCCTTTGCACAAGAAAGGTTAATTCATTGTGTTTTAAAGAACATCCCCTCCATTCCCACAGGTTTTTTCAATATGAGGTAATGATGAGCCTTTAGGAAATGGTGCCAAAAATCCTGTTGGGATTAACTAAAGTCATATTGAATGCTGAGTCTTCTTGCTAGGCTTCACTGCATATCAGTTCCTGAGAAGGCCATTTGGGTGCAATCCTGTAAAGTGCCTGTGGAATGGGCAGCTCCTGGGGGAAAGGACAGTATTTTGAAATTAGCAACTAAATCTGAATTTATCTCTAAGGATTTAAGAACTTTATTTCATCTAGATTAGAGTCCTGTTCTTTGGTGTCAGAAGGTATTTGTGACTGTTAAAAGCAAGAATGTAAAATAAGGGCCTGGATTACCCACAGCTTTATCCTGGTAGGCAGAGAACAGCTAGACATATGCCTCCTTCTTTCTCACAGATGCCACAATATTTCTGGATTAGGAGGAGGGGTTATATTGGACCCTTACAGTGAAAGAATTGGCTTGAGGCAGTCTGACACAATAGGGAGTTTATCTTTCACAATGGAGAGCAATTTTCTCTCTGATGCTAAAAAGTATATGCTTAACTGGTACTATATGGTCCTGTAATTCCAACACTGTTGTTTTGTATTGTAATTATTATCTATTATCAATCCTTCTCACTCTGAAAAGCAATACAATTGTTTTACAAAATGATATGTCTTATTTTGTGTAATTTTAATATGTGTTTTTATAAGGTGAAATACATTTACATAGCAACATTTTAATAATTAATTTTTAGTTTTCCAAAATAAACGAACAATTGACTGAATGGGTGGAGTTAAAAATAAACCAGTCACTGACAAAACCTATGACAATACTGAAACTGAAAACAAAGGGTTTTTTTATGTTCTTGGAGTTTTTTTCAGAAAAACATTATTTGCAATATGAAACTGTTTAAACATTATTATCTACAGAAGTCCAGAGTATCATTTAAAACAGATTTAAAATATTTTTAGAAGTAAATAAATATATTTTATTTGCTTTTAAAAATATTTCAGAAAACATAAGTAAAACTCTATGTTCCTATGCCAGTTACAGAAGTTGCAATTGACTTTTAAAAATTGGTAGTAAAGATTTTGAGGAAGAATAAAAACTTAAACAAGAGGTAGACAAGAGATACTGGATTCCTAATTCCCTATATCTATATACATAAATCTTTTATTTTATTTCTTTTCTTTTATTTCTTAAGTAGCTACTTGCATTTTAAAAAGTAGTGAAGAGATAGTAGGACAATTAAAACTTTAAGATTACCTGAAAAATGTCTGATATACATTTACTGAAACCTAAAACTACATACAGTTTAGAAGAATCTATTGTAAAGAAAATTGAGTTTATTTGAAATGATAAGTTACTACTATTATTAGCATCACCTCCTAATAATTTAACAAAAATAATGATGTACATATTGCACCTATCTTGCTCTCTATGGCACTGTTTATATGTATGACCCCTTGTTTATCATAGTAACAAAGAGACCATTGATCAGCTTACTTTTTCATTCTATGCCATCAAAATGAAGAGACTAATCTTTACACTACTAAAAATATGCCAATTTTTATCAATTATATTTTATCAATTATATTTTATTAGGATAATTTTGAGAAAACCACTTTTTCTGGGTTAAAGACATTACAATTTGACAGCAATGGCAAGAAGAAAGCTGTAAATATATATATAGCAGACATCTGATATTTCATAATATGCAAAAGGGACAATCTGAGGCTTGGCTTCTTCATCAGCTTCACTTAAATTTTTCATTTGTTATTTTTTAGTCAAAAAGACACAGAACCAAGAGCTGCAGGTATATTTCATCAATCACCTCCCAGAGAAGGAACACGACTTATCTCTTTGCTTTTGCACAAGACTTTTTTCTTCCTGGTAGTCCACAGTTAAATATACCACTAATCCTGAGCAAGTCTCAGTTCCGATGATCTAAAAATAATCACCTACCCATCCAGCCTTAATAAGTGTCATGGTCTCTCACCTTTTGTTGTCACTTCAGCTGTATTTATTCCTAAGTAAATGAAACAAGAGCTCACAAACAATAAACAAGAGCAAACCTCTGAAGGTGGGAAACACTTCATTAGTTAATCTGTAACAGATACATAGTGGATAAGGAGCTCCATCCTCATGTTAAATGTGCCCTCTCCATATGCCAAAATAAGCAAAAAGTATATATGCTTACTACTGATCAAGCAAAGACAACAAAAAGTAATCTTTATAATTTTCTCTTTTGTTCTGAACATAGTAGGTTTTAGACAAGCATGAAAAATATTTGTTCTTGTTGGGTTTTGCTCTGTTTATTTGCTTTTTAAAATCTTTCTTTGCTATTAATAAAATGTTGAAGTTTATAATGAAAGAAACAAAAATTAAGGACCTTTTCTGATTTTTTCTTGTTATACTTTTTTCCCCAGTTATGATAAGAGCTAACAATCTCCTTCAGAATCCACAGATTCAAATGATAAAGGCCAGGGATTAAGCACAGCCGATTAACAGTCTGTGTCCTCTTCAATCTAGCATTTTCACTGTAGATAAACCCATATTCAGACTGAAGTTATAATAAACACACTGTCCTCAATATCATTTCCCTAGATGACCTCCTCAAAACTGACATTCAAGTATTCTTGTGGAAAATTACAGTTCATAGTAACTGAAAAAGCAGCCTAGACAACATACACCCGCACAAATAACACTGAAGATCAAACCAAATGCTTAGAAAGCAACTGGATAAAATGATAGATTCATTATAAAATATTTTATTTGCTTCAGTTATGAGCAATTTATTATTACAGGATAGACATGTAAAATAATTTGCTTAGATTTTATTGCTTTTATTGTGTGTCTTTAAAATAACTGCATTATTATTTATATTTATGACCAAAAAATAAAAAAAATTGCAATGGTTCACAGTGGTTGCAATTTTTTTTTGCTTTCCAAAGGCAAAAGGAAACAAACAGTGAAATTCTAAAGCTACCTTAGATACTCTGAAATAGAAGCATTACGGTAAGGAAAGGGATGCCAAAGAAACACTTGTCCAGTAAAAAACAGGGAAAGAATAAAAATCTGCATAGACAGAATTGCAGTAATATTATGCTAGGTACGTGTAATGACTTCTATGATAAATAATATTTTCACCTAAAATGAAAAAAGACAGTCCCTAAAAGGGAAGATAGTTTTTTTGCTTTGAAAGGACATTTTAACATGGGAAGTGCTACAGGATTCTCCTGCTATCTGACATTTGAAATCCAGAATCTTGTGTGTCTAGAGAAAGGCTAGGATTAATACAGACACAGACTGTCCAACAGGTTATTTTAACTTCTTAACCTAGAAGCTCAAACTATTTTAAGGAACTATAGATTTATATGTTATTTAATTTCATGGTACTTCTTCAGACAAAAGCAGTAACATTTCAAGAAATTTTATTATAACTTATCCACCTAGTTAAAGTGACTGTGTTCTACTCTTATTTCCATTAGTTTATCACGGAAGGATTACAGTGAAGTAATTCTGAAATGAGATGGAGGGATATGTCCATTTATTCGACAACCCTTTATTGAAAGTACATGATTAAAATTTGGTTCCCTTTGGCCAAACCACAAAAATAATAAGAAGCATGTCATGCTATATATTGAAAAAAAACTGCAACAAAACAAAACAATGAAAAAAAAATACCCAAACCTGAGCTTTATTTTGATTATTTATTCACTAGAATTGATTTGAAATAAGCACTGCAAATGACTGCAGTCAATTCATTAGTTGTTGTTCTACTCTTTTCACCAAAGTTAAAAAAAAAAAGTGCAAAAAATTATTTGGAGTAAGTTTCATAATCACGGCATTTTTTAGGTTTGGATGATTCCAGCCACATTTTCTTCTAGAAAGCAATTTCAAAGCTCTTTTAAATCAATCTGTACTGAAGAAAGAATTGAAAATGGGAATTTAACTCAAAATCACTCAATTTGAAATCTTGCTTCAAAAACTAATTTCATGGTCTGTTTCCATAAAAACGTAGATTATTTTTGCCAACTAGGACTCATATAATGAAGCATAAAATCTTTAATCATATTGTATGGACTACTATTTAAGACTGTTTAGAGTGATTTGGAGACACACTACCTAAGAACAAGTGATTTATAGGTCATCTCCCCTTTACCATCTTTATGGTCAGAAGATCACATATATTTCTTACCAAAAAAGCCACTAAGATTTATTTATTAGTTATAAGATATACAGCATGTAATTAAAACATTGAGCACTTAATTTATTAATTCTTAAGCTTCTTGTTTCCCAATGGAATCTCTTAAAAATGTTTGTCATATTGTACAGGAGCAACCTGACCTTCAGCTCATCACTAATTCATCATATTTTTATGCAATATGTTTATATTTTCAACAGGAAATATAAAGGCAAATAGATACCATTTACATGCTATTTAGAGTAAAGGAAATCTAAAACCAGGAAAAGCATACCATGCTTTTTGCAAAAGTGGACAAAAAAGTCTACAGAATGTAAAATTAAATTTATCAGTCCTTTCTACTTTAACAGCAAATGTCATAAGTTACTATAACTAGATGCGTTATAGGTTGTTAGTAATTCGGCCCACAATATTTTATTATTTTTCATTTGATAAATATTATTTTCCTAGACATTAACATATATTTTTCCATGTCTGCTTTCCTCTATTCCCTAATTAATAAATGAAACTTCTTATTATTAGATTGGAGGAATGTATTATTTATTAAAACTGGATTTTAAAATAAGACTGAGTCAGCAGAGCTGATGTTTCTTCAGTGAGAACAAATAAAATCTAACCCAGAATGCTTTCTCAGGGCAAGCTTACCCCAGTGACTAATTAAAAGATGAGGGATAAAATTCAGAACATTAAAAAAATTCAGGAAAAAAAAATTATCTATGTCATTATCCAAGGAATAAGGAGTCCAATGAGACTGGAAGAGGGAAAGAACTGAATTGTAAAGACCTGCTCCTTTGTCTATACATAGGGGCACACACACACACACACACATGCACACACCCCCGTGCACACAGAGCCCCCATAAACACAACTTTCCTTTCCCAGCACTTTTCCTTTAAGCAGTTTGCTAGTATAGACGTTTGCAAAGCTCCCAGTATTCCCAAACCTTACCCCTTTATTTTTAGCTTTCAAGTTTTTGCTTCAGCTGATGAGAACAGGAAAAGAAGGTGGTATGTTTATTGCTGGCAGACAGCTTGGAAATTCTGAGTAAAGAAGCCAATCAAGGCAAAAGGATTATAATCAAAGTAGAAAATTTGCATATTTAAAGAATGGTTACTGAGAAATAACAATGCCTTGGTTGTGTAAATCAAACCCTCAGCAAAAAGTGAAGGGATTTGCATATCTGGGATAAATCTGTCACGTTATGCATCCGTAACTGCATTCTAATTAGCAGAAAGCACCAGCTTTTAGTGGAATATTAAATATAAGGGCTAGTAGCATTTTTTATATTCCTTGTGATATAATAGACTTAGCTCGTTTCGGGCCTGATGAAAAAAGCAGGTTTTCTTGCCTGTAGGAAGCAATGCTATTCATAACAACCAAAGATACATCCATCATGGCATACAGCTACAATTTTTAAGATTGAGATCATGTAAATGTTCAAAGAGTTCTGTATTACCAATTGTGTTCATCCTTTTTGTCTATGAAAAGTGGTTTAAAGTAGCCCTCTTGAGAAAGTATTGCACAAAACAAATGAAAGTTTAAAGCCACCTGTTCAAATCTGCATAATAAATCACCTTGACTTCATTTTAAATTTAATGAATAAAAAAAAAAATAAGCTGGACTGAAGAGTTTCACAGACCAAAATCCAAAAAAAAGCCCTGGCTGACTGAATTGCTATAAAAATTTTCAATTATCTATTAAAATCAAGAAAAGCTAACAGTAGGCTCAGAAATTTTATTATCAAATAAAGAAAAAAAATAGGTAAATTCTCCTTTAAAAATAGCATATAACAGTATATTTGTACCATTTATGCATGGAAAAAATAACTATATTATTTCAAGCTAATAATTATTTCCCCTTTCCTCTCTTTGAATGATTCTCAGCTGTATTTAAGACATAAATTTAAGACTGGCTGACATACCCTGGCCACCACTGGCAATCAAATTGCAGGTTGGTGTTGCACTGAAATGTAAAAGAGAATCCATGCAAGCATATTCAATCTACAAAATTTTGCTAACAATGCATGTTCAGAGGCATTATCCATTTCCACAGATAAAACATGGATGATACTCAGTAAGATGCTTTGAAGACCTGGACACTCCTCATGTGTAGAACTGGTGATCACAGTGCAGTGCGGGTCTCAGGATACTTACCATCCTCTGTGGGCACATAGATATTCAAATACAGACAGTCTTCATTTTGATCTTGAACATATGTCACCACAGTATCCAGATTGGCTGTAAACCAGACTGGCAGCATGTCATTGAGCAGTGACCTCTCATCCAGGTATTGCGGGCAGACAGCAGCAAACTGTGTGGCGTTGCGGACACCCGTCCAAGACGATGGTGGCTCCGGGGGCTGAAATCGCCTTTCTCCAGTCGGAGGAGAAGCATAAGGAACACCCAAATACTGCTCCACTGGACCAAGGATCTCATTAGGCAAAGGTGTTCTTAAACCACGTATTTTGCCATAATTCGTAGTAACAACTGGATATTGTGCTTGGCCATCAATGAGGGTAAATCTTATAGCCAGTGCAGTTATCCACAGGAGGAAGTTAGAATTCAACATGACACACACTGGTGTGAAGATCAAAGGCAGCCATAGGAGTCCCATTGGTTTCGACATTATTTAAATCAACATCAGCAGGGCTCTTTTTTCCAAAGCCAAGAGAAATTAATCAGTCAAGAAAAACGAAAACTAACAGAAAAGTAGTCAAAAAGAGATGAACTGAGGGAAAATGTATCTTCGTTCAGGCAACAAAAAACCAAAAGCTGATGTGTGGTAGGTGCCTTAGCTGACTGGCTGTAGACAAATCCCAATGTCAGAAGAAACAAGGGCGTGTTTGCCCCTAAGGCCCATCCCAGACTTTAGTGTTGAATTAATCCTGGCAATGCACAGCACTTTCCAACACGTGGTGAGAGATCCACAGTTATTCCACTGCCCCAGTGAAATGGCTCCTTCCAGTGAAGTCCAGCCCACTCAGTCAGCCTGTGGCCAAGAGAAAACAAGCAATTCAAATCAACGGACATATTTCTGTTGGCATAAACTAAAATAAAAAATAAATCAATAAACCAAAAATTACATTCACACATTACTTCCAGGCCAAGGCCCACAAATGTTTTATGAACTTTAGACATCATGGTTAGCTATGTGTTTCCAAAGATATGTAAGTTTAGAGATCTAAACCTGAAGCCGTAAGCTTGTCAGAGCTTATACCACAAAACAAATGTTTCTGCTTCTCTGTATGCTTCCAAACCAAACCATAACTCAAATACTTCTGATTTCAGGAAGAGTATCACATTTAAGTGCCAGCTTGAGGATATTTTCTGCCCTAAATAAACAGAATTTTCTTTTTAAGCCTATTTGCACTCCCACAGGAACCATTCATTACTTTTGTTTCCTGTATTGGGTAATCTCTTTTTGCTATGAGATAATGACTATAGAGTATTTTTCACAGGCATGACTTCTTTTCTGTATGACAACCCAATTCACCTCCATCTAATTCAGAAATTCCAATGAATGCAATAAATAATTAGTTCAAATCAAGTGTGGGAGGAGACAAAATGAGACACAAATTTTTGGTTTTCATATCTTTTTTCTATGTCTGACAAATAGAACAATGGAAAACTAAAAGAAAAAAAAAACATTATACAATCTTTTAAGTCAGTTTTTGGCCTACATTGTGTTACAATTATGTAACATTACCTGCTTGCATTCTCCAATTTTATTTTCAAATAGAAGGCAATTCATACAATAATTCTATAAAATTTTAATGAAATACAAGTCACTTGCATGTATATGCTGACCATTACAATTGTATAAAAAAAACCACACATCAACATTCTTCTACCTGCCAAAAGAAATTAAGGGCTTCCTTTTTACCCATTACTAAACTCACAAGCACAGGAAACAATTCCATAGGTAAAAAAAAATTCCACAGGTAAAAAATTCCTTGCTATAGGAAACTGACACCTTGTATTTAGTATGATGAACACAAATCTATATATCAAAATTATATATAAGTAGACCAGCAGGTCAGTCAGGACTCAGACACAGAAAATAATTTGAAAGATATTTTACTCTCTCAAAACTCCTGGAATTCTTCAATTACTTCATTTTAGCACTCTTGCCACAAAACTGTTGAAACATCAGAATACCAGAGGCCAGAAAAATACCAGATATATATTACTTGTGATGGACCAAAATGTCTACTGACATTTTCTCTAGGATGTGCAATTTGAGCACAATTTCTGAAGGACAAATCATTACCAGCTGTAATTTTCATGTCCCCAAGGGCACCACCAGGGCCATCAGTCCCTGAGTTATGCTGCAGGAAGCCCTCTTCCCAACCTCATGCCCAGCCTGGGTCTCAGCCTCCCTGGGTCCCCAGGTAGACTTCGGACCTGACTCCCCACCCTTCCTGGCCTGATGATTATTGGGTGGTGGCAGAGTCCTGCCCCTGTTCCAGCCCACCCTGAGTGGGGGCCTTAGGAGTTCAGAGCCTTGCCCTGCCAGCTCTGCAGTGCTCACAGCTCCTAGGCCATCCTCCCCCTTGGTCAGCCCCACTTCAGCTGTCCCTGGCACTCAGAGGGGTCAGCCAGCTATGGGTCACTCGAAATTTCTCAAGTGTCACTTTCTCTTCTGATTTTTGCTACCACCTTTAACAATGGAAATCAACAGCAGTTGATTGATTTTGAGTAGTATTCCTCTTGCTCTGTCCCATCCTGACTTTGACACAGTTCATGCAGCACAAATCAGATTTTCCAGTTACATCCAACTGAGGATTTAATCCGTGCTTAGGGAGGAGCAACAGATCTTATTCCCTTGACATCCACACTGCAGAAGTTTGTAATGACATTCTAGGAAAGAAGGAATATAGCACTAAGAAAATTGACAAGGTGGAAGGAAGCACAGTGATATCAATGATGAAAGATGGATAGAGAAAAAAAATTTTCTGGGGAAACAGCAAGTGAAAAAAAGAGGAAACAAAACAAGAAAAGAAAATGGGAATGATAAATAAAACAAGAGAGAGTATATTAGCAGCAGGGAGAGAACCAAAAATGACAACATGAAGGAAATCCTCAGCTGATACAGCAGAGCTAACATAAAATTGTAAAAAAATGTGATGTACTAAATGGTATGGCTTTCTTGGCCACCTGGGCACATGCTGGCTCATATCCAGCCAGCTTTCAAACAGCACCCATACACTTCAGCGGAGCAGCTCTCAAGACACTGTTCCCCAAGCCTGGAGCATTGCATGGGTTTTGTGCAACCCAGCTGCAGGACCTGACCCTTGACCTTATCGATCCTCATAGAACTGGCCTCAGTCAATCCAACCTGCCAAGTTCCTTCTGCAGAACCTTCCTACACTCCAGGTGCAGGCAATCCCTTCATCTAAATCATCAATAGAGACATTAAATAATAGTAGACTGGCCCCAGTACTGAGCCCTAGGGAACACCACTGATGACCAGCTGCTGACTGCATTTAACTCCATTCAACACCACTCTCTGGGCATGACTACCCTGCCAGTTTTTCATCCAGTGAAGACTGCACCCATCTAAGCCATGAACAGCCAGTTTCCCCAAGAGAATGCTGTAGGAGACACTGTCTAATGCTCAGCTGAAATATAGATAGATAAAATCCACAGCCTTCACCTCATCCACCATCCAGATTGCTTCAAAACAGAGATCAGGTTAGTCAAACAGGATCTGCCTTTTGTAAACCCATTTGTGAGGGTCTGATTTGCTATGATGGCACTCAGAATGATCTGCTCCATGACCTTCCCCAGTATCGAGGTCAGGCTGACAGGCCTATAGCTCCCTGGGTCATCCTTCTGACCCCTCTGTGGATGGGCATTACATTTGCTAATTTTTCATCAACCTGACCCTCTCCAGCTAAACAGGACTGCTGGTAAGAGGTTTAAAGTGTCTTGACAAACTCTTTGATCAGCTTCCTCAGGTGCATCCCATCTGAGCCCATAGATTTGTGTGTGTCTAATTTGCTATAGGTCAGTAAGTAGCAGGTCACTAAGCATTTCCTCCTGGATTAAGGGGGCTTCACTCAGCTCTTCATACTTACACATACTCTGAGCTGTGCATCCTGAGGACAACTGGTTTTGGTATTACACTGGGGCAAAGAACCCAGACAGAGGCAAGAAAAGCAAAAATATCTCATTTAGGGTGGGAATCCTGCCCAATTAGGCAGAAATTATCACACAGTTCATTGACATTATAAATTACCATTTTCCTAAATTTAGTTTCACATGTGGAATGTAACATGCCCATACATACACAAACACACACAAAGTAATTTTCAATAATAACACTGAGAAGTAAGGAAGAAGGCATGCTATCTATGAATTCATGAACTTTGACGACTATGCTATGGTGTTAGATACATCATTGAAAATGTTGGAAGAGGTAAATAGAGATATTTCAATTAGGGATTAATCTTAAATAGAAAACTGTAAACATTCAAGAAAGGTCTTCAGATACATCAAAACAAGTTTGATGTTCAATTATATGTATACAGTCAGCTATTTAATATACCTTTACATACTGAGTCTACAGGAAAACGTTCTTGTCAATGACGTTGTTTATTATCACTAATAGTGTTTTACTTTTTCCTTTTTTTTTTTGCCACTTCAAATATCAGAAAAATGCATACAAAGTTGCTTGCAAAAAATTCCTAGCTGGAGGTATCAGTCATTCAAACAATCAAAACCAATCAATCCAAGTCAGAATATTCAGTTTAAAATGACAACTTCTGGCAGCACACCACACAAAAAGAAATCAGCGGAGATCTGAAATCCCATACATTCATACATGATTTCATTATTGGAAGAGGAGTGTAATTTGAGGCTAATGAGACATTTATGGCCTTTGAACAAAATGCAGATTGAAGTTAATATGGATGTGTGTCTGGAAATACCACTTGTTCTTATTTATAAATCTGTGCCCCAGGACACTCTTAGAGACGCTTAAACAGTCTATGAATCAGGCCTTCAGGGCTAAACTGATGGTTTCCAGGATCTTCAGTTACCACTTTTTCAACCTGAGAAGATTGTCAGTAGCTTTACACTTATTCTATAGCTGCTAGGGAAATAGAAGGCATGGCTAAGAAGTTCTCTTTGCTCCAGTGTAGAATAGAAAACTAAAGTGATTTCAAGGTTGGTTATGTTTTTTGTGTTTTTTTGATCCTCTTGTCCATGTCATGAACAGTTACAAGAAAATGAAACAGAAATATAAATTATGTGAGCACAGGAAGCTGAAGACTCGGCAGATATTCTGCGGTTTCTCAGACTTTATCTAAAACAACTAGTGCAGAACAGTACACCTCATCTTTCAGTCACACTTTTTTCTCTGGCCCTCCCTTCTTCTCATATTGCCAAGGGTTTTTTGGGCACGTACATAGGTCATAGAGAGTCAGGGTTAGAGACTCACATTCCTTTCATTAGACATTCACTCTGAAAGCATACAGTCAGCTCGAATACATGAAATGTAAGATCAACCAGCTAGTCAGTAGAAAAAAACTGAAAAATGATGTAATCAATAAAATGTCCGATTCTTCTCATAATGGCATTTTGCTAAGTATTTAATGCATTTCATAGAATATGGGGATTTTAAAAAGTACAGTAAATTCACGACCATAAGGCGCACCTGACTATAAGGCGCACCCCCCGGGAGTCAGCAAAAATTGCAACATTGTAGAT
>PYHW01010218.1:2269196-2290227 GCA_013186435.1 Turdus rufiventris | reverse complement strand
GCACTGCTGGCTCCCCCCACTGCTCACGGCTCGCACTTCCGGGGTGGCAAATGTTGCAACTTTGTACTTCATATAAGGCGCACCAGACAATAAGGCGCACTTCCGGGTTTGGGGGAAAATTTTAGTCAAAAGGGTGCGCCTTATAGTCGTGAAATTACTGTACTTAATTTACCAAGAACATGAACTGTGTTTTCATTCTTTCCATTCACTTTGTTGCCTTGAAATAAGTAATTTTGAAAGTTATTGAGTAAAGTGGATACATATGGTTTGCTTTTTGGGCTTGCTTTGTTGTTTTGGCTTATGTCTCTGTGTGTGTTTGGTTGATATTTTTTAAACAAAAGCAATTTGTTTAATTGCATTTTAATTATTTTTTTTTATTTACAGGAAAGGTGATCAGAGGAGGGGTGGGGCAGTGCTGTCCAGAGCCAACTCCCTGCTCTGCCTTGAGACTTGTGCTCAGTCCGCTTCACTCACCTCATTTTCTGGGGAAGGGCTGGCTGTGCAGGGATGAAAAAACATGCAAAAAGACTAATTTACATAAGAGGCATACAGATTGCTCCCTCTCTCACTTCCTCCTCTCTTTCTTCCTCTTTAACTGGTTGCCACAGTTAAGAACACAACTGTCCAATAAAGCAGAAGAGTCCCCTGACACAGGGACTTTGTTCAGCCTGATGAGAACTTACAGCAAACATCATACCCTGTACTGTGGGTCCTGATATGAACTTAGCATTATAAACTTCACTAGGGATGAGAATCTGAATAATGTCTCACAGAAATATAGAATTATTTAAGTGGGAACTATAACTTGTTAATTCACAGTCAACAATTTCAAGGTTATGGTTTAACCAGAGGAGAAAGTGATACAAATTTAAGAATTATGATGTACCCTTGCTTAAAGTAAAAAGCAAAGCCAGTTATACAAACAACCCTATTGATCTTGAATTTGGTCTTAGTTGTATGATTAGAAGTCACTGAAGACAAAGATAGAT
This sequence comes from Turdus rufiventris, assembly GCA_013186435.1. Taxonomy (NCBI): domain Eukaryota; kingdom Metazoa; phylum Chordata; class Aves; order Passeriformes; family Turdidae; genus Turdus; species Turdus rufiventris. The sequence continues at coordinate 2,289,238 of PYHW01010218.1, read as the reverse complement.
TTAAAAAAAAATCATATGGAAATAAAACCTGAAAAGCAATACAAATTACATACAAACATTGAATTAAACAGGATTGGGTTTTTTTAAAGAACATACTGCATTTACCCTTCTATGAATTTCTCCAAGTGAGAGAAATAGGCTGAGGTAGGCTTGGACAGTGTCAGTAGATCCCTCAGGTTAGAAACTACAATCACAATCTACTTTTCAGAAAATGGGCACATATTTCTTTCATATCATTGCTTCTAGCCTGGAGCTACTACTCTTATTCTGAATTTCTGAATCTCATACACTATCAAAAAGAACAATGGGATTATAAGAAAAAGATGTGTGGTCCTACAATGTTTTTGAAAATGCAATTCTCTCAATAATGAAAACAATTTGAAAAGCAAGCAGAGGGAAAGAAAACGTGATCATCACTCCTTTCAGGGATAAAACAAAGAAATTCACCTCAGGATTTTCAAAAAAATCAGCTGTTTCAATTTAATTATAAGAGGTTGTTGTTGAACAATCATGGATATGGTTTCCCTTATTTTTTCTGTATTTAAAATTATAAAAAATACTCTATGGACAGAAGGACCCAAGACTAACTGGGAATGCTCAGCTAAGACATTTGCAGTTATCTCACTGACTTTTTGAACAGTAATTTCAACTGCTATTACATGCAAGCATAGAAGAATTTCTGGTTAGACAATTTTCAGGATACTTGCTGCTTTTGAGGATAAATTGATGACGACTGCAAATAAACATAAGATTTCAATATTGGGGGGTGAAACAGGGCATAAACTCCTTACTTACATAAGCCCAAAATAAGCAATAATGTCAAAATTGCAGGTATGTTCCATTCAGCTCAAATTGTGATCTGAATTTAAGTTTCTCATGACTGAATGAACACTGCAGCTATTCAATTGTGGTTTATTTGCAGCTGTGAAGTCTTAAGAAAATGCTACATTTCTAGTACATATGCTAGGGAAATGTACAAAAAATAGCATCAGTACAGTCTAACACAACTGATGGCATCATTTCCAGCTTTTACTTCTGATACAACCTTGTAAAAGAAATGTAACACACTCTGGGTCTCTCTTCATTTCTTTTATGCACTTCTCTTTGCTTAAATTCAGATGTGTTACTACAAAAATAAAAAGATTATGATTTGAAACTGAGTGCTCAGCTCTGAGTTTCTTAAAGGCAAAAGCTCCTGCAGAGTAAAATCTCTTATGCCTGAAGCCAACCTCTAATTTATGGATTTGAAAATAAATAATACATACACACAAAAATCAGTATTTTATACATTAGTCTTACTGAGTAGGCCCTCATAAGTTGAATAAACCCTCAAAAAATCAAAGTTCATTACCCACTACCACTGCAAGACATAAAAAAAAAAAAAAAAAAAAAAAGCATTGTAACACAGAATGAGTCTTAACTCCTCTCCAAAAGAAAGGTCAAATGACTGAAAAGAAAAATTCTTAAGATGGTCTAGCAGGTTTTGTCTAAATATTATACAAAGAAACTCACAGGTCTCGGTCCTCTCTTTCTTGTCTTCACCATTGAACTGAAGTGCGTGCCCTTGTCAAAGATGAAAGAGACTACAAGTCTTGTCTGAGCCAACTGAGAAACTGTCTAAGGGACTGATTGATATGCAATTTGATCTCTCGAGGCTATTTAATGATTAGAATTTGATATCTCCCTCTAGGCATTCTAGTCTCAGAAGAGGAGACATAAAAAAATATTACAATAACCAGAAACAGGGTGGGAAAAGCAATTTAAACCAGCTGAGTACGTGAACACATGCAAACACACATATACACACACACACACCATTGACATATTATATGGCCAAAAAAAGTTGCTGCTTTATTATACAAATTTTTAGAACTCAATTACACAGGAGACACAGGCAGGGCATTTTCATTGCATTACCTGGTTCAGTTACCAGGTGGTGATACTGCCTTCATTCATATGATAATGCCACAATTATACATTCATTCTGGAAATGGGGAAGTTGAGTGGCTACCCTCATTAACCTGAAGAAATCTAAACCCACTGTTCCCTCTTTCAAGTTCCAAACATTAGCTTTCAAATAAGGCTGGGATAGCTATGAGGACTCTGTGAAGCATTTTCCCTGAACTTCTAAGACTGACTTCAGACTTCACTCTGAGATTCTTACCCTTGGACTATGAGAAAACTCTAACATTGTATTCCCATAAAGCACAAATTTTCTAAAATATATTCTCACTTTCAAGAAAGCCTTATGCAGTTTGTAGGAGAGTTATTTAATAAATAAAAATTGTGACTGGAGATTATTTTTACTATGCATATACATCATCAAATTTCATCAAGTAAATCTTCCCCTGAGGTTTTCTTTCTTTGTTTGAAAGTGGACAACTTCACCAGCATAAGGAAGAGCATCCTTCACCTTCTCTTCCTGTGTTTTTTTCCAATGACAAGCAATAAGACAAGTGGAAATGGCCTCAAGTTGGAGCGGGGGAGGTTTAGATTAAATATTAGGATTTTTTTTTTTTTTTTTCACTGAGAGGGTTGCTAAACACTGGAACAGGCTGCCCACAGAAGTGATGGAATCACCATCCCTGGAGACATTTGAAAGGCGTGTGGATGTGGCACTTAGGGACATGGTTTAGTGGTGGGTGTGGCAGTGCTGAATCTTACAAGGCTTTTCCAACTAAAAATAGTATATTATTCTATGATTTTTAAACAACGTTCATGAAACCATTCCTGTACTGCCTGTTGCCTTCTCCTTCTCCCAGCAAATACAGTTTAAAAGCTTGCCTAAAAGAGAGTCCGTAGCATACACTCTGCTTACTGTCTTGTCAATGACATAATTGAACATTATTCATCTCAATAATGAGGGATGAAATTCTCAACTTTCTAGCTGACATAAATACTGGGAGCTGTGAATTATGTTACGCACTGTGGACCCCTAAAAGTTAAGCATAATATCACTATGCAAAAGTCTCACTATGGATCCGTATCTTAAGCTGTTTTCAAGTCAATGCAGTAAGCACTGGAATTCAGGGTCTAAGCAGCAAACTAGATAGGACTAGAACACAGACTCCATGTCTAGGACTCTCCTGCCCCAGTATTCATACCTCCCAGACAACGCACAGGAATAAATAGGGAGGAGGATAGGCTAGAGGTATTCCTCAACAGACAGCTCTTTTTTGTTGTTTTTTTTAGTAATATTTTCCCTGTAGAGATGCAAATTCTGCTGCTGTGTTATGTGGCCTTAGGGGCAGAGAACAGGACCATTTTATTGACTAAGATACAACCTCATGGACAGAACCAGAGACATCTTTCCTCACCACTGATGAACATGCAAAAAAAAACCAGCTTACCTAAGCTTGGAAAAGATATCAAATCTTTGGCAGGTAGATTTCTGCAGTTAAAAAGGTCCTCCATTTCAAATCCCACATTCCCAAATGATAAAAATAAAACCATCTTTCATAGTCTTTTAACAGTTGCAGAAGAAATCTCACAATAATATGTGATGCTTTTCTCTCAGGAAAAAAAAAATCTCAAAATTGTCTGCATGACAATCCCTATCATTCTACTACATGGAAAACTTCAAAGACACATGTAATTAATTATATTTTATTGCATCAAAGGGTTTTCAGAAATCTAATGCAATATATTTGCTTTGTAATGTGCAGAGTTGTATACGAGTAGGAAATGGAAATCAACAAAAACCATGGAAGTTACCATTTCTTCTCCTGTTCATCCTTTCACTCCAATTCTTGCAATGCTTCCATCTTTGCCTAGCACTATGAATAGGTACCTTCTCTACCTTGGAAACAAATACTAAAGGTCATGTTTTTTCCTCAAACTGTATAAGAAAAAGTCAGATATTCTGTCTATACCAGAAGCATACACTTCAGGCAGTAGTTCTTCCCACTGTAATATAGGTATTTGACATTAAATATTAGTTGAAGTCAACCACTATGAAAACATCCTGAAGATTATGCTGAAAAAGCCCAAGTGATTAGCCTAGATTAGACAGCTAACTGTCCTGAGCTGTAGTAAGATGGTAAGATTACTTTTTCTTTCACCTTTTACCAATATATACAGGACTATCTTTATAACCACAGTTAAGAACCTTGTAACTTTCCTGTTTGTTCCATACATTAACAAAGTCCTCATGACTAAAATCAGGAAGAGCTTATTCTTCTATGAGTTTCTTAACAGGTTTTTTTTTTTGGTCTGATCTATAATTAATTGTGCTGATAGTTTATCAAGGATAATGTAGATCCATTAGCAGGAAATTCAGTATAGAGAGCTAGGACAGAAATTCAGATATTTTCTCACCTACTGTTCAATTAATTTCATTTTCTGGGGCTGTTTTAATTATTGTTGCTATTAATATTTTTATTCCCGTAGCCATCTTCAAGTTATTTTTAAAAATATTGCAATGAATCTTACTGGTGATCATATAATTCAGCACACTCTACCTGCTTTCACAAGACTGCAAAACTACATGGGCATTTTAAATATGAGGAGAAATATTTTTTAATAACATGATTCCACGTCAAAACATTATGCCTTGTTATCTTTTCAAGATCCATCTTACTCTGTTCTTCCCTACTTGAAAATGTTCTCTTATAAAAGTACTTTCTATGCTTTTATAAAAGTACCTTCTCTACTTTTCCTCTTTTGCACATAGCCTTCTCAGTTCTTTTCTAGTTTTCAGATCTTTCTCAGAGTGTACACTGTTAGCATGTTCTTTTCTCTAAATCATAATTCTTCCCTCTGACTCTTTTCTTCTCCCTGGTCAATTGTTTTTAGCTTCCTTTCATGTATAGGAATAGCAATATGCCCATCAAATCAATCAATGTAAAATTGTTTTTAATGTGTAGAAGGAATTAATTTCATTTATTTTTAAAGGATTTCTGATTTTCTTTACTTATTTGGTTTTGGGTTGGGTTTTTTTCCTTTTTTATTCATTTTGTCAGATCTTTATGGGATGATATTGCAGAAAAAAACCACAACAAAACAAAACAGAATGTGCAGTTGTCAGGTTGACTAGGAAGGACTTATCTATTTTTTTCCTGCCCTCGGTCAACTGATTTAGGTCAGGATTGAGAAAAAATATACCTCGTCACATGGCAAGAGTTACAGCTTCCTGTATGCTTCTATTATATCATCTTAAGAAATCTCACTAATAAAACATAATACCAACCAAAAATATCTACCAAAAACTAATGCAGTCAATTAATAGAACAGATGGAGGTCAGGGCAGACAATTAAATCCCTTTGACAGAGAAGAAGATTATTCTACCTCATATCGGAGATATGTCAGTAATTCCTGTGTGATCTGACTTACACTTTATTCTTCAAAATAATTCCTTCCATAATGCTTTCTTTGGCATGAGAGAAAAAGATCCATCATCTAAAAGTCTTTCTTGCAGCTGTATATAATTATTTTTAAATGGTGGGAAAGTTTTTTTTAATGTTTTTTAGTAGTATTCTTGTTGATTCTCAGAAAAAGCAAATCAAATCTCCTTTTTGCCTTTAGACAGATGCTGCTTCTTGAAGTCCACCCCTCAAAATGATTATACAGCTATCACCTTGGCAAGGTGCTAACCACTTTTTCCTTTTAATTTAATATAGTCTACTATAGGTATTGAAGATAACCATCCAGGAGTCCTGGTTCATTATTTCTCTGGCCCTGAATTTCAGTATATTTGCAAGAATTATCTTTCCTAAAGTCTTGCACCAAGCTGGGTTGTATTTCTAGACATGGGAGCTAAACTGCCAATAATACAAACTGTTGAGTGCTGTTGCTGCATTCTGGCTATAATGATTACATATTTCGTATTTCAAAGAAAAAAGAAATGGAGCTGTTCAATTTTTTCATGACCATAAACAGCTACAGGGAAAAATTCTTCTGCTAAGGAATTAATTTAGTTCCCCATAAGATATTTTTTTCACAGAAAAAACACTCTGTACCAAAATAGTTCCAATTTGTTTTTAAATAAGTCAATACAAGTTTTGATAGCTCTTTATCTCCTTTTTTAAAGTTATCTTCATAGCAGACTGTGGTAATATTTAAATTTCAAAAAATCTCAGAGAAAGTTGCACTAACATTATACTAATAATTTAAAGCACTGAAAATCCATATTCCAAAAGACAATGAAGCTGACAAGAGAATGACCTGTCAGTGTAATTGCTATGATTTCTCTGTCCCAGCTTCAATTTTCACTGGTGAAATTCTAATATATCCATTTTCTTTGTCAAGTTCATCTATTGAAACTTCTGTTTTCTTAATTAATAAACTCAGATTGCTTAATTACTGTACTATCCTAAAAACTTTGTTTTTCCGATACATATGCTTTCATGAATTCTGATCTCAAATTAATATGATGTTGAATATATGAGATCTGAATTTCTTGTGCCCTATGCAGATCATTACCTCACTGTTTATAAATTTTAGTTTTGCTGGCTTCTAACAAAAACAGATTAGTTCTGCCATTGTTTGAACTTTATATTGTAGCCTCAAACCATGTCACTCTTTGATTTGCATTTCACAGATACTTTATAAAAAATATTAAATAATAACTATTTCAGTAGTCATTAAAGTATTTACTTTTGTTTCATTTGGTCGAATAAAGTGTATCTCTTTTAACTTTCTTCCTTTAAACAGAACTGTATTAAAACCAGAAATGCTAAGTCTCTATTCATTGCCTAACTTTTCAAATGATTCAGCATCATTATTTAAACTCTTAATATAATTGTTTTGGGTTTTTTCCATCTTTTTTGATATTTCATATAATGAAAGTGAAAGGGGCATGCTCTTATTTTAAATCTATGGAAGGAAAAATTTATTTGGTTTTAAATAAAGATCACAGGTTTTTAGATTGGTTGAAGCTGGAAGGGACCTCTGGACTTCATCTGATCCAACCCCTCTGCTCAAGGAGGGATAGCTGCAGCCTGTTTTGATTACCTTGTTTAAGTAAGAATAGACTGCACCTCATTATTCACAGCTAGTTTTCAAGGATTTGCATCTCATCTTTATGAATCAAATTCATGACATGTCTACCAGTAATAGCAGACACAATGGTATGATACAGCATAGGAAATATCACCTACGTACCTTTAAAGCCAAGCAAAATGCCTCAAATGATAGAAGCAACACAAATTTTCAATATAATTAATTCCATTGACTGCAAACTACACTAGAATTAGATGCGTGATTTTGTTCCAGAGCTTTGTTTCTACCATGGAGAGACAAACCACAATTTTAACAGATATTTAGTTGCAGGTTATTGATTTCCCCCCCNAAAAGAGAAAAAGAAAAAAAGAAGCTTTTTAACATTTCAATATTTTAATTAGGCACCAAATTCCAAATTTTGTGACATACTTCCTGAAGTCATATGGAAACATAAAAATTCAGGCTGCTTTTTCTAACATTCTGTGAATGGTTGTGTAAGTTTCAAATCCATGTTCATACTGTGACAGCAGAAAGGCAAATCTCCCTTGCTATTAATACAGCTGCAACCAGGTGAAAAAGAGAATAGTACTACTTCATACATCTTTATAAGAAATAAAGCCTATAATGAAAGCTGACAGTCTGATTTTACTTAACCTGAGTCATTTCACCTACACTCAGTTATTCTGAGGGGGTTCTTTAAGTTGTGGATAACAATATTACCATATTTGTGTTGTGTTCCCTTTCTCTTGCTTTTATCTTGGAAAAGAAAAATTGAATGCAAAGCAGTATATATGAAAGGAAATGTATGGAGGGTGTTGATAATAAATCTGATAGAAAGAGTGGGTTAGATACTTTCCGTTTCCATACTTAAGATCCAACAGAAAACACTATGTGTGTGTGTATCTGGGTCTAAATTGGCATGCAATTAAAGCTAAATATATTTTATATTCATATATACAAACAAACATATTTACTTTTGGAGTCAAATAGTGATTTTCAATTTGAAGTAATTTCTACAAGCAGTTCGGCTTCCTGCTGGCAAAATAATTTTATTTTTTTTCTTTCAAAAAAGAAAGAAATATGCCATCATCTTCCCTAGTCACTCAACAGCTGTATCAATTTGTTTTCAGGGCAGTGATTAGCATAATTGTGGTGGATTACTTGCATTTAGCACAGAATGGAAATAATTCAGTATTTTAGTAGATACGACATAGAGTGTACAGGATATCCAGGCCCTCTGGAGTGGTGCTGAAAGTTTTTTTTTCCTAAAGCTGTACTAAAAGCCTATTTTTAAAAACCCGAATCTGTCTGAAAGAACCAAAAACCTTAATTCTTCTGATGTGTTGTTTGATAAACAATGCCACACAACCATGAAATCAGCTGAAAATAGCTATGTTGAGGCCCTTACTCAGAAGGGTTTCAGTGTGATATAATTTCTTTAAAAAAACAAAAAACCAAAAAAACCCAAAAAAACAAACAAACAAACAAAAAAAAATACAGAAAAAAAAAATCCCACACAAAACCAACCAAAAAACAACCCCCCAACAAACAAAAAAACAAAAAGAAAAACACAAACCAGAATGTGATTCCATCAGTACTGGTTTTCTGCTTTATCTCCCAATTCCAGTTCTGATGCTGAGGTACATTCAGTGCAACCTTTACTACTATATGAGTGTTAAAATCAATCCATTATATATATACACTCAGCCATTTCTCTTAATTCTCTTGCATGTTTTTTTAAACATACATAGACAATCACTGTATGGCATTATACAGAATGCAATAAAATTATAAAATGGTTTTGGTTGCAAGGGACTTTTAAGACTATCTAGTTCCAACCTCCCTGCCATGACCAGGGATGCCACACACTAGATCAGGTGGCTCAAAAACACCCAATCTAGCCTTGAGCATTCCTGGGGATGGGTCATCCACAACTTCTCTGTACAACCTATTCCTGCGTCTCCCCACATTCACAATTAAGTTCATCCTCATAGCCCCTCTGAACCTATGCTCTTTTAGTTTAAAGCCATTCCCACTTTGCTCCCAGTCACAACAGGCCCTGATAAAAAGTTTCCACATTTCTTATCTCTCCTTTATTATATATTGACGAGCTGCAGTAAAGTCTCATAAGAGCCTTGTTCAGGCTGAACAACTCCAACTGTTTCAGTCTATCTTCACAGGCAAGGTGCTCCAGTCCTCTGATCATCTTTGTGGCTGTCCTTTGCACCCACTCGAAAACATGTCCAGGTCATTCTTGTGTTGAGAACTTCAGAGGTGGATGCAGCATCTCAAGGTGGAGTTTCACCAGAGCAGAATAAAGAGGCAGAATCACCTCCATCAACATTTTGGCCACTTCTTTTGATTCAGCCCAGCACACAGTTGGATTTCTGAGCTGCAATCACACATTGCTCACTCATAAACAATTTCTCATCCACCAGTACCTATATTGCCATGACACAGGTGCAGGACCTTATACTTTTTTTCACTGAACTTCCTTAAATTTTCCTGGACCCGCCCCTCCAGCTTGTTGAGGTACCCCTAGATGCCATTTCTTCCCTCAAGTGAATCAGTTGCACCACTCATCCACAGACTTGCTGAGGGTGCATTTTATCCCATTGTCTATGTTAATAAGATATTTAATAGCATTGTCCCACTATGGGCCTTTGAGAGACATCATTCATTACTGGTTTACACCAGTAACCAATGTAGCCTTTAGTTTCAAAACCTAGATTACAACTTGTGTTGAAATTATACTTTTTTAACCATTCTCTGTTATTGTTGTACAATACTTTGTGTAATGTTATGTTCAAATTCATTTTCTACTAAATCAATTATATTTCTAGAAGCATTACTTAGATAAGAACAGTGTATGACTCTTAAAGATTTAAGACAATCATCACTCATTTTTTTATAAAATGGTTTAACTATCTTTCCAAAGCTTTTAATAAAACTAATGAATTTAGGTAGGAGTTTTAAAATTGCTCAATTACATTACCACCTGAAAGTAAATTTAATGACCTGGCATGTTTTGGTGTTTGCTATTTCTTTGAGTAACACTTGAAAAATACTTCATATTTCCATTTCTCACAGGGGTTCTTAAGAAATTCACATATTGGTGCAGATAATTAGAGTTTACCAACTTTTAGATACTTTAGGTCAGTCATACTAGATCAACTGAGAAACACTACACTGGATTTATGATTTCAGAATACTCTCCCTGGAAAAAATTAGTAGATGCATAGAGAGCTGTGGAACATCCTACAACAAAATCTTGACAAACTCTCATTCATGTCTGGATGAATTTCCAAACAGTAGGTGTAAAATTCAATTTAAACTACTGACATTTATTGAAGAAGATACAGCTTCCAATTTGGAAACCTACTGAAAGGTTGAGCATCAGCCTCAATTAATTGACATGACCGGACCATCAGTCTGGGTTTAGGTGGTAAATTCATTAGTTGCTTCTACTTATTACTTATGTTTTCAGTATGAAAAACACATCTTCTATCTTTATAGAAGGGAAGAATTTTAAACAGAGTTCTGTCCTTCCTTTCTTTTGTTTCAAAACTAAGAGAATTGATAGGTAGAATGCACACCATAATGTCAGCAGAGCCTATGTATCAGAGTACAGGTCTTAGGAGCCTACATAACTGATTGATTTCCATGCCAAAATTGTGCAGATATTTCACCAAGAGAGAAAAAATGTGGGGAGCATTTTTGTTCCACCTAAGAGTATAAAATCAGTGAGAGCCTAAAGAGAAAACTGGAGGAGTTGAAGACACTGCTTAACCAGAGGTTGGATTGCTCAGCTAAGAGTACTTTCATGTACAGCCATAAACCCTGACAAGAGGAAGGCAAAGATTCTTATCTGAATCCCAAGAGCTGAAAAGTAAGCTGAGGAGAGCTGACAGCTCTAAGACTGAGAATTGCATTGTGCCCTGATTTTCCTCAGAGAATAAAGGGTTGATCTGTTTCCTAAAATTCCCAAGACTAAAACTGGAACAATTTATTCCTGCCTTCTAATATAAAGGCTTTATTTTTCCTTCACATTTGTTACCATAAATGATACAAGACAGAAGGTTTGATCAGAGTCTGAGAACATGATCAAGAATCTGACAGTATGCGGCTACATCAAAGGAACGACACAGCACTTCACAGACTACCACAGGGCTCCATCTGCACATTCAGCTGTCAGGTTGGGATTCTAGAACGAAATCCCACCATTTAAACTCACACTTCTGATGCAAGATTAAAATATGAGGACAAAGCATGGGTCATTTGTTTGCTTCAATTTTTTATACAATATTGTGCATTGCCAGGAAACACATACCACATACTCCAAACATAAATTTATGTTCTCTGTTCTTGAAAAAGATCATGGGTTTATCATGTTGAAGAATTTTATTTGGAATTATGGATGAAAAAGATAGCAAGTAAACAGTTAAAGTGTTTAAGATGTAGGGGTTTCTTTGTGTATTTCTTTTAAAAATAAGAGTAAAATATAGCCAAAGCCATAGTTACAATCTGTCCAAGCTACCATCCCTAGTTAACTTTTTGAATTTTTCTGTTCTTTTGTTCATCTAAATGGATCCCTACTGTCTGCTAAAAATACAAATTCAGGGTTAGTTTGGCTTGGATTATGCATAATCCTGAAGGCTTTCAGATCCATTTCTATTTGTCTCCTGAAAACATTCTCAATACAAACCATTTCTAGACAAAATAAGAAATTAACAAATATTTCTGTTGTGTATTTTGTCAATTAGGGCTGTCAATTGAACACAAATATTTGTGGCTACTTCAGAAAATTAGCAAGCAGAGAAACAGAGATAAATTTTATACTGATTTATAACTTAATTTCCAAATTTTTTTTTTTGAATGTGTAGTCCAATTATCACCTCACATGAACAAGGAAATTTTCAAAAGGCACAGCTGGCTTCTGATGTTCACTAACTTGCAGTGTGAGTTAAAAGCCAAATATCAATAGGCTCCATCTCACTTGTCTGTTCTAATGTTGTTTACTTCTTTTCCTTGTCCTCCTCTCTGATTTTCCTGTTGAGTGTTATGAAGAACAAATAAAATGCTGAGAAAACAGAGAAAACTAAAATCCCTTCATTCCTCAGTTTCCCCTTCAAAATCCTCTCCCCAGATTTTCTGGTCTATCTCAGTGTATTGTGATAGATCTAGAGATGAGAATTTCCCTTCTTGGAACATGGCTGTGGCTTATTCTAGTGCCAGACAAGGTAAATGTACCACAAATTGTTAGTTCCAAAGAAATTAAATTATTATTTCAACTTCGACTTCAGCTTTATATGACCCTTGTATTCTTTATATCAGTTGCTTGCCTTGTTCCTGAAAAAAATGTCATGAATTCTCTCGAGTAAGTAATTGAATTCTGTGTACAGCACTCATGTATATTGCACTACTCACTATGTAACTCCTAAGAGTTCAGCTATTATCACAACCAGCGTGGATGCTAAACTATTAAACAAGCCCCTGTTCATAAAGTATTTTTTATTCAATTACATGTAAATTGTTACAAATTGGAATAAACATGGTTCAGTGATGCAAAAATCACAGGAATTTTCAAAGCTGTTATTTTCTTTGTCTGAATTTTACACTTCACATAATGGCACCCTCGATTCTCATAACTAACCTGTCACACTTTGAATTATTGCTTATTCACAACTTTATTATCACATCAGATATATTATTACTCCTTCTTGAATTTAGGTCCCAGTGTCAATGCGAAATAGAAACGTCAGTGTACTACAGCTAGCACAATGATTACAGGAAAAGTCACATCTGCTTCGAAGTTCATGGACAATACAAAGTGAAAAGGAAGAATGTGCACCAGAGAAACTTTTCTGGTCGCTTGTACATCTCATTCCCTTCTCATTAATCAATGTGTCAGGCACAGTATGAAAGAATGGTAATTAGATTAAGGTGTTTTATAAATAGAATATATTCTCTGATTTCTAAATTCAACCATTGTCACATATTTCATACTGATATACTAAGAATATTTGTATATCTGTGTGCATATATGTACACATACATACAACTGTATGTGTTATCTGTATCTGTGCTATACATTAAAATATGTTCTCTCACATTTTACTAACAACTGAGAGGAAAAAAGAGAACTTTATGGCAACAATATGAAACAGCAACCAACCCTCTGTTTTAGTACAGCCCCATGAGAACTGTGGAACCCAACCTTGTCTTGCAAACCGAAGACAATCAGCTCTGTCTGGTACAGTATGGCCTGGAACCCCCAAACCTTACTGAATAGCAGTGTCACAATAGCCAAGTTTAATCTCATGTCCTTTAACTACACATCAATTAGTAACATTCAATACTTATAGAGCTGAAAAATAATAAAAATTCATGCTTATCATAAGTAAGCACATAAAAAGCACTAATGCTTAGAATGCACTGTATTCCATGTCTCATTGGATGAACACACGGTAAATATTTAAACTGGATGTATATATTGCAAAGATATTTCAAACACATTTAAAAACACCAGCAACAGAGACCTGCTTTCTTCCTTTTACATATTTTTGCAAAAAAAGAAATTCTTATGAACATACTTTTAGTACTTACCACTATGCTGTATTTTTGAAAACACTTCAGCATTCCCCCATAGGAGGCAGCATGATGTCATTTTGTTACAGCAGATTTTTTCCTGTTAGGAAAAATACACAGTGCTCTTCAGTAAATGAAGAAAAGAAATGCACACATATGAGTCACAAATGGTGAAAAAAGAGGTTACTTAGTAAATCACCTGTAATGCTGTTTATCAAGATTACAAAAAGAGAAATCACAATATTAATAACCACATGATAAATATATTAAGGATAGTGTATTGATTTCTGTCATAAAAATTCTTAGGAATATTTTTTTTCTTTGCAGATTGATCACTGCTACAAAGACAGAATGGTCTTTAAACCTGAATACCACATAAGTTTACATTTTATGTGTAAAAAAGGCAAGTTAATACTTTGAAATCCAAGAAACAGAAGAAATCAGGACAAAATACTTTGGTTTAAATATTTCTCTAAAGACGTATTATGCATAGCCAAATATAAAAATTCAATAGCCAAATATATTAAAATATATCAAATTTAATTTAAATCTAATTAAATTTTAAAGCTATTTTACTATTTTTTTCTTTCCTATGCATAATTGAAATTTGTAGTTAATACTTCAAATGACATTTCAATGGATAGACTATTTCTGAATAATTTATCCATTTAAGATTTACTATTTATATAGATTAAATTCCAGTATTTACCAACAGTGTGTTCTGTCAAGAGTATCTTGAGGCACTGTGATTTAAAACTCAAACCTTAATAGTATTAAGAAAGGTATTTCAGGTAATTTTAATAGTTTTCAAGACTTTAATACCTGAAATACTTTTCTTCCCTCCAATGCCAGCAGATTTTATGGCATTTACTTATCCCCTGCACACATTTTTCAGGGGAAACATGCACTCTATTTTCTCTGTATCACTCTTAAAGGCACTTCTTATCATTTATTCTTATTTTCATTAAGTTGATCAGCACACAGATTGTAGATTCTGCAATTTTAATCACAGTATTTCCTCATGAATGGTTTAACTCCTCAGCCAAATTGCTCCTTGCAAGGGTAATTCTTTGTAACAGCTGTAAACACATCACCTCAATTCTGTGTAAACACAGTGATTATCTTTGTAAATTGGAAATAAGTACCAGTGGATAGTTGTACAAACGCATATCTGAAAAGAAGAAATTCAGAAATATGAAGAAAAGCAGTATTTTGTGGGAAGATAGGTTCTAAGGATAGTGCAGGAGGGAATCTTTCCCAATAAATTACAGCTGTACTGATTACTGAGGAGTGGAAACAGCCTTGCCTGCCCAATGAGCATGGGTGTTATAATAGAGTGGGTCAGCTAGCTACAAGGTGCAGTTACAGTTGGAGCTTGCGAACCAGCATCTGTGATAGTTTGGGATGGAGTCTGCTGGCTGTGCTGTGAGGGGGTAAGGGGTGTGAGGTTGTGTAAGCAAGAGATAAGGTAAAAAGATGTGTGAGGGACAGTCAGCGTTAGGTGGCTAGGTTAAGGGCAGCTTGGGGTTAGCCAGTCATGCAGAAGGAAGAAGGAACTTGCAGGAGGAGAAAATCAGTCAGTGCTGTGTGGAGTTGCCTGTGAGGAAAGAAGTCAGAGTTGCTTGAGAGAAGTCCACTGAAAGAAGGCATGGGAAGCTTTTAATAGAGGTCTGATGATGGTGCCAGTCCAGTCTGTCTTGACATAATTACTATGGTATTCCTTAGGAATAAAGAATGTGCGAAACACCCTAGAAAAATGTCAAAGTGTTCATCTGGACACTTGCTGCAGGGGAAGGCTGGCAACACTGCAGCTCTTTATACACATCCATTGAGGAATGAGACATTGAAGTTTAGGATAATCTTAATTCCAAGCTATAGTAATGTCTTGAATCCATCCATATAACAATGACACTTTTACTAGAGATTACACTGTTCATGTAGACTGACAGTCATTCCAATTGTTCAACAGTAGTATGTGATTAAACTTAGGATATAAGAAATAAGGAAGGATTTAAGGAATGGCTGTCAATGGCACAGAAAATCCACTAAGGCTAACACAGCTTCCCTTCTCAGTTATTTTAAACCTGCATTTCTTTATTTCAGCATCCTTTATAGTTTAATTACTGCTACAAGAAGAAAAGAGAACTCTACTGGTAAACACAGGGATTGTATTTACTGTCACTCCATGGTACCAAAATAGACCCCAGCTTTAAAGCATAAAAGTGAATTAAGGTAATATTTTTGAACTAAGTTTAGCTCTGTACCTATGTGTTTATCCTTTTCACCTTCATATTATTTTACATCGTCTTTTTCAGTCTTTGGCAGACTGAATTTGATTGTAGATGACTAAATTATAACTTTAGGTATCTTAGTAAACCACAATGTCCATTTACAGATCATGTTTAGAATTTATCTCTGCAAAAGTCAATTGCTTTCAAAAAAAGCAACAGCTAATACTGCACTTCCTTTCCATCAGCATAGGCACACATTAAAAGACTAGCACTTCAATTCTAAGACAAAATACAGGCATTATCTACACACTTTTTTTCTTTTTTAAGGAGCTATTTTGTCTTCATATCTGTGATAACAGATTTTGTCATAATTACAAACTTTTATTTCAAATATTACGGGAATATGGAAGTCCCTCTAAGCATATTTTTGTGAAATCTATACCATTCCACAGATGCTTTTGTAAATTATATCTGATTGGGCTATAATGGCCCTGGTTTTAATGTTACTCAGTTTAAGCTTGCTTACATGAGTCATTTCTCAAAATTACAATGGTCTCTGATTTTATAGGTGATATAACAAGAACCTAGTAATACTGACATGCTGTCATTATATACAGTTATCTTAGTCTACTTGAGAAATAAAATCTGTCTCATAAAAAAATCTGTTACGTTTTGAACATAATGATCTACTCTTTCCAGCTATCCTCAAAACCCCTGACAGCTCCTGGAAATACCTAAATGCAAGCTAGAAACATTTATTTATTGATTGATTCTCTAATTTACTCATCACAATTACTGGACTATTGTAATCAACTTCTGTTTGAGCAGATAGGTTCATGAAGTCTCTCTAAGAAAATGTACCTCATTGAATTCAATCTTAGAATCTTTAAATACATATCTGAACATGTAACTTTTACAGTGTTTATGCATTTTCCCTTTCAATTCAGTTTCATACTAAGTTCTTGCTTTTGAAAATTTTCACTCTAAGCTCTTCTCCACTGTTAAATTGAAAAAAATTAATCTGTAGTGATATATTTCACAGTAATTTTTGAATTTTTTAAACTATAAAATCAGTGATTAAACAATGGGTGATAGAATTTGCTGAGTTGGAAGGGATGCATCAGGACCATCAAGTCCAACTTCTGGTCCCCTTCAGGACACCCCAGGAGTCACACTGTATGCCTGAGAATATGTATATGCACACAGGCAGTTCTGTGATATTCCCTCAGCATCATTTTAGTGGGGAGAAAAAAGGCATCCTGAGTTGTAGAAGACTTATTAATCTTCATGAGTCACAGTGTGGGCATCAAGTTAGAAAACGAACAACCCACTCTTCACATATACCAGCTGAGGTAATGTTAATTTTGAGATATCTAAGGAATGAGTGGTGGTATCTTAATTTCTTTACTTGAACCAAATATAATTAAATATCAAGTAATGCAAAGGCAGTGAAATATAACTTTTCCTCTGCTGAATAAGCAGAAACTCTCTGCCTAAAGGGAGGGAATTTATCCAGAAAAAAACCTCCCATTTTTCAGACCCTTTTGCAACTTTAATAAAAAGCAGCACACCAGAAGACTGGAAGCCTCTCATCCACGCAGTCCCTCTCAATGTACATATTCTGAGTTACAGTCCTTGTCTTCAAGCAGATCAGAACGAGATGTGAAACCTCTGACATACATTCCTCATGATTCTCTGCTATTTCTGTTCTAATAATTGAACTTCTGAACTTTTTTGTACCTCTAGTCTTGATTTCTGCCTGTCCCATAAGAATACCCTTGTGGTAGCAATACTCAGAGAAAGCAGGAAAAACAGACTGATACTCCTGTGAAGCCAGAGCTGAGGGACTGCATCCTCAGCCACAACTAACTAAAATATCTCACTAATCAGGTGGGTGGCTTAAGAGAGAAACTACAAGAAAAAGAAAGATTAGGTTTGTATGAATCTTGGCAAGGTCTAAGGGCAGGAAAAAGTCTAGCAGAGACCAAAGATGAACAGAGGAAGTAGGCAGAACAGCCTAACACAAATAATAAATAGACTGCTCTTTAAAGAAAATGGGTTGCTACCAAAGATACAATGGCAGCAGCAAAGGAGCAGTAACATAGAAATGGAAAGGCTGAGAACATCTCCACAGGATGCAGAAGGAGAAGAGAAATGAAGCTGTGTGTAAGGCATGATGGCAGCTAGGAACAAGTGATGCGAATTAGCAGTGCTTATTTTTTTCCATAATGTACTAACACTTCTTGAGAAATCATCTTGCCTTCAAAATTATTTGGATATTAATTTTTGTTAATACAACTGGCAAAACACAGATTAATTTCTCATGTGGGCTACATCAGAAACATCCTGAACCACCTATCAAAAACATGATATCATGTGATATAGCAGTTAAAAAATGTTAAAAATTCTTCCTCATCAGGAGAATAAATGAGGATAAATATTTGGATAGAATATAATACACAATTCATTAAAAAAAAGGATGAAAATATTGGTGCAATGAGGTTCAAAAAAACCCTAATAATTAATACTATAGGTCAAAACCTGAAAAGTTGCAAGAAAAAAATAAACCATGCTTAGGAGAAAATAAAACCCAAACAAAACCTAAAAAACAAGTTTAAAAAAAAAAGAAAAAAAATCAAAACCAAAACAAACCCAAAATACAATAAGCAGGCTGGAAACAAAGATGCTAGACTCATTTTGAATCAAAGCAAAGCTTCTTAAGAATTTGCAAACTGCTATGAGAAGTCAGAAATAATTAAACTCATGAAACCTAGGTCCAAAACAACAGCACAGACCAGAGAAATGCTGAAGATGCAGGAGAGAGTAATTTGCCATGTTAAGAAATTCTGAATGGCAAATGGAAGGATAAATCCCCTTAGGGAAACTCCAGGCCAGAAAGTAACAATACCAAAAAAAGCATGTAGAACAAGACACAGAAAAACCGGAGGACATAAGAAATGTTAAGTCTAAGGTCAAACAGAAGGGGAGAATGCCAGCCCTGTGTCAGAAGAAAAGGTTGAATCTCAAGCCATGGAAAAGAGAAAGGCCAAGCCTGAGATTAAGGAGGAGGAGGAAAAGGAGGACGAGATACAGCTAAAGGAGAAAGACAGCAGAAATCAGAGGGGGAAAGATCAATCTGAATAACCAAAAAAAAAAAAAAAAAAAAAAAAAAAGACTAAGGACAAAACTGAAGTCAAAGAAACAAAATCCAAAGAGAGCTTCAAGACCATGCTGAGACATTAAAGATCAGATGGAACAGCAAGAATTCCACATAATAGCCTTCAAACTTGTCAAGGTACAGCATTCAGACATTTCAGCTAGGGAATAAGATGAACAGGATACAGAATAATCCACCCGGTGGAGTTCAGATCATCTTTTGGTCCTCACTTCAAGTATCTAGTTAAGTCTCCTTGGGCCTTTTAATATTATTTCTGTTTCTGGAACTAACACAAAGAAATGTACAAAGAAGCACTTAAATGGCTATTACAGCAAGGCTCTTGCTATGCTCGAGGTAATGTTAATTATCTCTGTCACTTCGTAGTTATTACTAGTAAAGCAATTACCTTTGATGAAATTATATATGCTTCTCTATATGAGCAAACTCTGATAAATATACCTTTCTCCCTTATGATTTTTTTTTAAGACCCTAGTGATTCAGGAAAAAAATTCTCCTAAAATTTTCACAGCCAGAAAGAATGGAATAACTAAAAATTCCTTCAATAAAAACTCATACTTGACAACTCTCTCATAAGTGGAAAAGTGTTTATCTTTTCACAGATGATGTGCCAGATACTATCTTTGCTGGTTAAGCCACTGAGCTAGTTTTCACACATCCCATAAAAATGCAGTGTAAAGTAACAGAAAATTGCAATCCCAGGTATCAAGGTGAAATAAGCGAATCAAAATTTGTCTGCACTTAGGGTATTGCCTATCTAGCTGGATAAATTTCCATTTCTATACTCACCTTTCCAATGCACCATGCACTAGGGAGGCTGTTCCAGTTCAGTGTGGATGTAACTGGAAGTTGTCAAGGACACAAAGCACGAGGGCCCGACTGACAGCAACAGAGATTCTGATACTTTCTTCTCTTGAAAACTGAGCTCTTACTAATTTTTACTTCTATGGTGTTTACCAGTTCTCCTGAATGAGCCTAAATGTCAGTAAGACACTTCACAGAATGTGACCCCTCTATACTGCCTGCTCAGAATGAACATTTTCAGCAAGCCTCTCAGTGTAGCACGTCCCCGAGGACACCACAAACCACAGCCTTGCCCGGATAGACC
>PYHW01010218.1:2256287-2269146 GCA_013186435.1 Turdus rufiventris | reverse complement strand
CCCTGCCCTGCCATGCTGGGCACAGCTCCCCACGGCCCTGCCCGGACTTGGCTGCACTAAGCCAGCAGATAGTTGGCCGATGGCCCAGCCTGGCCTCCACTCGCCAGAGAGGTTCCTGATGCCCGCGGCTGAAGCTGCCCCAGTGCCCTTGGCTGTTCTGCTCCTGACCTGGATGGCAGCCTTGCCCTGCTGCTTTCCATGCGGAGCCTCTTACATTTCTGCACCCTGTGATGCCATGACACAGTGTGAACAAAATGTTCACATAGCAAAAAAAAAAAACCCAACTGTGACAGGACCCAGGATGACAGACAAATGAGGCACATACCTTCTTTCAGCAGTCATCATTCCATCCATAATATAATCACCAAAATCTGCATCTTCTAAGTCCACAATACATTTTTCCCCAGTCACCAGCATGTGGATTTAAGCAAACATATGAAGATAAACCCACACCAAACACTGCAGCAGAATAAACTCACACAATCTCTTAAGAAAGGAAACTATTACCACTGATTTTTTTATAACATTCCTGTTTTCTGTTGCTCCACCCAGACTACCACCTTTTAAATATATATGAGCACTAAATTCCTAAACTCTGAGTACTCAAAGTTACAGACTCCACAGAGACCCAAGTCTATTCCTCTTCTCTAGAGAAGTCTTCATTTTTCTATTATAACCTTTCTTCACTCTTTTTTACATGATTGAGCCACCTTCTCAGCACTTATGCCTGTCACAGAGGTACTGGTTCTCAAACTGTCTAATTGGTAGATAAATCTGTTGTTAGAGGTAGAAAGGGGATCTATCTATATTTCCTTAGGAGATAATGCTCAGAACATTTGCTGCTAGCAAGATGTCAGTGTAAAGTTCACTACTTTGGTTTCAGCCCATTAGGAAATGGTCTTCTGCATCAAGAAATTCAACAATTTATCTAAGTATATTTTTATTAAAATGAGTGAGGGTAACTTTACAAACTTTGCTAAACTTTGAGATTACCTAACTGAAATTTTAACTTAAGAACATGCCTTACAATTTAGCAATCACCATGAAAGTAAGAATGGCTATCTTCATAGTAGAAAGCATTATGCAAAGAAAGAACAATGAGGTTATTATTTCAATCATTCTGCATTTTGCATTTAATCATCGGGTAAAAATAAATGTCCAAACCACAATGCTTGTATAGAAGTGTCATCACTGGACTACAGTCTCAGATCATTTAGACATTCACACTTTTGTTTATTTTAATATTATATCTTCTTCCTGTCCTTTTTCCTTCCAGAAGGTACTTAATAATTTGTTTATTCTAATCAGCATTTAACTTTGTAGAGATTATCATCAGAAGCTAAGGGCAGACACAGCCACGTTCTACACTGACCTATGGACTAAAACCCACACAATTTAAGCTGCAATAAATGTGTTTTTCCAACTTCCTTACTAGTCTCAAAATGTTTGGTAAAAAAAATTACAGTATTTTCACAAGAAGGAACTTGTGATGAAGCTGGGGAGCAGAGAGAAACAAACCCAAAGTACAACAGCAGTCTGATGATTTTTAAAAGCAATCAGTGTGACTAGAATTATTCAAATGTTGATTAAATAGATTTTTCTATAAATCTCATCTTTTCTCAGTTCAAAATTTCAGGTATTGAATGGTCAGTAACAGGACCAAAAGCAATGGGCGGAAACAAACATAGGAATTTTCCTCTGAATATCAGGAAATGCTTTTCAGTTGTGAGGGTGATCGAACACTAGAACAGGTTACACTGAGAGGTTGTAGGATCCACCTCCTTGGAAATATTCAAACATTGTCTGTACACAGTCCTGGACAATCAGCTGTAGGTGTCTCTGCTTGAGCATAGAATTTGAGAAAACCATCTCCACATATCCCTTCAAACCTCAGTCAGTTATTCAGTTCTGTAAATACAGGTATGGTTTTCAAGAAAGATGGAATATGCCATCAACATGACTGACTCAAGCTAGACTCCAGTTGCAAAGGTTATAGCAGATGTTCAGTGTTTGGTTATGTCTGTCATGCCAGTGAATCACTTCATCAATTACTCAGATAATTATTTCTCCTTATGGAGCAGCGTCATTTAATATTAGCAACTGAAAAACAGCTTGAACTATAATCTCTGATAATTCAGGTAAATGTCTTTTGTGAAAACTAAGCAAAAGTCTGATTCAAGTCAAGTAGAACAAGTATTGCTACAGTCCTACATCCCCAGGTGTTGTTCTATCCTCAAGAGAAAAGGGAAGAAATTTTAGGTCTTTCCTAATTGGTTTAAATCATCATACAGGATCACCTGCCTTCCAATAGAAAGTCATAGAGTCAGAACAGAAACAACTCCATCTTCTTCCAGCACCACAAAAAACTTAGTAATATGAAATGGGATGTAGGTACACTTACACTTCTTTTAGTCTCCCTGACAAGAAGAGAAAAAACACTTAAGTCTCTATCTGGCAACCACAACCTTGTGAGCAAACATAAACACATCTGAGAACCACAAGACTTTTGTATGATGTTTATGGGAGCCCCTCTGAGCTTACAGCTTAATTGCTCTATCATCTTCATTCCCACAGTGGTCTACATCACAAGGCCCCCTAGTAAAAACACAATTATCTTTCTTTCTGTGTATGTGGGGTTCCCTTTCCCTTTCCCTTTCCCTTTCCCTTTCCCTTTCCCTTTCCCTTTCCCTTTCCCTTTCCCTTTCCCTTTCCCTTTCCCTTTCCCTACTCTAAATAGGACTTAACAGAAAGAGCGGCGTGAAAGTATCTACCGAGCTGTTCCAGACCATGGCTCAGTCTGGGTCTTTAGTTGAGTGTGCCCCAATTTTTTCAAATCCTGCCCCAGCTTCACAGTCTAAATACAGGCAGAATTTGCTCTGGTAACAAAGAGCAATAAGAGAAAATTGCAGAGAACTTACTTTTAAGGTTCCAATTCTTCTTCCCTCAAACTAAATGAGGAGAAAAGTCTTCCACTGGAAACCTTTTTTCCTCTAATTAAATTTCATTCTGGCTTATCCAGGCTGCACTTAAAACTATTAGTTTTCCCTTCTCAGGGAAAATCAAAGTATATAAAAAAGCAAGTATTTTAAAATGTGTTTTGTTTTTTAGGTATGAAATGTGACAGAACAGCAATGATGGCAGCCACTACCAGCATTACTATTATCTTGGGAGTGCATGAGAAGACTACAAGAGAAGGGATCCTGTCATGAGGAACCTCATGATCAACCCAATTTCTCATCTCTAGAACAAAAGAGGCAGTGACACGGATTGAAATGGATTTTTCTGGACGGAAAACTGAACTGTCTACAACTAGGGTGTGGCACCTGCAGTACAACCTTCCCCTTCACTACCAGATTACTGTACTGTCAGCTAAAAGAAGTCCTGTAGATGAAGCTGCAGTAGGTCATATTGAGTCTTGAAATTTTGACCTGACGTGTTTTACAGAAAGTGTGGTAAATGTATTTGGCATTGTAAGAGGTTTTTCTTTCTTTTCCTATAACTCCAAATAGTCTGTGAAGACCAAGAAAAAAACAACAGAAAACCAAAGTCAAAACATATATAAAAGGTGACAATGTGGCACTAAATCCTTTTGATTAAGTTGAAGGCATTCAAAAGACATTTGTCATTTGACAAATGAAACAAATGCACTTTGTTTAATGTTTCTACTAAGAACTGAGTTCAATGCAAGTTAAATTCATTAATTACAACCTAATCATTCATTATAGTTTTATTGTGCTGAATGAACCATGTACCAAATGTTAGATAAAGGTTAAGAGTTATGAGAGGTCACTGGAATACCCACAAGAGAAGCATTAAAGCATGACAATGGATTATCTCAATCCTCAGCTAATCAAGCACTCCATGTACTAACTGAATCTATTGTATTTAGAATCGTCTAAAATTAGCAATGGACAGTGTAAAATAATTACTGAAACAAGCAAATAACAAACACAATAATAAGTAGAACCCTCACATTTCCTCAGGGCAGGAAATCAATATGTTGGTAAATTTATTTAAACTCCATTACATGAACTGAGTAAGTTGCCTAAAATGTTTTCAGTGTCTTGGAATATTTGCTGAAGATTCTAAAGCTTCCCAAAAGTCAAATAAATCCTCTCTTGTCTCCCATCAGAAGAAATGACCATCAGAAGAAGAAATGAAAAGATTTCTCTCACTGTAGGGCTATATATAGAGTCATTGTTCTGTATTTAGAACATTCTGTTTTCAGCTAGATCTTACTTGCTCTAGGCTGTCAGTCATCTTTAGATCTCCTGCCTGCAATAGCAATAGGTTATATCATATGCTGTTGATTACACGTCATAACAAACCCAAATTTATGATTGTCATGAGTACAATATCTCTACTCTTTCCATTTATCTGGTTGAGAAGTCAATTGTTTTTCTCTACCCTGCTGTTACTTGGAAGAATAAAGATATTCATGAGTGAATGAGCTATAAATATGTTAGCCTTTTACTATTTCAGTGTTAAAAATTGAAGAAAGGCTACAGTTTCTTTGACCAGAAGCTAAGAGATTGATCCAGAGCCCTCTGAAGTCAACAAAAGTTCTCATGAGATCAGTAAACTGCAGAAGTCAGTCCACATATCCAAGTATCTACTTGCTGTCTCATACTTGACTGCAGTCTATTGGACATGTAATTTTGGGAAGAAATTCTGACAATAGCTGGTAGCTGCTACTGGAAAATTATACAATACATTATACAGTTATACAGTTATACAAGAGTGTGGTTGTGACAGCAATAACTATCACAAGGTATCAAGCAGAGCATTAAAGATAAAACGTAATTTAGAAGTCTCTTCTACAAACACAAAACTGCTGTCGCTTCACAAACCAGAAAACAAATTTTACCTCAAAAAGCTCTAGGAAGATCATAAACCCTGAGTGGCATATTGAAACAAAGCTGACTCTGACCAAACTTGTATGTCACATACTGCATTGTAGTGATATGCAAGGACCACAGTTCAGGTCCCAGAGGACTTTCTGCCTGAGCAAAGCACCAGCCTCTGGAGGGTTGAACAGAACTTCGTGTCACTGTGAGGATGTGGACTGATCATCCACACATCCAACTTGGAGCTGTTGCACAGTGCTTTAAAATATTTGTAGAAATACTCCTCTGAGTACATACAGATTCCTGAAACACACGTGTGCAGAAGTTGTACGTTGGAAGGATAATGACAAAGTGTAAGCTCACACCAGACACCTAAGTGGCTTGATCTTCAAAAGTTTTGAAAAACTAATAGCTCAAAAGACCCCTTTGATGACAAACCTCTGAACAATAAAATTCTTGTTTTTCTCAGGTACTGTAAGCTCTAAATGTTGTGTGTGTTATTTTTCAAAAAGATATACCCTGACCAAGCACAGGTAAATATGCTAACAAGTATGCAAGTAACTGCATGCAAGTAACAATTCAAAGTTTCTCCAAATAACCTAATCTTCCAATGATATAGTATTTGTACTACAAACACTTAAAAGCATTGCAGTTTGCAGTTCTTTCTCATTCTTTTTTTTAATCTATTCACATGCCTAAGATGAAATTGAGACTCACAGATGGCTAAGTGATAAATACCTGATGTGTTGTAGTTGTCATCTGGTTTTAGATAATAATTCAAATATTATATTTCCTCAGCAAACAACAAGCTATCAGAGAAAATGTTTGTTGTTTTTAAATACAGCTCTTAACATTTATAGGAGTTTTTAAGTAGAGGTTTTCACTTTGCATTATTTATTTTTTTAAAATAATATTCTCAGGAGTTGAAAATTAACTTAAGATATCAAGAAAAAATATCTTTATAGGAAACACAGCTCATAAGCTCTTGAAATTAGATTCTTGCCATGTAAGCACTTCCAACCATGAACTGAGATTATCACCATCACTTTCATACTGGTGCACAAAAAAATTCTAGTATTTAATTCAAGAATCACCTGTAATGTATGCCCTCAAAAAAACCCCTCCCCTATATGACATTCAATTGAAAGTTTTTCACTGTAAAAGAACTGTTATAGATGATCTTTTTTCATTTCTTAAAAGAAAGTGACTTTGCATTTGTTTCATTTTTTTTTAAATCACTCATTAAAAAAAAGGTCTACATTAAGGCCATCAAGATTCTCAAGTGGACACAAGCAGTCTTTTGTTAGACAATAAAAAACATTGAAATGAATTGAAGAATACATGTACATATACATGCACAAATCCTATTTTTATTAGAACATGAATTTTTTTCATTTGAAAAATGTTTTTTTAACATCAGTTTCAATTAAAAAAAAAAATCCATATATGTGTCTAATACTTCAGCGCTTTTCATGTGAGAAATATTAACAGTTTCTGCTGAATGGAGAGACCTGTGCTGCAACAACCACTGTATTAGCTGTTCCCTTCACTGGTACTATTCAATAAAAAATTGAAACAGAATGATTTGTCATTAGAGATATATAATGCGTCAGCTATTGTTATAAATAATGAAGCTAGTCTTCTGCTGCCAAATTTTCATACTGCAATTCATAATTCCAAAAAGAGTAGAGGATTTAAAATATTCAGTATTCACTAGAAAGGAAAGCTGCTGGTTTTATCACTGCTTTTGAAAGTTTAAATTTTAGATCATGTGTTAAATACATTTAAGCAGGCAACACATGTGGAGATTTTCTTTCTGAAACACATATGAAATGTCCAGTGATTATATTATGAAATTAGTCCTCTAAATGTACAGTAATTTCACAATTATAAGCCGCACCATTTTGACTAAAGTTTTGCTCCGTACCTGGAAGTGCGGCTTGTTTTCCGGAGTGGCTTATATATGAAAAAAATTCAGAAATATGCCAACCGGAAATGCGAGCACACAGCAGCCCCGAGCTCAGCCAAGCCCGCCCTGCCCCGAGCAGGGCCAGGGCTGCTCCCAGCGACCGCGGGGAAGCGGGGCCGGGGTCGGCGGGGGAGGGGAGAGCCGTGCCGGGCCAGGGCAGCTTTGTGGCGGCGGGGCCGAGCCAGGCCAGGGCAGCTCTGTGGCAGCGGAAGCGGGAGCCATGCTGGGCTGGGTCAGCTCCATGGCAGAGGAGGGGGGAGCCATGCTGGGCAGGGTCAACTCCACGGCGGGGGAGGGGGAGCCGAGACGGGCTGGGGCAGCTCTGCGGCGGGGGAGGGGGAGCCATGCCAGGCTGGGGCAGCTCCACGGTGGGGGAGGGGGAGCCATGCCAGGCTGGGGCAGCTCTGCAGCAGCAGTGGGGGGGCCGGGCCGAGCCCGCCTGGCCCCGAACCAGTAAACTCTGCATTCCCACAATTCTGTTACTAATTGGCCACTTTGTGAAAGTTGCACGGGGATCCTCACTGCGAACGAAAGTGCTGCTTACAATCTGGTGCGGCTTGTATATGGAGGAAAAACGAAACGTTGCCGACACCCCAGAAATGTGGCTTATAATTGGTGCGGCTTGTAATCATGAAATTACTGTAAGTCTTCCACATTGCATTTCACCACTCCCAAAAAAAATCAGCCACATCTCTACTGTTTTCTGCTTAGAAAAGAATGAGATGATAGTTCAAGTCTTTAAACTCAGCCACAGTAAAACATACCTATAATAATTATTTCAAATAGATGCTATACCCTTTGTATTTTTCTCACGCCATTTACATTCAGAATTATTGAAAATCCTGTAAAAACTCCTCCACACATTTCTTCAAAAGGATGTCTCACACAGAATGTACTTGGAGGTAATCAGCATATAAAATACTCTATTTCTTTCATACATAACGATTTGCATACATCAAAACTGAGGAGTTGATACTTTTGGCATACTACTAACACCACTGAATGACAATGCTGGATAGAAGAATGAAATTTCTTGACACCAATAACCCACATAAAACCTGACAAACGTGTGAGCATGCAGAAGTTCAGAAAGGAATACAGTCTAATGATTCAGGCCTCTGATAGTTACAGTAATAACCTAAAATTAAGGCTAGATCCTAGACTATCAATAGCATTCAAATATATCAGACATGCAACAATCCCACAGCTTCATAAGGAGAATGCATTTGAGAATGACATGGTATTCAAACATCAAGAACTCTTAAGTCATGGAAAGAGGAGTCCTTTATCTTATAACAAGACCTGTAACTTTATATAAACAAAAATAACAATAAAGCAATAAATTTTAAGGGACATTTGCTTCACCAATAATATGGGTGTCTCAGATAGGCCTTAGAACAGGAAACCCAACAGCTTATAGTCTCTAGAATAATGCAAACTGACCACGATACAGTGTCACCTGACTAAATTCATTGATTCATTAATCCCAATTCTTAATCTCATTCTGAAGAAAACCTTAAAAAAGATCAATTTTGATTGTCCTACTAGACACAATCTGGTCAGAATCTGAAATTATCTACACAGAAGGATGAGTAGCAAATAAGTTTAGCTATACTTTTTCATAGTGAAAACCAAAACCCACAGCATTTCCAAGAGATTCAGGACTATGATATTCAGTGACATCTGAGATAAACTATTAGTATATACTAGGAGGGAGTAAAAAGCACTACAGATAGAGTCCTCACTGATCTGATAGAGACATCTTTGGAGAAAGATGCTCATCTACTAGTAAGAAAATCACTGAAATCCAGAGGTTGTTGGTGCCTCACCAAAATTGCCTTCATTGAACTAGCTGTAGAAAAAATAGTGTGAAAATTTTGTCATAAAGCTCAGCACATGTGAGCATGAATTAATTATCTAGAATATGGGGACTAAAACTGAAATGCATTCCTCTTTGATTCTCCTAGTTTGTGCAATATATTCAGTAGACATTTGACAAAAACATTTAAACATGGGCTTACTGATCATTCACAGTTCATAGTGGGAAACAGAGTAGCAACCCTGTAAAGCTCTTTCATCAGCTACAAATGAGTTAGGCATATGGTAAAAGAAGGAGTTTTGTTGGTTCTTTCTTTGGGGATGGCGGGGGGAGGAGAGATGTGGTGGCTGTGGATTTTTCCCTGTTTCTTATATCAGAACAGAACAGTCACAATTTCTCAGCTTCTTCAGTTTGTATCAGCCAAACCCAATGAATAAGTCTGACATCCAGCCACTGAACAACCACTCTCATTGTCCAAAGCAGTTACCTGGACTACTGAGGAACTTCTGCATTTTTTCAATGCTTTCTCAGGAAAAACTGAAGCTAAGCTAAAAGATGTGATGAGAAAAAATTTGCCAGTGTTGGGAATAGTTTGAAAGACTGAATCAGTTGGTAACCAGATCAAGAAATTCTGAGGGTATTGCTGTTTGCCACCACAAAAGCCAAGATCATCAAGGATAACATTGTACTCCCTGTTGTGGTACCTCAGCTTCTAACGAATTTAGCCATCTGATTATGCAGCATCATTCCTCAAAGTACAGCCTTCTGAATGTGGCATTTCTGGGAACAGCACCAAAGTATGACAGCAATCACTGTATGTGTTGTTAATGCCTGTGGCTAGATTTTGTATTTTGGAATACCTTAAGGCATTGGGTAATTTGGATATCAGGCAATTCTTGTGATGATTTACAAAGTCATAGTACATCTAAACGTACCATGGCAATTACTGTTTGATAAATGATGTAGTCTTAGGAAGAGAGGACATCCTTCCTTCCAAAAGATCCATTATGAAATAATAGAAGTTATAAAGGGATGCAAAGTCACCTAGTACTTACAGACAGGATACAAAAAAAGTTCTGGTTCCATTTTGATGAATATAGTAAAACACAAGCAAATTGTGGGGTTTTGTTTTAAAAGATCACTATATAGTTTAAAAACAAAAGTACTTTCTGATACAATATGTTTTTTCCTAGAGCAAGGTAAAGACAAACAAAAATACCCTTAGATTCTCTATACTCATCCTTTTTGAGAAATAGAATGTATCCAGGCAAAAGCTCTAAGTTATTTTTACATTATGCTAATTTTTATATCTCTAATGTTAAGTTTAAGTGATCCAATACAATTTTTTCATTCATGAATGTTGTTAAATCATGTTTTGCCTTGAGTAAATTAGTGTCTCAACCTCAGTAATGTCAAGGGTGTGCAATTCATGGCCCTGTAAGCTATTATCTAAGCCACCAAAGCAGTGTTTTCCAAAGCCCTCCAAACCGTCATTTTTCTTTTTCCCTTGATGTTCTCACACTCTAGGTCTTGTGTTGTTATTATCACAGTCTTGCAACTGCAAATCCCAATAGTGTTGTATGGTAGCTGCTAGTGGGAAAAACCATCACTAGAGTGAGAATGGTCCCTCTTTTGTCCACCTTCCTGCTTCAGCTTTCCTTATCTTTTGTTTTGTAGACTTTACAGTACAGAAACCTTCTATGTAGTGAATAGGTATGCAAGACTTGAACCTAAAAATTACCATATTTCCATCGAGATCAACACCCTTTGTGTAAATCTAAAATGAAAATTCTCTCCTATGTTTCTAGGCTGAAACCCTACATGGGGTTGTTGTGATTGAAGTATAGGACTCAGCATTTCATCTTACTGAACCTCACAGACTTGGCCTTGGCCCATTGATCCATGCTGTCCAGATCCCTCTGCAGAGCCTTCCTACTCTCCAGCAGATCAAAACCCGCACACAACCTGCTGTCCTCTGCAAACTTCTGAGAATCATTTATAAAGATATGAAATAGGACTGGCCCCAGTACTGAGCCCTTGGGAATACAACTTGTGGACAGATGACAGCTCAGTGTAACTCCAGTCTCTGGACCCAGCCATCCAGCCATTTCTCAACCCAGCCAGAGTACACCTGTCCAAGACACGGGCTGCCAGTTTCTCCAGAATGCTGGGGGAGACAGTGTCAAAGGCTTTTCTGAAATCCATGCAGACAACAGCCTTTCCCCCATCCACCAGGCAGGTAAACTGGTCATCAAGGGAGATCACATTGGTCAAGCAGGACCTACATTTCCTAAACCTATGCTGGCTGTGACTGATTCCCTGGTTGCTCAGTACATGCCATGTCATGGCAGTCCATGAACACAGTACTTTCAAAATCACAGTGGATAAGAAAGAGTGATTCCTGGCATGACTTCAGTTACATCCAGATCAGAGAACCCAGAAGCATTTCCCAGTCTAAGTGTTGGTGCTATATTCTGATTCTGTATTTAGGCTAGACTCAAATCTTCACCTTCTCCTCTTCTTCCCTAAAGTGGCCATTTTATGCAATTATGAAGTAAGATTGAGCGATATTGAAGGTTGGGGTATATATCAGTCTACATAGCTGAAATCCATTATGTCTTATACAGTACATTAGCCAAATAAAAACTAAACAAATAAAGAAAAAAATAAAAATAACCAAATTATAAATTAATTCCTTTGTTTCTTTCTTCCCTCACCAAACAAACAATTTCCAAGATATGTGAAATATATGCTGGACAGTATGTAGCAATCTAGCAAAGTCTAGATTTTTTTTTTTTTTTGTGTGTGTGTGTGAGTGTGTGTTGTGTGTAATAATTTTTATGTTTTTGCATATAAAGGCAATGTATTTTTCTAGGAAGTTGAATTCTTCAGCCAAACTTTTATTAATCTTCTCTAGAAAACTATTTCTAGCATGAGATATCTTATATGGAAAATTCAGTGCTTACTTATTCATAGAAAGTATGTACCATAAATAATCAATTCTCATACATGTCAGAGCAGAAAAAGAAATTGGTGTAAAGTAATAAAAAGTGTTGTGATTAAGTTTATTTAATCCATTTTCTTCCTTTTGTACCTGAAACTTCTGCCTGTCTAAACACAAAATCTGAGTACATACTAGAAATTAGCATGAATTAAGAACTAAAATTCTGATAAAACATACTCTTCCTGTTTAACAAGAATCATCTAAAGGGGACAAATAAATTTAAAACATAAATTTATCTCTAAAAATCACTTAAGTTCTAAGCCTATTTACACACAGTAAAATGTGCATCATGTGCAAGAATCTCATTTTACCACCTCCTGTCATTCACTTCTATCCTCATCTTAACTTTTCAGAGTCACAATGTCAAGAAGGTTAATGCAGTTACCTGAATTTGTGATGGACCATTTCACTCAGATTTGCTAAGGCAAACACATATAGCTGGCTGGTAAGCAATTTACTCCACAGAGAACAAGTTCTTAGCTGAAAAGAGACCTCTGCCAAATCAATACATTAAATAATGAGATATTAGCTGCAGAAGGAGGGGGAAATCCTGCAACCTGAGTATCTTTTGTCAAGCACTAAATACTTCTAGACACTCAGATATTAGGCACAGTGTCACTGAAGACAATGCTACAAACCAATGCAAGCACAGTGTTAATGAGATCTTAGTCATGCTTGTAATCTTTTAAATATACAGTTCACAGCAAGCAAAGAAAAACTGTTCTCAAAATTGCTGTTGTATGCAATATGTCTTTTATATAAATAAGGGAAGTTGCTTATTAAGAACATGAAAGGCTAGCACTCTGCAACCTCGGAGGAAAAATTGCTTTCTTCTGTCTCCTTTATTTCTTGGCAAATTTTGAGCTAAACAAAGTATGTCAATTCAGTTTTAAAGTGTGATTAGAAAAAAGTTTTGTAATTGTGGAATATAACTTAGATGTGAAATAATGGTTGAGCACCAACCACAAGGTCTTTATCTTCTATTACATTAATATCTTTAAGTGATGTGTATGAGTAGGATGAAGGCACATTTTACTCTATTTTTTTTCCCTCACCCCCATGTGCCAGTGACAGAACTATTAAAATCCACAATGTTTTAAGCCTGCCTTTATATAATTCTAGGTAAATTTCTTCACATTCTTCATGCACTTCTCTGCAAAACTAATTTCTCTGAGAAACTGCAAGTTCATAGTAAAATTTGGCATGTGGGGAGAAAAAAA
>PYHW01010218.1:2203010-2245465 GCA_013186435.1 Turdus rufiventris | reverse complement strand
TTTTTTTTTTTTTTTTTTTTTTGTAAGGAGACCAGTTATTTGATGTTCATATTTTAGTGAGCTAGCCACTAAGGTAAGTGATGGTCAAGTGGGGACCCTGTGGTTATTGCCATGCGCTACAGCACAGGGTCTCTGGTTCCTTCCTGTGTATAGTTTTAGACTGAGGGTGGTGTAGCAAATGTGTGCTTAGGCCTCCACAGATACACCTTGTTTCGCTCTGAAGCATGTTCACTTGAGCAGTTTAATAACAGCACTTATCACCATCTGGGGTGGTGCAAGACCCTGCATTAAGAACAGGTGAGCATTGCCTGGCTTCTCTGAGAACAGAGCTGAGAACAAAATAAGGGGGTCTTGAAGATCTTGCCATAATTTGAAACAAAAATCATATTCATACCTTTATAATAGTTCCTTCCACAAGAGTTGTATTAGATTCCATAAGCTGAATTTTTGAGATTTTCAATTCTGAAGAGGAAAAAAAAAAAATTTGCAGCTCTTCTTTTCTAGATACGTTGTTTCTGCCCCCATGTCAAATCTTCCCTAGACAGCAGATAGTACTTTGAATTCTCAAATCTGAATTGTCTGTGATATTTGGCTTATCAATCACTTCTATGCTTTCCTGCTTCAATTGGTAAAGGGATATATACTATCTGAACTAATCATCTAGGAGACAACTAGTAGACCTCTTGTGTGTCTGTTCTTATATTTTGCTATATGGTTTGAAGGATACTTCCTTAAGTGTCACTTAGGAAGGTATCTTTTGGTTTTAAATGTTGTAAATCTAAATACAGGTGTAATTAATTGACTTAAAATGTTTTAAGAATTGCAATAGCCACTGCTAACTTGTCAGTGAAGTAATTATATTTATATTACTTAATTATTTGTTTTGGCTTACTTATATTAAGTCACTCTAGCAGCAGGTGTTCATGCAAGTGAATTTTACTGCTTTTGTTATTTTAATAATGTACCCACAATGTGCAACCAATCATATTGCTTGAATGAGTGAATATTTTGACACATTTCGAAAAGATGTCATCTTGCTCTGCCATCTGTCCCAAATTTTGCAGGACAGTCTTTATTTTGATGAATATGTCATGCATTTTATAAGATTAATTTGGAAGATATTAAAATGTGTACTGGTTAATCTGAATAATGATCTTCCACCTGCGTTGTACTATGAGGAGGCAATTTGTTGCAGGTTACCAAAGGATCATCTGTAATGTCTGCAATTAATGTTTGCAACTATGACTTAAATATTCTAAAGCACAGCAATAAAACTAAACTTTCCATAGAGTGTACACAAATTTGTGATAAAAGTAAGTAAATGTAAGTAAAAGGCATTTGGTCAGAAGAGCAGAATGTACTCTTCTCCTCTTACAACTTTCAAGAAGCTAAATGTACAATTGGAATCTGTGGCTTATCTGCAGCAATCCACTGCATATTTACTCCAAGCAGGAGTCCAGAAGCAATCATTCAGAGGGAAGAATTCCACTTGCTATATAACACCATCACTTCTTACAAGGTCGCATTGTATTCTAGTACTAACCCAACTTTACTTGTTTTGCTGGTTTTGTCTGGGACAGATTTAATTTGTTTATAGTAGCTAGTATGGGGCTATGATTTTGTTTTGTGCTGGAAACAATGTTTATAACACAGGATGTTTT
Organism: Turdus rufiventris; assembly: GCA_013186435.1. NCBI lineage: Eukaryota > Metazoa > Chordata > Aves > Passeriformes > Turdidae > Turdus > Turdus rufiventris. Next base: position 2,243,804 of record PYHW01010218.1, on the reverse strand, counting down.
AGTTATTGCTCCGCAGCACTTGCACAGCATCCCTGTCTTTTCTGTTCCTTATCCCACCCCACCAAAGGAACAGGCTGGGGGTACACAAGGAGTTTAGAGAGGACAGAGCAATATGCTGATCACAGCTGACCAAAGGGATTTCCCACACTATATCACATCATGCTCAGCATCTAAATCTGGGCGAAGAAGAAGGAAAGGGGAGGACATTTAGACTGATGGTGTTTGTCTTCCAAAGTTACCACTATGTGTGATGAAGCCTGGCTTTCCTGGCTGAGCACCTGCCTGCCCATGGGAAGTGGTGAGTGAATTCCTTGTTTTGCTTTGCTAGCATGTGCAGCTTTTGCTTTACCTATTAAATTGTCTTTACCTCAAGCCATGAGTTTCTCACTTTCATTTTTATGATTTTCTTCCCCCATCCTGAATGGGGAGTGAAGGAATGGCTGTGTGGAGATGTTTGGGGCTTAATTGCTGAATGGGAAGCAGAAGGAAGGGAGGTGCATCTCAATTAATTTTGTTTCTCTGCTTTTTTTTATTCATTCCAAAAAAATCATATTCAAAATTAACTGAATGGAACAAAATACATCTGGCAGCTGGTCACTAGTGGTGTTCCCCAGGGCTCATAATTTTGGCCAGACCTGTGTAACATCTTTATCAATGGATAGGACAGTGAGATCATATGCATCCTCAGTAAGTTTGCAGGTGACACCAAGTTTGGTGGGAGTATTGATCTGCTTGAGGGTAGGAAACCTCTGCAGAGACATCTGGGCAGGATGGATTGATGGGCCAAGACCAGCTGTATGAGGTTCAATAAGGCAAAGTCCCTGGTCCTACCCTTGAGTTACAACAGCTCCATGCAGAGCTGCTGCCTTGGGGAAGAGTGTGTTGAGAACTGCTCAGAGTATGGCCAGCAGTACTCAGGAATTTATTGTCCCCCTGTACTGAGCACTGGTCAGTCCACACATTGAATCCTCTGTTCAGTTTTGGGTTGCTCACTTTAAAGAGGTCATTGAGGTGGTGGAGTGTGTCCATGGAAGGGCAAAGAAGCTGGTAAAGAGTCTGGGAAACATGTCCCATGAGGAATGACTGAGGGAGTAGGAGGGTTTAGTTTGGAGAGGAAGATCAGGGGAGACCTCATGGCTCTCTACAACTACCTGAAACAAGACTGTAGTGAAGTGAGGGTTGGTCTCTTCTGCCATATCTCAAATGAAAGGATGAGAAGAATGGCCTTAAATTGTACCGGGGAGGTTCAGATTAGATATCAGAAAAAAAAAATAAAAATCACTAAAACAGTAGTTGGACATTGGACTAATTTGCCCAGGGAGGTGGTGGAGTCACCATCTCTAGAAGTATTCAAGAGGTGTCTATGGCATTTGGGGATATGGTTATGGTTAGGGAGTATTGTGGTGGTGCTGGGTTGATGGGACTGGATAGCCCTGAGATTGGCTGAGATTGGTTAAAGATGGGTGATAATAATGCCTAGTTTAGGGTCTCAATCTCTGCACAGGCCATTCACCTAATAGTGTGAATTGATGATCCTTGTGGGTCCCTTGCAGCTCAGAATGTTCTGTGATTCTGTGAAGATGATCCTGAAGGTCTCTTTCAGTGTTTCTGATTCTGTGTACAAAAATATTAACCTAATGCAGGGCAAGAGAGGCTTTCTACAATTGCATGATTTGAAATTAACTACTTTCCTTTCTCTATTTCCTGCTTGGTCTTCTTCAATTTGCATAGTGTCAATGGAATTAGATTTATTTTTATGCAAGGATGAGCCAGTATGATCCTAATACACTTTATGCAGTTGTAATGTTATGTTTCACTGGCTTTGTGGTGCAAAAGGCTCATCTTCAGCGGACCAGAATGAACCCCATACTCAGGTCACTGGGTGAGTTTACTTACTGATATAAGGGTGAAAACACACAGCAGACCTAGTCCTTTGTAAAAGACTGCAAGCAAATGAGAACTGCAAAAAAATTAATGCCAAACTGCTGGACATAAAACAATTTTTTAAAAAATAGAATGAGTTCACCCTGTTCACCAAATAAACATGAAAAATCTGGAGATTATTTTGAAATGAACATGCAGAAAATTAAGATTTTGGAAAAATAATAAATGTCTTCTAGTTGAGTAGCCCCAAAATGATGCTTATTAAATTTCAAGAAAGAAATTTGTTTCCTAATGTGGCTTATCCTCTTGTGGTTTGGTCACGAAGAAGAAGCTTGATTGATGACTATTTTCATAGAAAATTACACAGAGTAACAAAATTACAACACAGAAAAATCACATTTATAGTTTCAAATTCAAAATCTTTCGTTTATAGTAAAATTAAATACTTACTGCACTGCTGGCTCTGCTACGTGCCAGATAAATCAAAAATACACTGTAGAGTCCCACCTTCGTGGCCAATGAGATAATTTCAGAGTAGTGTACTGTGAGAACTAATACTCACTAGAGTTTCCCAAAGATATGGTATTTGTCATGATACATGCCTTTTTAGTTACATTCTAATTGCATTCTCCTTGCAGTTTTTCACTAAAAATTTTGGTGTCACTTTCTCCTTCGGGCAAAGTTCCAAACCCGAAATATTCCATACATAGAATATAGCACATAAAGATCACTTCACATATTTAATGTTTTTTTAAGGAAAAAAAAAATGGGAATTTGTACTAAAAAACTTCTGAGGTGCAACCTTAAACTACATGAAGCAGGTGTAGACATTGACTTTAACAGACACAATATTTCAATTCTGGAAAAATGGAAGTACTTGATGGGCACTGGTCCACCCTGTGTAAAGACAAAGCTTAAAAAGGCCATTAAAATTATCTACTGAGATATTCTGTATCATTTAACCCAAGTGCTTCATCAGTTTGGTTTTTTGTTTGGTTTGATTTTTTTTTTTTTTGTTGGGTTTGTTTTGGTTTTGTTTTTTGTTATTGCTTTGTTTTTTATGAAGCCTTTTACTTACTTTGAACTAAAGTGAACGAGGTGATTTGGGTTTGTTTTTTAAAGCTAAATATTTCTCATTGTGCAGATTCTACAATATCTGACTGAATTTGACCAGTACTTAATCACTCTTACTCCTCTTACTCTCAAAGTCTCATTCCTGGCTTGTAGTTTTAAAAAACTGAACTTCACTTTGGCTCCATATCTTCAGCTTACATACTTTGCAAATCATGATTAGCCAGCCTTCTAACCTTCTTATTGTTGAGATCATTAGGCTCTGTTTTGTTAGTTTCTTACTACAAAGCAGGCTCCAGACTATGATTCATTCTTGTTAGGATTTTCTCAATCGTTACTGTTTATCAATATCGTTTTAAAAGTGTAAACTCTGGAATAGGGTATGGAATTTTCAATGTCGTCATATTAACACAGTATTTTACTCCAAACTCTCACCTTTATTTTTAAAAGGAATACCTTGTATCTTGGCCTTATTGTGAGCTGAGAACTCATGTTCCTGGTTACTAATTACAATTTCAATTATTTTTTTCTTGAGTTACAAAAAAGCAGTTCTCAGAGTGTGACCTGTGTTCTCAGTTTTAACACAGTTACTCTATAAAGAGATTGATTTGCTAGAATGTTTCCTAACATGTATACAAAACTGGTTGTCACTGATATTTTTCACTTGACGTAACATTTACAAACTTTTTCTGCAATTATTTAATGTTTTCATTGAGATCCTTACTAAGATCTTGCATGCTTAACCGTTGCTGATTTTATCCAGGAAAAAGAAAAAATAATAATAATTTTAAAATCTAATACTTATTTTGTGAAGGTCCTCCCTAGGCTAACAATGTCCTTTTCTGAACCAGAAACTGCCTCCGGTTTTTGCCTACCCTCTCTTTCCACTGATGATCACTCAAAACAAGTTCTTGCTTTCATCTGAAACCTAATTAAGGAGTCAAACATCTGATCAATATCTAACAGTACCACAATACTAGTATTTCTATAGCGCAGTGTCTTTATTCTTCAAAGCACCATTCAGAAAAAGATAAGTTAATTGTGGGATGACTTTAATGGTTGTTTTCTTTGTGCATGTTCAGATACATGCAAAAAGGATATTCAGTGAATTTCTGTGCAGTGTATTCTGGACAGTTGAAACCTTGCTGTACCCATGCAATTTTTGCAGAAACCACAGCATCTAATCAACACAGCACAAGGCCTTAGGTGATATTTATAGCTGTAGTGAGTCAAGAAAATCCCTCTGCGCACTTAGTCTACATCGCTATTGCCATTTAGGTCTGTACCTCTGCAGGATGAACCCATGCATCTTCTGAATTAGGCATTGTACAGGTATAGTGTAATCAGGCTCCTTGAATGATATGGTAGTTAAAATGATTAATGGCATTTAAAAAGCTTATACCTCAGACAAACAGACAAAAACATTCAATAGTAGGTCTAATTATTCCTTGTGATATATAATCATCCCATTTTTATGGGTTCGTATGGTCAGCTTTTGATTCAGATTAATACTTTTGGGATGATTTCATGTACCACTTACATTAACACAGGAAGTTAAATTTGCCCTATATACCCATGGAAATCTTGATTTGGTCTTGACAAATGTGGTTGGTAATTTTCATTGATATGAAAGATTATGCTAATCAGAGTTAATAATCCATCCCTGCTTCTATTATTTTTTAGATTAGAAATGGGCACAAAGTACTTTGGAGTAAATTCTTACAAGCTAACAAACCTTTTCAGTTTTAAAATGCAATGCAGACTGATGAGTTATTAATATTAGAAAGAATTATTTATAGCATAATTTAGGCATTACAAAAAATCATGTGCCTAACACCTTATAGTTTACCAGTATACATGTGGATCTTTAACTACACTTGAATAGCACAGGAATAAGTTCAGAAATATCATTAAATTAAAGCAGAGAGGAATGAAATGCAGTGTCTAGGTACCTAAGGCATATGTCACAGCTCACATTCATTCACAAGTCAGCTCTCTTCAACAACCTTTAATCTACAGCCACAATATTAAGGATCCGGATGTTCAAAACCAAACATAATAGCTCTGCAGGTAATTCCTTTGACAACTTGTGGTCTGTAAGACATTGCTCATAGACCTGTGGACTTCAAAAGAACACTCGAGCTGCAAGCTTCAAACAGCAAGTAAGTTTTTTGAAAAAATCATTCTTAGAAGCTGTTAGAAAATCTCGACTTCTGGACTACAACAAGAGACAATTAGAAGATCAGAAGTGTTGGAACTGTTTTCCTATTTGCGAGATAATTACATGAAATGCAATCACAGTAGTAGGTAGTGATATCTATTTCCAAATGCTTTTCTCACTGGATTTTATTTTTCATGCTTTTCCTAGGCAAAATTATTCTGGTTTATTTTGCTACCCAAAGTACAGTTTCACCTGGAATGTGGAGAGTGCTTTCTACCCAAACTAGCATCTATTGTACTGCAGTCTATTGAGATTATATTTTTGAAAGTCCACAGACTGATGAAGGCATTGAATCCAAGTCTCACAACTTCTCTCACTGAATACTTTAGCAAAAAGAGCTACTACATAGTGACCAGGCAATTCTGGAAGTATTAATGTCACTGACAGTGTTTTTATAAGATATGGTTACACATAAATATACTTTGAAATGCTTCAAGTAGCAAGCAACTTACCAGACCTGAGTGTGAGGCCCCCAAGCTGTGAGAATGCTGTCAAGTTCTGCCTGTCATCTGAGCCAGCTATTTATCAGCATATTGTTAGCCCACCCCAAATGTGGGGCAGTTTCCTCTACACAGATTTTAAGTGTTTTACTTTGTAATTGAAAGAGCTAAAGGCATTTACAGACAAGCACTAGTGAAACTAACTGCAGCTTTAGTGCCATACCTCTGGCAGAGATCATAATTCCCTGAAATTAAATTAGCAGAAAATAATTTTGTATATGCGTTATCCACTTATCATAAGGTAACAGACTAGACTGAATGACCAGTTAATAGGAGTTTAGACTAACCTGTAGGAGAAAAGGAATATTTATTCTACCACACTGACTACAAAGGAAGATCTTCAGCAGCAAAAAAAGAGCAAACAAGTTGGTATGTGGGAATAATGTCTCAAACTGTGACTGTTGGTTTGCGAAGTAAAAGAAAATCAGAGTGCTAACAGAACATACAAGCTCAGCCAAGGTAGGAGTAATTAAGCCACAGAAATTTGCTAACATTTGTTTTGTGTGCCCACAGCTAATTCTCTGGGGTTCTGGCTGAATTTGGGAAGAGTCAGGTACAAGTTGTTCGTGCAGAATCAGTCTGGAAAGACTACAGAGAAACTCCGAGATCTAAATGGGAAATACCTCATGAATTTAGGTACTTACAGTACAGGCAAACTCTCCTGAGTAACAGTTTTAAAGGCATCTGACTTCCTCAGAAACACTACTTCAGTTTGTGAGCCATTTAAAAAAACTATCTCAATTTCAGATATGAAAAGACATAGGATTGGTTGACTGAATAAGAAGAGTTTGAACAAATAACTGACATAAATAAACAAACATATCAAAGTTACTGAATGGGTTAAATTTGTTATGTTCAAGACACTGCCAAATCTTGAACTAAGAACAGGAAGTTTATTGGCAATTTTCTGAAAAAAATGATAAAATGTGAGCCATTTGTCTTCCCAGCCTTTAAAGGAAATTCACTTTAAGGATTTTTCTGTAGTGGTTGCTGCTGCTAGTGTGCCCATTATAATTTATCAGTGTGTCTGCTGGTAATATTGTCATCCATAGGAGCTCAGGTGGACTTCCATTAGTGCTATCACAGTACTCATTGGCAAAATATTTCACTGACCTGGACAGGATCTATCCAAAACTTTCAAAGCCTCATCTGCTGTAGATATTTTTTCTGCTAATTATTTTCAGCAATTATGTAAGATAATTCATTAGGATGAGTTATCTAGAGAAGAGCAGCTACAACAAACATAATTAAGAAATAAAACGGTGTCAGTCATCATCATGTTAATTTAATTATAGGCCATATCCTTCTCAACCTTCGTCTTCTTGTGTGATATTTAGAATATAAACTCTTTGGTAGACATAATTTCTTCCTGATTTCCACTCAGGTCTTAGCTTTTACTGGCATCTTTGGACACCATCACAATACACGTGTTCAAAACTAATATGCCTATGTGTAATAAATATAACTAGGCACAGTTATTTAACCATATGTTACATTAGTTTTATGGCTCTGTGGCTTACTTTGACTTAAAGCTGTGTTAAATTCATGCCAAGTAATGAAAAGTGGAGGTTGACTGGTTTCTTTGTCTCACACAGCAGCACAAAGGAATTCCAGCCACTCCAACCAGTAAGTCAGGTTCACTGGGAGCCCACCTTAAATGCCTCTATGCAAACATAAGCAGCCATGGAGAATAAAAAAGGGGAGGTAGAGATGTGCCCACACCTTCAGTCTTATTGGCATTATGGAAATGCTGTGGGATGGCTCCCATGACTGAAGTGTTGGGGTGGAAGAATGCTTTTTAGAGAGGATGGGAGGGGAAACAAGGAGGATATGTCAGTGATCACCTGAAGCTCATGGGGCTGTGCCTGTGGTGGATGAGGAGTGACTGAGACCTCATGGGTGAGGTTTAAAGGAAGGGCAGAGCAGGTGACACTATAGGGAAGTCTGCTGCAGGCTGCCTGACCAGGAAGACTGAGTAGGTGCAGCCCTTTATGGACAGTTATGAGAGCCTCATGTCCACAAGCTCTGGTTCTCGATCTCCCCAATATCTGTTGGAGGGAAAAACCAGTTGTCTCTAGCAGCTCTTGATCACTCAGTGAAATTAAGAGACCTCAAAGAAGGTGGTGGATTTCCATCACATTTTTTCATAATATACAAAATATTTTGCACCTTTATCCTGGTTCATTCACCAGGACCAAAAGTGAAAAGTTTTCCTCTTTACTTCAACTAAATCAGTTAAGCTAGCAAGGTGGGAGAGAAATGCTGCACCACAGTAAATGCTATCAGAGTGTACATGAATTTTCCTACACATTTTGAACAACTGTTGGTTCCATACTTTAAAAGAAATTTGCTCCTGCTCTTTTGGAGAGCAATATATATAGAGATGATAACTTACATTAATAATTTCTTAAACTTGGATTCCTTGAAAGGTAAAATATTTAGCATTAACAATGTTCGTGCTGTTGCCTCCACATGGATTGACCTTTGCAGTTTGGCAGAACACAGTAAATATGGTAATTCTGTATTGATACCCTATATTAGAAATTGGAATTATCTTCAAATAATTTGAGGGAACTACAAAGGAGAGATATGACCTAGCCCACAGTGGACTACTTTGTTAGTCCTACCTAACATGCACAGTGAAGTCAGCATAGCTGGGGTTTAAGGCATCTATTGGAATAATTTTGAAAATAATCAAGTTGAAGACCTGAGTTACATGAATTGAGATGTGACTTGATAAGGTCACAGAAATTTCTTTTTAAAAGTGTGTTCACTTGCAAGTTTGATTTGGAGGAGTCAGGTTTTCAGATGGGAGCTGATGCATTTGAGCAATGCTAGCAGCTCTTAAGGTATATTCAGGTAATTTCTAAGTGTTCTGTCTTACAAGATCTGATTGTTGAGGAGTTTATTACAGGTCCTGCCACTCTGTGAGGTGCTGCCATATCATAGCAAGGTCAACAGAATGGTCACATCTCCGCCTCAGTTTTCAGTTGACTGTTTTTCTGTGAACCAAGGCTAGCATTCTTTGTTCTAAGGCACAATTTTTTTTAAACAAAAGTTTACAGTGGTTTACCTGTATACATTGGGGCTGTGAATGAATAAGGCAAAAAACTCCCATTTGTGGATCCCCTTGAACTTGACTCGATTTGCTGCAGGAACATTACTTTCTTATCACAAAAACATTTTGAATCATTCCAGGCTTTGCCCCTCACAAATACAGCTTGCTTCACTCTGGCAATGTAAGGGAATTGAAGGATATCTTCAGGCAGGAGTATCTCAATGCAAGCAGTCATTGACTTTTGGCCAATGCCAGACATTGTGAAGATATGTCAGAGGTGGAAGGGGCTTGAGCAGTGGGCACTGAGTATTCCTTTCTGGCAGAGCAGCTCCTTGGGCATTTTATGTCTGTCAGTGCAGATGACATAAACCTGAAGGCTGTGCTAGAGGCCAGCCAGATCCACCCAGCACTCAAAATCTAATTTGCACATTGAACATTGTGCACGGTATGGATGTGCCATGTGTGTCTACTGCTTGCCTCTACTGAGTAATTTCAGCCATAGGCAACTTTTCTGTTCTAAACACAGACAAAATAACTGAAGATGATAACAGATTTGCTGGTTTGCCACAAGCTAACACATCTTCATGATTTTGTTAATGGTTAGTGCTTTCTAATCGCTCTAATCCCAGCTGAGAACTCAGATTTGTAAATAGTGATATAAAAATAATCTTATTTAGAATCTGTACTACATTTGTCAATAGCTGACTAACCTAATAACACACAGTAAGCAATATATGTGAATCAATTGACCTAAAAATATTCAGACTTCCAGAAAAAGCACATTTTCTTTTGTTAGGTTATACTTCTTCAGAGTATGGGGGGAAAAAAGAATAAAAAAAACCCCCAAAGCTAGTACACCTTACAGTAAGCATTTGATTCTAGCCAGTAAATAAATTCCAATCTATAGGAATCCTATGGATTAATTACAAGTCTGAAGTATTGCAAAATGCTTTTATTTGAACAGCCTTTTTACTGTGTTTCATTGGAACCTTTGTTAGAAAATAGCCAATGGAAATCATATTAGCAAAGAAGCAAGAATGTTATAGTATCAGACAAAATCATGTAGGATTATCTGTTAAACTGATATTGGCACTGTTAAAGTCAGTATTGAGGGAAAGATAATGAAAAACAGATTGGTGTTTTACCTAGCACTGAAAAGAGGAAGAGAAAGTGGAAATATTTTAAGGGACTGCTATTTATTTTATTTTTCTTTGCATAGGCCATGTATTGGATTGAAAACCTGCTACTATTTTCTGTGATAAAAGTATCTGTACTAACTAGTCAAGATTGAGGTAATATTTGCTTTACATGGTCTATATACCTAATGAAAAGAAAATCTCTGTTCTAAAAACTCTATGATCCAACAAGCTAATGCAAAGAGTAGTGGGACAATTCCCTTTGACTTTAGTACACATTAAATTGTTCCCTAAGTATGGCTGGAATGTTTGATCATTTAACAGTGCATGCTTTGGCAGGCCTGTGAATGTGGACTGAGAAAGAAGGCTTTCTCCCTCCTAAGTCATGAATAATTATAACACGTCAAATATTGTCACTTATTCTTTTAGTATGACTGTCAAAAATGTAATAGTTCTGTGCACTCAAAAAAAAAAAAAAAAGGACAAGAATATACAAATTAGTATCTGTGATACACTATAATTCATTCTGGATATAATAAATTATTTTCCACCAGCATATTTCAAACCCTTTGAAAAATTTCAATATGGGAATCACTCATTTTATAAAAATTAAAAGCAATGATGATCAACTGATGTTTATGATAGGGGTTTGGTGATATTGAAAATAAATAGGCCTTTTCACCTGATCAGTCTAATTGAATAATTATTGCTCAGGCAAAGCAAGTTTAGTCTTTTAATTTTCAGCTGTACTCTCTACCTTTCTCAGAAGTTTCCAAAAGCTGAGACAGAGGATTGACAGAGGAAAACAAAAAGAATATTGACCAAATCCACTCAGTAGATCCTGCAGTGGCTAATTACTGTAACAAATTGAACAACTAAAATTATAAAGTACTGTTTTTCACAGACTTCTTCTGTAGCAACATATCGTGATGGTTCTTTTCTTTTTTCCTTTCTTTAATTTTGGTGATGGGGGCCTGCTAAATGGCCATCCTACTTAAAATTAAGGAAGTTACAGAGAAAGGTTCATGGCTGTTACTATATTCAACGTATATTTGTGATACTGCAGACTTTCATTGCCAAGATATATAGTAATTTCACAACCATAAGGCGCACCGGACAATAAGGCGCACCTCCAGGAGCCAGCAAATTTTGCAACTTCGTCCATTATATAAGACGCACCGGATTATAAGGCGCACTTCCGGGTTCGGGGGAAAATTTTAGTCAAAAGGGTGCGCCTTATAGTCGTGAAATTACTGTACCCATGGGAAATTTTGTGATGCTCTTCTCTTAATGCTCCTAGAGTCCAGATTTAAGCAATAAATATATTTCATCATCGAATCTCAATCTTGAAGCAAATATGAAGGACCTTTTTAGATTAGTAGATACTGAGAATTTCAATCTTTGTAATACCCTAGCATTCCAGATGAAAGCACAGAACATGTCACTAAAACATTGAGGAAAAAAAATTCTGTTTTTGTTGCTTCCTCATTATCAGAGTGATGCACTATATTTCCTTACAAAGTTAAAATGTTGTACTCTTTGTGCATGATCATTCATATAATCCTTCAGCATATATAACTGTGTGAAGAAATATTTACACTATATTAAAAAATAAAATTCTCTGAAATATTTACATTTCTATTCATAACACTTAGAAGTGTTCAAAAGTTGTTTGACAAATATAGATGTTTTTCACTGATGAAGGAATCTCATTTACTGCAATACAATGTGCAATAATTACACAGAGCATACAGGACATTGTTAATGTTTAGAATGTGCAGAAATTAAAAGCAAACACAAGACAGTTTCCATTCTCCCTGTTTTACAGCTGTATCAGAAGATAAAACGCTGACTTTTCCATTAGCCAAATGGACTAGAGAATTCAAAGCATGTTTCTCATTCCCAGTTCAGAAATATCGACCCAAATTTGCCAGCAGCCTTGAGACAATGTGAATCCACCACCATGACACGAGTTTAAATTCACAGGAACATCTTTTTGAAGTCAAATTACTTCTTTATGGTCATGCCCCTGAAATAAATACTAAGTTTGTCAATCATTACATTATAAGCTAGCTCTTTGGAGCAAATGATTCTCTCTTGGTCACACTGGTTCAGCACAGGCTGGCTTAATATTGCCCAGCCCTCAAAAAAATGAATAAATTATTGTGAAAAGGAAAGGCAAACATTATTTGGAAAAAAAGTAAACCTTGTTATGTTACATCATGATAAGGAGCTACCAGATCAAAAATTAAGTCCTTAGGATCCTCTCAAGCAAATTCTACCCATAAAGATGTTCTATCTATGAGTGAGTTGGACAAGCAGAAATATGCACGCATATACACATACACGCAAAGCCCTGTTTATATATTTTATCTATCAATAATATGATGGACACTCATGGTCACTGTTTTTATTGATTTTTCTCACATTAAAAAAAAGATATAATATTTTAGTTATATTAAGGTAAGAAATTCAAAGGAAAATATTTTGAATAGTTTTTTGTGAGATATTGTAATTTATTTAAAAACATTTATATGCATATTATAGATATGCAAGAGTTTGTGTGTGGGCATATAAACAAACTGAGAATTTTATCTGTTTTGTTTCAATTTTTGAATGTAAGATAATCTAAATATTCTGAATCTTAGTGTTGGGTCTGTGTCAATTAATTTGATTACCCAGTAAGGTAAGAAATGAATGCAGAAAATCAACCAGACAAAAAAACAATCAATATTTATCATCTGAAAAGAGCAAAAGTCTAAGAGTTATAATAATTTCACACCAAACATTGGGTATATGTTTGCCACTGATCACAAAGAGTAACTATTGCAATGATAGTATTTTTCTTTTGGCTTTTAATTTTATTTTGAATACTAATATGGCACATGGTGTCTATTATTCTTCAATCTGAAATTATATTTTATGCCTAATATGAAATTTCAGAGATTCAAAAACTTGTCATCCCAGTTGTAAAATACAGAATTTCTTCTTAAGGACTTGAAACCTCTGTTTATGGATATATTTAAGGAAGAGGGAGAAGTAAACTGGTTTCAGAAACTTTTAGAAGGATTTCTTGAATATGACTTCAGAAGTCTGTGAAATACATTTTAGAACCCTGTAAGACATGGAATGTACCGACTTAAATTTCTTCTCCTGCCTTACCCTGTCACAACCAGAGTGTGTGACTGGTGGTCCAATCTATGTGGAAAGAGCTGGTTGGAGATGCATTATTAGCGGGACATATAAACTTCTCCAAATTTAGCAGTCAGAATTGTGTAACCAGCAGCAGCTATTAAGGAAATCTTGCAATTAGTTTCTGAAACTTTCCTTCAGTAACAACTTCATGATGTTACACTAGTGAATTTATATGCTAGAAACAGAAATTAGAAGACACTACAAAAGAAAGCTTTTGCTAAAAAATATTTCTAAATCTCTAAAAGCCTCTTAAAAGAGATAACATTTCCATACTTTTACACTTCATGGTGAAACATCGGTCAGACATAGTCTCAGTCCAGAAGGATTCTCTGCAAACGCAGAACAAGTGTTAAGTACATGAAAATTGGAGCAATGATAGCTATGCACAAACATGGTGCAGTTTCTCTTTTTTGGTCCTCATAGAGACATCCCAAATCTCATAATTGTACTAAATGGAAATCTAAACAAACCCATCAACTTAAATTCCAGATGCTACTGGGTGTAGAATGTAGTTCATGTAAGAAACAATACTAGAATTTCTCTGGAATTTAAGAGAGCGAGTTACACAAGAAAGAAACATAAACTTTATTGACTGTAGCACAAAACCCCACTGTAGCATAAAACCTCTGGACGAGTCCCCATTCTTACACAGTTGAAGTCAAATATCCAAAGAAAATTATGAAATTGGTATAGCTGTATCTATTATACATCTTGAAACACTTTCACACCTTGCAGATGAAGTTGCTACTATTATATCCTCTAGATATATTAACAGTCTTATGTCAGTTAGAATTGCACTGCAGGTCTTAATAACGTAGTAAATATTCTTGGCTGTAATATAAGACTGATGATTGTCAGTACAAGATTCTGCTTTTTTTTTTTTTTTTTTTTTTAATGTGGTATGTATTTCATCAATAGAGTTATGAGGACACATAATACTCTACAAATGTTTTCTCCTAAATTATAAATGAATGATTAAATATGGTAGCTGAATACAGTAAATGATCAGCAAAACACAGATCAAAAATGAAGGTGTAATAATGTGAACCTCAGCAAAGGTTGAATTACTGAAGAGTGTATTCATATTTTTTGGTGCAGTTTTGAAGCTCCATGGGAAGACAAATAAAATTTTATTGTTTGAAGAAGTCAAAAGTGCCTCAAAGGAACTTTTAATTTCTTTTAAAGTTTGACTTCTATTACAAGAGTATAATTAAATGTGAACAGATATAACTTCCTTTAAAGACAGAAGAGTGTAAAATGAGGTGCTGAGTGAGTGCATATCAGCACAAGAGGTGGGTGGAAGGAAATATTTACTGGCTACATCTCTATGACCAGAAAATAATTTTGCATCAAGATGGAGCATTAATCTAAAAAATACCGTCATTTTTCAGTTTAAAGCTTTATTTCAGTGTAAGACCTGATATAGTATAAAACCCAAAACTACTACAAAATAAAATCTGTAGTCTTTACAGAAATTCTTGTTTGAACAATTTTCACAGTTTCTTTAAAAATAGATAAATCAAAGTATAAGTATTTGAGAAGTTTAAGTGACAAGCACATGTAGCATTAATGAAAGGAGAATTAAAGAAAAATTCTTTAATACCTTATGTAATATCTAGATCAGATTTTCTTCCTTAAGACAGAATAATTGATGTTGGGCATATTAACAGGAAAAAGCTCTACATAAATTTATGAAATGCCTTACTGGGTCATCCCAATAGCCTCTGTGGCCAAATATATATGTCTGACAATAGCAAGAGGAAACCTCATTTAAACATACAATCTTGGTCACTTGCTGTGTTTCACTGGCTTTGTACTTACTCAAAATTTCTATCTGTTGTATTTAACAATCTACATAAGTCACTGCAGGTTGGTCCTTTCCATGTCCATTTATTGATCTGTTGCACACAAATTTTTCTAGCCCCTTTAAGACCCTACTGATAATATCTGTCACCACAGTGGCAATAAAATAAAATTGATATTTTATTGTAGTGGGAAAATGCCTAACAAAAAAGTCCCAGTTCCATTTTGGTAATATAGAATATATGTAAATCACTTAGTAATCATTTGTATTAAACCTTACTTATAGCTCCTCTGTAGATGATAGGAGTAGTTGTTCCTTTTCCATACTTTTCTTCCTTGGAATTTGACCATGCATCCTTTACAATGCAGGAGGTTTGATGCAGTTCAGCTTCTTGAAGTTCTTTTGGATGTTACAGAAATAGTAAATATACAAGTAAATATAAGTAAAATATATCTGCTGTGTTTTCCTGTTTGATCAACGTGACCTTTTTGCTTTGGAAAAGGCTCATGGAGCGTATTCAAAGTAATTTACTCACTCAGAGTTTAACTTAACGAGGCAAGAAAGAACAAAAAGAAAATAAATCTGGGACCTCCATTATTGGTTTGGAAAGACACTTTTTATATAGAAACAAAACAGACTTTAGATGAAAACTGGAACACAGCAGCAAAGCTATTACTAAAGCTATTTGTTGTTAGATGATGAAGAAATGGGAATGAAACATGATGTTGTTAATACGAACATATTAAACAAATTTGTGACATTTTGTTAGCAAAATGAATGTTCTTTCACCAAGACATTAGTTTAGTGTTGGTACTGTTTTCAGTGTATGGCAACTGAACTGTGGAGGTTTAGAATATACTCCTAAAGGAAAAATTCTTCATATTCACAAAGAAGCATGGATTAGAGAAAAGATGTAGGTCAAATCCCTAAGTCCTTATTTGGGCAAAGCTCCTGTTTGTCTCACTCGTATTTCTCCCGTGATAATGTTACATGCAG
Source organism: Turdus rufiventris (assembly GCA_013186435.1). NCBI lineage: Eukaryota > Metazoa > Chordata > Aves > Passeriformes > Turdidae > Turdus > Turdus rufiventris. The sequence continues at coordinate 2,227,939 of PYHW01010218.1, read as the reverse complement.
AGATTTTAATCAGATTAACTAGGTATGGAAATATACACCACAATAAGTCAGATAGACTGTCATACAGTTTCTGATGTCAGCGCCAAAAATCGGGTTGGATAAGGGTTTCTATCACTTGGTATTAAGCTTTTACATTTTCATATAATTACAGGTGTAAATGGCAAGAGCTTCAGAAGAGTTCCTTTAAATGTAATAAGTTTTCTTCTATGCCAGTATTTCAGCAATGCCTCTGTTACCAATAAAGACTGAATGACTTTGCTTCAGTCAGACAGTAAGTGAATTAACCTGAACCTGCAGACAAGTCCACATATCCCAGCGTAGACAGCAGCCAGTTTCTGTATTCCACGAATACTCATGCCTGTCACAAGCTGTCTGCATCCAGTTTCTAAGGAAATTGGTGCGCAGACTGGCTCATTCCATATTTAACGCTAGCTTCAGCAGTAATTAAAAATTAGGAGAGATCTTCAGGAAATCAATTAATTATGCATGCAAAGTGCACCAACTAAATTTGGACGCACAATTAGATGACTAATCATAGATTAAAAGGTTGAGAATGGCAGTTGCACACTTAAAAGGATGGTGGTGACCTATTCTGTCCCAGGTGCCTGTGCTTTCTTGTTTAGATCTACTAAGATCTGTTAGACAGAAATCTGACACACCTGTCAAAAAAAGTTAATGCCTGAAAAAGGTCCAGAAACGTCATGACTCAAGTCTCTTTGCTTACTAATGGGAATATCCAAAATTTTGCTGGGTTTCAGTGTGTCTCCAGAAATTTGTGTTTTGAATAAATCAGTATTACTGGAAAATTAATTTCCATTTGAGCTGACATACAGGGTTGTACTTATGTACGTGAAACAGGGTGGGAATTAAAAGTTACATCTGTGCTGAAACTATTATGCCATTTCAAAACCAGTTATTTAAAGGCAAATAACAAATTTAGGAATAAACTGTTACTTCCAAAACTGCATGTTCTGCTCTATTTCCCAGGATGACATCACAACATGTTGATCTCTAGTCATTTGACAATTGTAAAAAGCTGCTGCCTAACCATCTGACTAGCTCACCCCAGATTAATTCCAGTTTTATCTTTTCAGGGATCGCTTAATCTTCTGATGGAAGTTCTCAGTACAGTTAAATTTAGTTTCCATGAAAATTTCTGTTTTATAATATAATCAGTTCTTGCCAGTTCATTCAGTGGCTTTTTGAAGAGTTTTTGTTTTGTTTCGCTTTGTTATGTTTTGTTTAATAAGCCTATAACCAGATCATACAGCTGCAGTGGAAGTGTGGCATTTCTCACTGTTTAAGTGCAAGCATGAAGCGCACAACAGCTGTCATCTGCTGTTAAAGGGTTTTCATTCAGCAGATTAAAGGTACAGAACGGGGCTTCCTCAGGTCACAGAGCAACTGAGTGATAAGAATGATGGCTAGCACTCCCTTCTCCCACAGTGTGTTTCAGCTTCCACTGCTTTTCTGTGGAAGAAATAGCTCTCTCATACATCTGACTACAGAAAAAAAAATAGTGCATGGTTATTAAAAAAAAAAAAAAATATTACATGAAACTCCCAAACAACAGAGGAGCAGAACAGGTTTCTGTTGGTTTTTTTGTTCAGTTTTGTTTTGTTTTGGTTTTTTTTTCTGGGTGGATTTATCTATTTAAGAAATAGTAAGTCACAATATGCATCAAAATATGACAAACAACATCATATCCAAGTCAAATGTCCATCATTTGGGTAGGAAAAAGTGAAATTCTTAGTTTCACCATTTTGATATTACTATCTGTGGAAAGTATTTCCCCTGAGAAATATCACTCTTGGTGTGATCAGGTTTGCCATTTTTATGGCCTTTCACTCCCTCCCATCAAAAGGGAGAAATATTAAGGACATAGGCCAAATTCCCAAGCTGTAATCTACAATGAATGGTATTTGACTCTGAAATAAATCTTTAGTAATCATATTCTCTTGAATGGATCAATTTGGAAATAAAATGTCAGCCAAGTCAGTCAGAATATTTCCTTCTCTTTAGATAGAATAATATTTCTGCAATATCAGTGTTAGCAAGATAGGAAAATTCCTTGGAGAAGCCCCTCCAAGGGCATCCTTCTGCCCTGTCAGAAATCTAACAAGTTAAACTGTATCTTGTCCGCCAAAGGAATTTCACAACCCTCCCAAGTGCGTAGAAAAATAGAAAGCAGGAATAAGTTGAATACGACCATGAAGATGATACTTGAAGTTATTACAGGCAGAATATCGAGAATCAAAATGCAAAGGGTATGATACAATACACTCCATGGATAGTATTTCCCATGGTAAGTATTTCTACTCATCTCATTCAGCTAAACATATCAAATAATATCAAACTCTGTCCAATTCATCTTCCATCTAGAAGCTGAGCACGGTGACTATAGTACAATGGTATTTTAATCAATTTTCCATACCATACATGAGTCATATTTGTGATGTCCTGCAATTATGACTGAAAGCCCAAATCTGTCTAATATATGTACTGTGTTATTCTCCTCTACAATTTCCATTAAATACAGTTCTGTAAAATAAGGCAGATAAAGATTATTCATGCTAACAATACACTAATGCTTTCTTTAAGGACTTCCCATACACTGGAAAACATATTTTTTATGCCTTTTTATAAGGTGAAAAAATGTTTTGAACACTTTGAGGTGCTATAAAAGCTTTGTTTTTACTAGTAACTAGAGCAATGGCAGCAGAGAAAGCAGAACTGAGTGTTTCCTTCTCCTGTATTGTATGTGACTAGAGGGTTTCAACAATGCTATTTAAGCACTGCTTTAATCTACAGAAAAACTTTCATCAGTGTGTGACAAGTGCCTTCATCTAGCACTTTTCTGAGATGTACGTTTTTGATGTGCTGATACACCACAGATACACTACTAGTAAAAAAGATACTTATGCTTCTGTCAAGGTTACAGAACAAAATAGTGTCAGACCATAAGATGTAGAGATGCAGTGAAAACTATTTCTAATAGGGATTTAATAGCGTCAAGCATTTTGTTACACTCTCAATCTTCAGAAAGGCATATTTTACAATCCAGTATAAAGAAATTAACATCTGACTTAGGTAATTATCATAAAAGGCCAGTACTGCAAGCACATGGAATGAATGTTCAATACATAAATGATAAAAGGAACAAGATATCAGGTAACACCTAAAAATGTTCTGGTTGTACAGCACAAATAAAAGACAAATATTAGCATAATGTGTACTTTAAAATTTCATTTCAAAACCCTTGGGTTTTCTTAGGTAATTCTAAACCCGTTTTCCTGGAATTCATGAAGAATTTATACTGTGGCTGAATGTCGTAAATTAAATATCTGGCAACTATTATCAGTACCACCACTATCTGTCCCTGATATGTTATTATTTGTAAAAAATGTTATTGTTACAGCACACTCTCCAATTATAAATAAACGAGAGTTCTAGGCAGCCTAGTGCAGCCTAAATGCCATTTTCTTAGCAGCACACTTACAGCTCACTTCTTCATGCGTGTTAGGTTATGAATGTCTATCTATGTATACACATTTATAGATACATGTACCCCTTTCAGTGTTTAGAGCTGTTCAGATTTAGATGACTAGAAGCTATACAGCATCTGAAGAGATGACAAAGGAGAAAAAAAAAGATAAAACTAAAAAGCAGGGTACCAGGTGGCAGCCTTGTGGTTACATTTATCTTACAAATAATGTGTCAAATTTTTTTTCTGTAACAAGCGCATTCTGTATTGTGTGTGTCCACTCAGTCATTGATGGAATTTGTGTGCTTTTCCAATTTCTCACAATGACACTTTTTGATGCCATGATCACGGCTAAGAGCAGAAGTCACCGCACTGCCTTCTGAACAGCAATTTCAGGCATAGCAAAATAAAAGATGTGTCCATTTGTGTTTGGTTGTTTTGGGAAGCAGGGATTTCTTTTTTGTTTTAGTTTAAGTGACGGGCTTTCTCGATGAAGCCATTCACCACTCATTCTTTTTCCTTTCAAACAATTTGTGATAAACCTATATTTAGTTTTCAGATGTTACTTTTACATGCTTAATAATTTAATTAGGTTTTCGTTCGAAAAGGATCATGACAAATGTCGCTAAGTATTTTTATTTGCTATTGGCAGCATTTGGAAGCAAGGTAGTCCTTTCTGTTGTACCTTATCAAGGACTGTATAATGAATCTTTGAAATAATAATGAAGGAAAAAAAAATTGATCTTCCCTTCTTTTTAATATCACTTTTCTGTTATCATTAGTATCAAAGAAACAAATTGTAGTATAAACTTAAGTTATGTCCACAAAGATATTTTCCAAATGTAAATAGCAGAAACTATCTCTGATAAGCATTCTTTTTTTTTTTTTTTCCCAATACCTTCTAGGTTTGCAGCACTTTGTCTTTCTACGTAGCCTATAGTTAGGAAAAAGAGCTACCTGAACCCCCCAATTGTGACCATAAGGCTCCTCATCTAAATAGATATGAAGTTAGACTTTAAAGAGCCTCTGCTAGTTCATGTCACAGTCCTGAAATGACAAATAAGACCAGGAGAAGTACATTTTTATTACTAAAATACTGCTTAAGTCCAAAGTTTCCTTATAAGCCACTGATAGACCCTAAAATTAAGTGTCTGTAGTGGTAGTGGACACTCTGACATTCTTAAAGTACTTTTTTTTACTATAGAGTCATGTTTCCTATTTGCAGACTGTTAGTAGAAAACAAAATCCAGAAATAACCCAATGGTATCTAGGCAGGATTTTCTATATTGTTTGTAGAACCAGTCCGTGCCATGATAAAGAAAATTCAGAAAACTCTTAACTGACTGGTAAATCTCATTGAAGTCCTCCTACCATATTAATATCTTTATATGTTTGAAGCTCATTATGTGAAGTATAAGATTAATATGCATTAAAGCATAATTTATTTCATCATAAGTTTTGTTAAACATTGATCACAAAAATTTCATTATTGGATTTCTGTAGAACATATGTAATAGGTGCAAGAGGTACATATGTTAGAGGTTATCAGATATTGGTATAGTAGGAACAGAAGAAATCAATATATTTTTACTATATGCTATCTATTCGTTGGTCTCAAGTAAAGGTTATCCCCTAAATGTGTTGAATGAATTACATGAATATTACTGATCACACTGGTTTTCCATCCTATTCTTCCTTAAGCTGAAAAATTGAAGCTTAAAAATACATCTATATAAAACTTTGTTTTATGTATATGCTTTCTGCCTCCTTTCAGAACAAAATGTCCACCTAAACTTTCTTTTTAGCAGCACAAAATCAGACTTTTTTCTCCATTAAGAAGAGACATAAAATATTTTCCATGAGAGTTTTATTCACCAACAACTACATAAAATAACATTAAGCCCCTACCACAGTATTTCTTTTCATTTTTCTTACATATGAATGCTCAACAAATACATCTAAACAACTCTGATTTATTTACACTGCATGTCTTTCCTTGCCATCTTTGCTGGGATGCAGTAGAGCCCACAGAATAATTATTAATGGCTTTTTGGATCTATTTCTCTTCGTTTGAGCGGGGCTCATGAAAGAAGTATGAAACAGACAGATCTTCAATGGCCAAACTTTTTTCTTTCCTCAACAAATGCTTCTTTTGCCTCCCTCTGCACTCAGTAGTACAAACACAAAATACTCGGCTTGTCCTGAATATAGATAGTAGATATTTAAATGTTTTAGTAGATATTTAAACATTTAAATAAACTCATTAATTAAATTACATTCTTATAAGAAATATAGCAAAACAGGAGAGACAGTTTGGTTCTGTTGAAAGCAGCAAAAAGCAAACCAAGTTCCTGAGCTGTCATTAGCTGTGATAAGGCAGGCAAAGCGTCTTTTAGGCTATTGAAAATATCAATATCAGCAGAGAGCCATACCAAGGCACCTCTTCTTAGGAGAATTTTCTCTTATGAGAACTGAAGAAAAAGAGTGCAGAGAAAATTAAGTGACATACCACAACAGAGCAAACTACAGTGCTTACAAACTCTTAAATCTGGATCAATACCTCTATTGAAGAAACCTAAGAAATATACCAGATTTTCCCTTAACAACAGAGCTGATCTCTCTGCCAGAAGATACAATAGCAAGTTATTACTTTAAAAAGCCTTAAGTTATATATGTATCTTGCCAATTGTAATATTTTTGGACAGAAATGGCAATATTCCAAGCAGTGTGGGTTTACTAGTGTCTGTTCAGTGAATCTAGAACGATTTCTTGCTGATACAGATTTCACAGTGAACATTTAAAATATGCAACATAAACAAGTATAAGAGTAATTGCATGCAGATGAAAAGAGTTTCCCCTGGGGAAAAGGCTATCCCTTTTCTAATATGGAGAGGGAACACATTTAAGGTTGCATAATTTTTATTTCAAAATCAAAAGTGTCCATGTTGCTTAACAATAGTTTTACTTCTTCAGAAAGCAAAAAAATAACAGATTTCTGAGAACTCATCTCAAAAACATCTTCAAAATATTTCTCCAGATGTCATTAAAAATGTGATGATTTGCCTTGGTATATGAATAACCAGGAAGAAAAAGAAGGCAACTCCATCTTCCTCTCAGGGCATGCTGCTGTAGGCTTTGCTGAGGTATTTATGTGGCTACAAAATAGCTCCTGGTCCAACAGCTATCAAACCAAGTACTTCCAAACAAATTATGCCTGAAAGCTCTTTTGTTTTTCCTTCTTCAGACTATTTTTCCTTAGTGCCTAGAGTTGGACACAGGAACCAAATGAAGCTTGTGTTCAAGTTAATAAACTCCAAGAGTGCTCACAGCAGATGATTTTGGTGGCTTGCTGTGGTGTGATTTATGCTTTTTCATCATATGCATTCTTCCAGGCTCAAAATGCATATGATTTTTCGTAACAATTAGCTTAGGGACACCACAGATCCAATTGGGGAATTCACTCTGTTATTAGCAGATATGTTTTCAAAGTGCTGATTTATCTGTAACAGCTTTGAAAACTGACACTATCACCCCCACCACTTCTCCCTTGCCCTTCTCCTTCCTCATCCATTCAGTACCATGCTTCCATCTATGGACAGATCCTTTGGTTGTTATTATTGCAACTTAAGCCTCTACACCCACCTCCTTGGACAGTGAATGTAGAAGTACTCTGTATGCACGTACTTGCTTGTAGCTTATTAATGACAGCTTTTTTCTTCTTAATATTCTGCCCATGTTCCTAGTCACAGGAAGGCTGAATGATGTAGATTGTTTCTTGAAATTTTTCCCTTGATGATTTTTGCTTTCTTTATTCACACCAACATGAGGTACAATCAAGAATAAAAGCCTATTTTGGAGATATTGATAGGAATAGCACAGTGCTTCCCCCCTCACCCCCCCCCCGCTACCTCTCCCTTTTCTTTCTGGAACAAATGATAATTTTTATGTAGGGCTTTCTTTGGGAATCAGATTGATTTTGCCTTCCTATTCAGTGCTCATCTGTAAATCCTACCAAAGGGAAATCTGCACACAAGTCATCTTCTGAAAGTTCATTCCTATTCTGAAATCTCATTCCCAGTCTTGGTGGTTTTTGCAGGTATTTGCTCTCCAGCTTCAATTTCCTCCCTGCCCCTCCCTAAAAGAAGAAAATTCTACAGCTTTTTATGTTTCTATTATGTGGAGCTAGTAGAGTACATGATATTGTCACATGCATTCAGCCTTCTGCATTGACCCATAATTTTTTTCTTCTTTTTCACTGAAAGGTGAGATAAGCACATAGTGAATAATTCTTTCTCTACAACTATTTTGGGATGAAGTTTATTATTTATTCTAAAGGATTTGGTTAATTATCAAGCTTTGCTCAAAGAGTTTGCACTTTGTGATATGACATGCACAGAGTTCTTTTATCCTACAAGCTGTACTGAATCATATAAAATTATCAAAGAAAAAGTAAACTACTAGATTTTCTTCAATAAAAATCTGATGGTTTATCTAATTCTCGAATGAAAACTGTTCATTAAGAAAGTCAAAACTTTTTTGCCCTAATTTTTGCTGACAATAATCAGATTCACAGGCCTGGGAAGACCATTTTTACAGAACTTTATCAATGCCATATATTTTATTCTAGATGAACCAAACAAAAAGACTATTTGCTTTGAATGAATGTCTTATATTATGTCAGAAATCCTAGTTTTAAAGGCTCCCAAAAAGAGAACATGAACACAATACTCCAACTATGCCCCCAAGCATGCCCCCAAGCAGGAGGCTTTAAATCTGCTTGCCAACAAACCTATTTTAAAATATAACATTTTGAATACTATCATTTCTCTCTGAAATAGTACATGAAACAGAGAAAGACAATATTTGAGAAGGTCAAACAGTCATATCAAAGACTGAAAACAAAAGAACATTGGATTACTGAATCACATGGATGCAGGAGAAGCTGATGTCTCTATCAAACACACATGCTCTGGATCAGGCTCACGAACAGACATGCAAGTCAACTACAGATTGACAGTTTTTTTGTTTGGTTTTTTTTTTCCCAGAGTGGTACTTACTAGGGCTCCTGAGGATGCTATTCCTCTACAGGGTGGATATATAGAAGGATAAGGAAACCAGTCTCTGGCTAATGGCAGTTTACAGTTGAAATCTCCCAATCTCACAATTTTTACTGTAACAGGTAACAGTTTAATGTCACTTCAAGCATGGCATAGTGTGCAGAGAAGGCATCCACTGGCATTGTCCATTTTAATTTACCCTCTGCACATGACTGCTTCTTTGTTCACAGTGATCCTTGGCAACTAGCAGGGTTGATCTAATAGGGGAAACTGATTAACGGCCTCATGCAAAAAACCCATGCTCATGAACCTTGTTTCCCTAGATAAATAATAATCAAAAGTGGGCACTTCCTTCATTCATGCTATTGAGTTTGCCTCTACAGATTATTCTGTACCTAGGTAATTCTGCTCCATATCTTCACCTAATTTTAAAAAATCTCCTTTTTTTTTTTTTTATTTCTCTTCTTATCAGGTCTTGCTGGGTAGTGCAAATCTGTGAATGTCAGCCACTACTATTTTTGTTTGTTATTGTCTTCTGTTGCTTCAATACATAAAAGGAACTAAAATTACCCTTACAATCTAGAAGCAAAACAACCGAACAACCATTTGCAATTGCCTCTGTAGCACACAGCTTTAAACAGGCAATATAAAAGCAATTTCTTGATGCCTATATTCTTGAAGAGATCTTTTTAAGGTTTAGAAATGTACTTGAGGTTGATGCACTTTCAATGAAACAATGGCTTTCTCAAACTAACCAAAAAGGTCATATTAGTATGCTTAATACTCCACATACCTTGTGGAAATTAACTCAGAGCGCACACCTTCTTTTCTCATACAAAGTATTCAAAACAGTCGCGTAGTTGTATTTTTTAATATTACAAAATACAGAGATCATATAGTTCAACAGTAACTTCAATTAAAACATTATCCAAACATAAATTTGGTATCAGGCTCCACAGGGGAATATTCTGCCTTGTGATGTTAAACCAATAAGACAGTTAAACCATGGCAGAGAACCAAAATAAGCAATTATAGATAACAGTGACATACAAGTCCATAACCTTCTACCTTAACTGTTGTTATATGCATATAGAAACCATAGCATATGCATTTTATTTGGGTTTTTTATGTACATATGTATGAATACCAAAATTGCTATGTGATATGGGGACAGGGAAGAGAACACCTGTTCACAATAAATACTCATCTTGCTGAGAAATATAAGCTAGAAAAGTAAAATATAAATGACACAATAAGGGATCACTAGTGAACAGATTCACTATCATCACAGAAAATCAGGTATTCCCTTTCAGCCTCCATTTATGAAGCTATAGAAGCTGAATTTGTTTACTCTTACAAAGCAAATTTCTTCTTTCCTCACAGTTAACCACGTTACATTGCCTTTTGATCCCTTGCAATTGTGTGCCATTAGCAAATTCCACCAGCATTCTCCTAGCTATTTTTTTAGGCGAAAGAATTAAATATGATCAACTCTAAAGTGATTCTTGAGGAGCCTCTTTATAACAGTCACAAACCTGTGTGAATCTTCTCCTCTAAACAATAAAAGCATGAATAAAAGGTTTCTGCTTTTAACCAGCTACCCTTTTCAAGATGCACTAGTAAATTTTGTGTTCCTCCAAATCTATCCTCAACTCTAGGTTAATGATTAATGGCTCTGTGTTAATTTCATCTCAAAAATGAGTGAATTTAAAGAAATATGCCATGTTGCAGCAATATAATTTATCATTCTTAAAACACTTGGATAGGTAAAATGTTTGCCTGTGTGCATTTACATAAATAATTTTTTATGCAAGAAAATGTTCCTAAGTCACTTATAATATCAAGCTCAGAAACCTGGGTATTCAAGTACCATCTCTTTCAAAATCTTGACAGGATATTGTCCATTTAATACATTTTGAGCACAAACATTCTTTTCCTCCTACTTCACCTGTAGTCATCAGTCATTTTTTCCCCCTTTCACATTAGCCACAGTGTCTGTATCCTGTGACAACACCATTCAATTTTATTTTGGATTTGTACATAAATTGTCTTTCTCATTTCATACTGCCATGCTCATTCTGCTTTTTACCTAAATGTATGAAGAGTTATTACTATTTCTTTTTATTCAGTTTGGAAGATATAAGTCTTTAAACTGTCCTTTTGTCTCATTTCTGTATTACAGTTTTATGCACTAAATTCTATTTAGGATCTATACACCGATAACTTAATTAAATATGCAGTGGAAAGTCTGAAGGAAAACTAAATCAGCAGAGGAAACATCTGCTTGCATATTTTTGGCATCTTACAAATATAAAATTAAAATCTCCTATAAGCTGTAGAAGACCAAATGATCCTCTCTAATGTAGTTGGTGTGGTTCTTAAAAGTTTTTGTTGTATTTTAGAGCACTTTGTCCCTGAAAAAGCATAAGCTAATCTTTCAAGCTGTAACTTCAGCTTCATTCACAATTTGTTAGATTAGAAGTCTCTGTATTTGTTGGTTTTGTTTTGGGGGCTCTTATTGTTTGCTTGCTGGTTTTTGAAATCAAATGCACTTTTGCAATTTCTTAGTTGTCCTGTTTGTAAAAATTGGTGAATGCTAGCTTCCTGTTTTCCCCAATTAGTCTTCTCAAAGTGATGACTGAAAAAAAATAAAAATCAAAGACCTATGAAACAATGAGGAAGTTAAACCTGGAATTTTATTCCCTTTTTAGTTAAGATTAATCTTTCTTATATATGTTTATTCCTTCTACCTTGCTCTCTTTTGGAAGTCAATTGCTTCCTTTTTTTATCACAAAAGATAATTATGTGAGCAAGCACTAAGTTTTAGAGAATTTTATGGTGATAGACACTAAGAGACAAAACATATCTGAAGGGAAAAACCCACTGAAAAGAATCCAAATCCCTTTTCCAAAATTCAAGGGCAAATTAAAGAAAGCTGTTAACAGCAACAGATCAACAAAATAATTCTTTTAGCATAACATTCCAAAAGAAAATTTAAACTTGAAACAAGTTTATCTGTGCAAAATATCCATCAAAATTATTAAAATTCAGGATTTCAAAAAATATTAAGAAACACTATTTCATCATCTGACATTTTCTATCATGTAATGTATATTCAGTGGGTCTTCTAATTGACTGGAACTGAAAATAGTATAGTAGTACTCTGCTTGTATCAGGTAAATGAACCTGCTGTCTGCAGTGATGATGTGAAAGTTGAGAGAAGCTAACTCTTAGAAGCCAAGGAAAGGTCCTCCTTTCAAGATATTGTCCAGAAGAGTAACTGAAAACAGGTTTAACATATATGTATTTTGGATAAAAACATGCATACATTAAAATCTCTTCTTTGAAATTTCATTGCATGACCTTATTATTATCTCAGTATTTTCCCCACAGACCTACAAATACATATACAACATAACACTGGCTGCCTTCCTTTTCTTTTAATGGACTGCTATAATCACTGAATCAAACTAAGTATTCTAAACAGATGATTATGCTAATTTAAAATGGCTTGGTTGATGTTTATACAGCATTTATGCTTGTAGTTATTTTATTATGAATGGTTTGTTAAACAGCTATAACTGGTCAACCAACAGCAAAAGTAAATTCGTTTTAAGGATTATTACCCAATAAATAATTTGCTGAGGCTTATCTGAGCCCTATTTAATAAAATTCCTAACCCCTAAAATACAGCATATTCATTTGTAGCAATTACTGGTAGTTTAGACCTGTCATGGGCTCTGTGTGTTTTACCACAGACTTTATGATACCTACAGATAGGTAGCTATTAAAATTAAGCATTTTTATTATGCAGCCAGGTAATTTCCAAAATAATGTATTTAGTATCTGTAGAAAAACAAAGCTTTGAATAATGTGTTCACATTATTTCAAGGATGCTTGGTAGGGATATGCTACTTTTCTTCTGGAACAGAAGAAACAAAATTCCTCAACAGTTAAAATATTCACCAGCAAGAGATGAGACAGTGCCACCTCTGGCTTCTAAAGACTAAATGGCCTTTAGAGTCATGGCAGACCTAAAGATGTACTTTCTAGATGTAAAATGAAATAAAAGGTAATGAAATACACAAGAAAAAAAGTATAAAGACAACAAAAAAAAATCTTCAGTGGAAAAGTTGAGGCATTCAGAGAATCTAACAATAAGATAAGGAAGGAATATCTGTCCTTCTTAGGAACAAAAATGAAATAACTTTTGTTTAAAACTTTTTTTTTCTTTCAAGGGATAGTCATATTAGTTAAAATCTAAAGATTTCACCATTCTGAAGATCTTTTCTTTTCAGGAATGTCCTAGTAATGGCTAAATTTTTTTTGTACACAGAAAGTGAAGATAATGCTACTTATTTCCCAAAAGTTTAATAATATTTTTTGCCTTTAAAAAAAGTCAGAGAACTTTTCATAGGTTGTTGCTAAAAAGGTAAAGGTCTCCGGGCAACCTGAAATTTTCCAAGCCCTTATGATTCTACACTTTGTCATTCCAATACCAAGAACTCAGTGGTTGGTGTAAGGCATTTATTTCTCTCCTTAAGCAGAAGCATTTGGTTTGGAGGAAAATAGGTTCTTATCACTTTCCAAGTAAATACGTATTGTAAATGGAAACTTTGAATATATTCTAAAGAGAACCTCAGGGAAAGAGGAGCTAATCATCCTAATTTGGAAGTGGTAGAATATAAGTGAAAGAATCAGAGCGGACAAAGTAAGCAGTTTTTAAAGTAATATAATATTGCAGCTATCATTTAATTTGTGGTTTTGTGGTGACTGCAAATTCTAGCATTTGCCTATAAAATTATAATGAATTTTGATCAAAAACACTGTTAAATTTTGTTTATTTTCACAAATTAGAAATAATTGTTGTCATTATCAAACACTCAAACCAGATTTTTCAGATTTAAAGACCTTGATACTTTTTTTTTTTCTTTTTAACTAATAGATGTGAAAGTTATATGAAAAATCATCTTCTTTAAAGGTAATTCAGAGCAGAAGTCTAACACTTATTGCCCTTGATTATGCAAAGTCTTATTTCATGTAGAATATTTAATTATACTTTTTCCTTCAACCATTTTCAAGAATGGGTACCTTTTGTTGTCCAAATAGACTTAAAGATTTTGGGAGGCACAGTGGTAAGAAATCCAAGCTCTCCACTGAAATAGTGGCATGTAAGTAAGGACTATTAAGTAACTTTCAGTGTTTTACCTCTAGACGTAAAACTGTTCAGGTATATCTCAGTTCTGTGAAAATTTACACAGTTTTGACATAACAGGTGTGATTAGCCTTATTGAACATAAAGTGCATGTCTTTAAATTAATTATTAACTGCATTAATAATTTCAAGAATAGAGCCACATTTATTAAATAATTCAGAGATTTTAAAAGATGAATATTGTTTTATAGACACTTGGTATAAGCAGGATATTTTTTACCTCCTCTATGCAATTTTTTCTTCAGAAAAGTGCACAACAAAAATATTCTAACAAAACTCAAACACCAGAAGCTGATTGTATCAATGTGTAGACAGAAATGTCTAGGAACATACCAATGTAAATTTTTTAAAAAAGGAAGTAGACATCAGTCTAAATCAAAATTCATTCATAGAAATTTAATAAAGAATGTTTTCCTGCACTGTAAGTTTAGTTCATTGAATAAAAACAGATAGGACAGAAAAATGTGGACAGTAGACTTCTAAATCAGATTAGTGCTGGATAGTGGAGATTCAGTTCAGTTCAACACAGGCTGTAGCTTATTTTGCTTAATATAAATGTCTCTCTGTGTCACATTCTATAGATATATATGCCTAATTTAATATGGATTGGAATATATCTAATTTAATATATCATTTTATCAGAACAGTTGACTTCATCATTAGGTAATAGAGAAACAGAAACATGGAGTACTAAGGCTCACAAAGTAGATCACCTACTTTGGTCTTCTGCTTCTGGACATGACTTACTCTGTGTGATACATGACAGAAGTTTGTGCAGTCTCTTCATAAATGATGAGAATCTTTCCTCAGGCAATCCACTTTAATAATCCACTGCTCTCCTTACTGGAAAGAGGTTCTTAAATTAAATAAATCTCCCTGACTTTAAATAAAACCTCTTGATCTTTGTTCTCTTTATCTTTGCTTATGACAGCAGCTTTTGAATGTTTATGCAGTCATCTCATTTTTTTCTTTCCTTCTGTGGCCATCTGTAAACTGAAGAGACATAATTCTTTAATTTTCTTTTCACAGGCTGTGTATTATAAACGTGTGATTATTCTCTCTGCTGCACTATGACCAACAAATCGGCACTATCTTTATCTTTTGTGAAGTTTGACATACAGAACGGGACCCTTTGCCCTCCAAGTTCTTAGTTCTCTTTATTGACTGGGTAAGCAGCCTAGAATCATCTGGACTTTGCCAGAGGAATTCTAGATTTACTGTTTTTCCTTTATTCAAAAGATTTGTTAGAGAACAAATCCATGCAGTCTTTCAGTGGACGTGCTATTTGCACAAATCAATTGGTAACCATTCCGGTATTCCTGTTGGAGCTAAAGGAATGTAAAAAAATTTTCTTGGCTCACTATTGCAGCCATGCTTTCACTGTGACATAAACCTGGCCATACTTTGTCAGTTCTCAATATTCAGGGATGCTATATGTGCATATTGGAATAGAATTCTGTCTTAATTGTTCCTCTGGCTACTATTACAGGAGTAAATTAAATTCATTATTCTTTGATAGTTGCCCTGGGTACAGAAACAAGGGGGTGGAGCTTTTAGCACTATCTATTCAATACCACCTACACCAGTGGTAGTCGTGGTTAAAAAGCCAAGGCCAGAAACCACAAAATTTGCTCTGGAGAGGGTGTGGGATTGGGACCACCATTGCTGTTGCCACACTGCCACCATCCCCGGGGAGAGAGCCTTCCCCAGAAGGGGCCCTAGCCACACAGAGTCACCAGTTTGACAGTGCCTCACTTGGATGAACTAACTTTCCTGGTTATGTTTTGTCCCAGCTTTTTGTCGTTTTCAGGCTGGGGAAGAGGGAAGTTAAGACACAAGAGCTCCCCTGATATATTGTTTTAGTTTTCCTGAATACCATGTGGCCATAGCACAGGGCCAGTGGCCATTTTGCCTTTGTCTGGAAAAATACTCTGGACACTGCCTTTAGGAAGTGTGTTTGCTTGTTTGGTAGTGAATATCTTTTTGCGGGTAAAATCCTCTCCTTTGTACATGCTTTTATCAATGTTAGGTTATTGGGATTTTTCAGTAAATTGTGTTTCCACCTTATAACATCTCCTAGTGTTCCTCCATCGTTGGAAACAGTGGGCAGGGCGAAAGGGAGTGCCTTAAGTGGGTTTGATTTTCTAGTGGATTTTAAACCAACACACTACTTAGATGGCCAGAGTTGTCTATAATCACCATATGACTTAAGAACGAATTGCCATCACTTAGTCTGTCTCCTTCCCTACCAAGACTTCTCTAATTCTAGAATCTCACAAATAACAACTTCCTCTTCTGATTCAGATGCTCATGGAAGTCACATTGAAACGTATGGAAGACAGAGAAGTGAGTAGAGACAGTAACATGATTTCACCAAAGGCAAATCTGGAGCTGTGCTGCTGGGCTAACCTGGCAGCCTTCTTACGATAATATGATTGCATCATTACAGGAGGAAAGATCAACTGGTATTATTTACCTGGTCACTTTTCAAGACTTTTGGCAGGGTCTCCCATTACATTCTTGATGTTAAATTGGAGACATTATGAGTTTGATGGATATACTGTTAGATGGATAAGGAACTGGCGGGATGGTCACATTCAAAGAGTTAGTCAGTGACTCAACGCTCAAGTGGAAACCAGCAACCAGTGGTCTCCCTCAAGAGTCCATGTCGATACAAAAGCTATTTCACATCTTCATTGATGGCACAGACCAATGAGATTGAGTACATTCTCATCAAATTTTTGGATAACACTGAGATGAATGGTACAGTTAATGTATTAGAGGGAAGGGATACCATCCAGATGGACCTTAATAGGCTTGAGGAGTGGGACTGTATGAATCTTATGAATATCAACAAGACCAATGCAAGGTCCTGCACTTGGGTCATGTCAATCTCTATCATCAGTACAGACTGTAGGAGGAATGGATTGAGACCAGTCCAGAGGAGAAGGACTTGATGTCCACCATCCTTGTGGATAAAATAACTGGATGTGATCCAGCAATGTGTTCTTGCAGCCTAGGAATCATATGCTGGGCTGCATCACAAAAAGTGTAGCCAGCAGATCAAGAGAGGTGATTCTCCTTCTTTATGATGGTCTTATGAGACCTTGACTGCAGTGCTGTGTCAAGCTCTGGGATTCTCAGCACAGGAAAGACATGAATGTGTTAGAGCAAATCCAGAGGCAGGAGACAAAAATCACCAGAGGGCTGGAACACCTCTCCTATGGATAGGCTCAGAGACCTGGGGTTGTTCATCCAGGAAGAGAGAAGGGAAACCTTACTGCAGCCTTTCAATATTTGAATATAAGTAATATATAGAGAGATTTTTACTGAAGCTACAGAACAAGACTCATTTGTTAAAATGGGAAAAAGATTTATATTAGATGGAAGGACGAATTTTTTTTACAATGACTGTTGGGAGACACTGAAACAGGTTACCCAGAGAAGATTTGGATGCCTCATCCCTGGATGTATCCAAAATTATGTTGGACAAGGCCTTAAACAATGTAATCTATTGAAAGATGTTCCTTATCAATGGCATGGAGTTTGTACTAGATCATTTTTGAAGGTCTTTTCTTATGTAAACCAGTCTATGATTCTGTGACATTATGAATTAGTATTTGAAATACGTAGATGTTAACCTACTACTCATAGAAATTGAGAAAACTTTGAGAGAGAGAAAATCAAAGGACAAGATAGATGGGAAATCATAAGAACAAATAAATCCTGAAGCATTTAATGGCCTCCTTTTTTTTTGGTGTTCCAGCTGTTACTGTATATCAGATATAGTCCTACAGTCAGGGAAAAAAGGTCTTAAAATACTGATATTCAGATAGGATAGAGAAGGACAATGGATTTATCTGGGAATAGTTAAGTCATTGACCACAACAATAAGAAAATATATATTCATAAATTCATTTTGATATTACTGAAATTTAACAACTGTATAATTATATAGTCCTATGCAAATATATTAAAGTAGAGAGAGATTTAAGTAGGACATGGCTTTATGCTGCTTTTCTGTATATGTGGGAGTTTGTCTACATGCATTTAGAAAATATGAATTCCTAATGTGCTATTTGAGTTGTTGTATAATCTGCTTAGAGAAACATAGTTTCATCAGAGCTTTGTCAAGGTATCAGATAGAATAACAGAAGTGTAACATCCTTGTATTCCTGAATTAAGATAAAATGAAAGCTTTAATTAAGATAGCAGCTTCTTACTACTTTGTTAACTTGATTATTTAATTAGCATAGAAAGGCATGCCATATTAAAACAGACTTTGAATTTTTAATCCTTTTTGGGTTATTTTACTTTCTTAGGATACTGAGCAGGAAAACTGGTTACAATTTGAATACCTTTAAAATACAGGTTTTAAAAGATTGCCCTTAAACACCCTGATTCAGAACTTGCCAGTGTTTGCAGAGCTAAGTTGTTCTCATACAATATTAGAAAATATAAAGACAAATATTCCCAGAAATTGGCCAGATAAAGGGGAAATAGATATAATTGATTTTTGCAGTGTCTTCCTGTTGATTTTTTTTTTTGTGTTCCCAAAATGGACACTTCTAAATGTCTGAATAATATTTTTTCCCTAGGATTTAAAAAAACCTTGTTCAGAAATACACAGAAGAATTTGATTTTGACTTTTTTTCCCCAATTTAATATCTAGTTAAAATTCAGCTCTATAATTCAGTAAAATTCATTTTTGACTACATTTTTGAATCATGCTAATAAATCCAAAATGCAAAAGTTGGATTTAAAAATTTTTCTTTCACTTGGGATAAAAAAGGACAAATTTATGAATCATGACTTGAATGATGTTTGGTTAAGATTGGCATTATAAACTTCTATCAAATTTGGTTCACATTCCAAAAACGTAGCCCTTCAATGCTATGTATCAGTACTCACACAGCAAGCCACTTTAAAAAAGCACCTGTTTTTCAGGTGAACATTCTAACAACACTCTGTCTGCATAAAATGAGGCAGAAAACCACTTGTAAGACTGGATTGTTTTCTTTGCAACCTGCAGTTTTTTAGAAAGCTGAGAGCATAGGAAACTTCTCAGTATATCATGAATTTTAAACAGCACTCTTCTAACCCTCAGTGCATATTCAAGCTGAAGAAATAGGTTGCACTGTATGTAGGGCACTGTGGAGAAACTGTGCTGCTGGCTGTTGCTCAGGTACAGGAATTTTCTGTTGCACAATCCAACTGTCACAACCACCATGCACCCTGCCTCGAATTATATATGGTGCTGCACTACTTCCATTCTCTTTGCTCTAAATCTGGGTTAGTATATTAAGGATTCCAAAACTGTGTCACTGTAGGATCATTTATATAAGGGAAAATGGTCTGTGTCAGGTGCTGTCCCCTGTCACATAATAAACAGGAAAGGCATCATAAGCTAAAAGTTCTGTAAGTTTGTTAGCCACCTCATGTCTTGCTCATGATGCTTTCTGGGCCACCCAGAGTAGCTGCTCACCTGCTTTAGTGTCAGGTATGAGCACTAGCCAGGGATTTCAGCTGTGATGGGAAAGTACAAAGGTAAAAACTTTCTTTTTCATAAGGGTATTAATAAATATGTTGATTTTTTGTTAAACTACACTGATGTCTGAGAATCTGACTTTGCTGCCTCTGAGATATTTTATGTACTATGGAATACAATGAAAAGTTATCACAGCTAGAATTCTGTTGCCATTTTAATAAGAATGCAGGTAGCACTGCAAGTGATATTTTCAGAAAGAAATTAATGTTCTTGCCTTATTAAACTCAATCTGCTAGGTGAATTTTATGTCAGAAATGTTGGAATGGACTGCTCAAACTGTGGTTTTATAACAGGAAAGTGGCTGTCAATGAGGAGCTTGTTATTTAACATATCAACTATATGGGTAAATCATGACTACTTTTATGTCTAAAGTAGGCTTTTACAACAGCTAACACTAAAGTACTAATTCAGCTATAGAAGACATTGGATTTCACTCTATTTCATGTAGGTATTATTTTTGTTGATATTATATTTGACTGTGGTTCAAAAATCCTTATTGCAGATGAGAGTCCAGGAAAAAAGAGACAAAATAGACCAATTTTCTAACCTCAGTTTGACTTCATAGCTCTGACAAGGTGGAAAAAAACTAGAGAAAAAGAAGCATAAAACAAACCAAAAACCCCAAAATCATTCTCACACACAGTGAAACCTGTCACTATCTTGTTTCATGGTCAAAATAAGTTTAATGACATTTTAGCTAAATTCACCAATGATAAATGTCCTAATTTCTCCTGTAGGTTACATCTACATTACTGGATTACCAGTCACCTGTTTTCATAAAATACACCTCATTTTACTTCTCACCATTCTTCCTAATGAGGAAAAATATTCCTGTCATCCATGCTACCTATTAAGAATAGTATTTGGTCTATAATAATACCTATTCCAGGTATCCTCTGGAACAGAACTCATTGTCATGAGCCAAAACTATGCCAGAGATTAGATGGAGCGGAGTGATGTGGGGATCTACATCTATAGCTTTAACAAATGTAAATTAAAGTAAGTTGAAGTATTTTGCAAACTACATTTTAGTGGCATCAAAAAATTAAAATCTTCTTAACACGTCATTTAAGATTGAAACCAAAAATCTTATTCAATTAAAAAAGTCTACTGGATATCTGAAATTAATGGAGATCAATGTCCATTGGTGCAAAGAATTACAAAGTAAAGCAATAAAAAATACTTTTTGACAAAATGCTAAGCATTTCCTCCTCAAAATTAACTCTGAGTGGCTAGAGTAAAAATCCTAACTATTAATATTTTTTTAATAATATGATTAAATAAATTTTTGCTCTTTGGATAAACTTTTAAGTGCAGTGACTGTGTTAAGAATGGCATTTTTCTCATTCAGAAGTGCAAGATATTGTTTTAGCATATGGAGCTTTATCTGGCATTGTACATCCAGTGTCTGTACAGTTGAGAATCTGGATGGTGAGTGAGATTATATACCTCAAGAACATTGAGAAGGTTTCTTTATTTACCAATCTGTCATCTACACCATCTTCTGGTTCACAGTCAGCTGGCTTGGCCATGGATAAGCTTCTGACATCTAGAGTCCACTGCATGGATCAAAGAAAACTCAAACAGACCTTGGAAAGGTTATAAGAGAAATTGAAACAATTTAGGATTTGATTAAAATTAAGCTTAACATGGGTGGAAGGCATAAACTGAAGGTATGACATTGTCAGAAGTCCCAAGATAGGCTAAATAATTTTTTTCAGCCAAGATCTTAGCTAAAAAGGAACTTTCTAATCAGTTCTTTTTTGGTCCAGACTAGAAGCTAAATTAATACTGCAAAAATCAGCATGGTTACATTAAAAAGCAATTGTGGTTTGGTTTTGGTGGGGTTTTTTTGTTGTGTTTTTTTTTTTTGTTTGTTTGTTTGTTTTGTTTTTTGTTTCTGTTTTTGTTTTTTTTTTGTTTTTTTTTTTGATTGCAGCAATATTTGTACCATTGGTGAAGCGATATATTCATCTAAAAATAAGCTGAAGTAATTTTCACTTTAATCCATTTTTCATATTATGAGAATTGTATCAAAGAGCCTTAATGCAAAAAGGAATTGAGTCCTGGTAATGGTCACTGTTACAAAGCACACATCAGAAGTTCAGTGTAAAAAAATAATAAGTCATGTTTGTTCTCAAAAGAGTTTAGTTTTCTTAAACAATAAACATGAATGATTAATTAATGCTTAAATAAAGTTATCTGAATTTAAATACAAGAAATAAATAATAGTAAAGCAATATTCAAAATTCATGTGATAAAACATTGCTACAAATCATTTATGAAGTGTCTTGAAAGCTCCTTTTGTGATGAAGTGACATTATATATCCATTGTTTTTCCTCTGAGATCAGTCAAGGTTCAAGCACTGTCAATAAAACAACATTCACAGTGACTTACCCATCCTTCATGTAGTGGCAGACATCATCAATCATTTTCCCTTCAAGAAAAGTTCAGATCTGTCTACGTGAGTTCTATTTGAGTGAACATAACTATTGTATTTGAAGATCATATAAAAAGGGACATTAAGACATGGCTGAGCAAGTGAACTCTATTTATCCCTACACTCCAAAAATTTAGTGAGATCCATTTTTCCTTTTTCTTCTTTTTTTTTTTTTTTTTTTTTNCAGAATAAGCAAGTATAGTTTAGATTATGTTCTAGTGATCTTATCATCTGGGACTTGCACTGTTTTGACTAACATGTTGCAGTTAATTTTTTCAATTTTGTAAAATGCAAGTCTGTGAGGAAATCAGGATCATTAATCAATAGAGATTTTAAAAACTTTGTATTAATAAATAAAGTAGAAATACTTTCAATAGCTCAGCACATGGAAATTTCTAGGAAGTAGAAAGCATTAAACAGTAAAAAGCAAAATAGCACTAGTGAAATAAGATTTTTTTTTTATCCTGCACTGTTTGATAGCTAAGAACTTCACAAGCTCTCTTTCATTAACAGTATTCCTCAAAAAGTACAGTAGTGTAGTCATTAACCACAGATCTCAAGGTTTATCCTACTACTAGAATCAACCACTTCTGTCTCCTTCTTTGGAATAAAATGTTCTCATTATTTGTCTTCTATTTGTTGATTTCAGACTCCAGTGAAGATTACTAGGTGATTAGTGATGCCCTGGCTAAAGAAGAATGTACTGCCTGTTGCCTTCTTGTGAAGAGACTGTTACAGCAAAAGCTGAAGAGTCTTCACTGTAAGGAGAAGAAATTACCTCAAAGAGGAAGCAACTCATCCGTACTGTCATTGAAAAAGAAGCAATCAGATGAAATATTCATTCAATACATTGATTAAACTCTGCCCTTACCAATTCTATGAAGCACATTTTTCATGATCCTGACTACCATAGAGTACTTAGAAACACTGATGTCCACATGTTGGTCATCTAAATGAAATTATTACCCAGTATCCCGAGCACTCTCTACTTTCTCTGATATAAACAGAATGTTCCTTGGGAATCATATAGCACAAGATGAAAGGAAGAAAAACAGCTTAACAGTTACTTGGCATTATTTCTTTCCTGGAAGAAAACAGTGTATACTTACTAGCTGTAGACACTCCAGACAGTTTGTTAACTTATTTTCAACCAACCATAATTTTCTACATGCTATTATAAAATATACCTTCATAGTTTCTTTTGGAAAAGCCAGATATGTCACAGATTTATTCCGCTAACCACGAGGAATATGTTTCTGAGTATCGCATGGTTTCTGCTGCTCTTGTTAGTTTAAAGGGTTTTTGTCTGGAAAGCTTTAAACTTATTCTTCATGGAATGATATCTGGCAATGGCTTTCCCAAAATATTAACTCAGAATTTTAGAAGTTTTCTCCAAGAAGCAGGCATATATCTTTTAATAATCTGAAGAAAATATTTTAGATCAGTAGACAAGCATCTGGACTTGTGTGCAACTATTTGGATAGCTGAGCTATCAAAACCTCCTAGTAGTTCCGGATAGTGGTGCCAGTCAGCATTTGTACAAATAGCACCATGCCATGCCATGCCATGCCACACTATACAGTTATTTGATTTTATCTGCATATACAGCTCTGCCCTGAAACAGACTCCTGGCAGGACTGGGCCTATGGAGAGAGAAGCTGGAGCTGATTTGCTGGAAGGACTTGTGCACCTTGCGGCAGGGATGCAGGCTCGGACAGTCTGTGGAAAAATGCAGCCCCTGGGAAGGACTAACATTGGAGAAACTATTGGAGGACTCTCATGTGGGAGGGACCCCACACCAGAGCAGAGACAGAGTGTGAAGGGTGCTTCCCCTGAAGAGGAAGGACCAGCAAAGACAACTTGGGATGAACTGACTGCAACCCCCATTTCCTGCCCCCCTGCACTGCAATGGTGGGAGGAATTAGAGAATTCATCAGTAAAATTAAACCCTAGAAGAATGGATAGGCCAGGGGAAGGTGTTTTAAAGATTCAGCTTCAATTTTAATTCCCCTACTCTGAAATGTGTGACACTAAATTAAACTAATTTCCCAAAGCTGAGTCTGTTTGGCCTGTGACAGTAACTGGTCAGCGATGTCTTCCTGTCCTTATCTTGATCCATGAGCCTTTCATTATATTTTCTCTCCCCTGTCCAGCTGAGGAGGGCATGGTGGCTTTGGTGACCATCTGACATCCAGCCAAGGTCAATCCATCACACATGATCTCATATTTTGAATCCTAACTAATACTGTGTATAGTGGACAGAGGCACCAAATTACCGTGTAAGGCAAGAAAACAGAAATGCAGGAAATACAACCAAATTCTTAGAGAACAAAACTGATATTTTTTAGATGAAAATAAGGTACAAATTTCAGGGAACAGAAAAGAAGAAATTTGAGATTAGTCTGTGACAACAGATGTCAGACCATATTTCCAAAAAGTATTTTAGTTTAGAAGAGTTCTTGAAGTTTCTGAATTTCACTGCTTTCTTTAGTTGAACGATTAGTACAAGAGAAGCTGATTGCAATAAACTGAAAATCTTCCACCAGTTACATTAGGCTTTGGAACAAACCCAGGTTTTATGATATATGTTCATAATTTGCAAAGTCCCATTTCCCTTTCAGTTATAGTATCTCATAAGCCAGATCTTGTAGATAATTGTACAGGCCCAAAATTCATAAGCAGTAGTCATAAAACTGTTGAACCCATCATGTAAAAAATCCTCAGAAAAACAACTGCGCTGTGACTGCTCTGAGCTGCAGTCAGAACTGAAACCTCCCTCTCGTTCTGTATCAGCCCCAGACACAGTGCAACATGTCCTTTTATCAGCCCCTGATGTGAGGCTGTGGGATTAGGGACATTAATGGACATGTCCATCTCACATGAAATTCTATTCTTAGTATCAGAAACAGTAAAAATATGAATGCATCAATGACTTAAGTGGAAAATGGATAGAAAGAAGCTTTTCAAATGCACAAGTGGAGCTGGCTACTACCACTAGTGTCTTACACAAACCTTTCATATAATTTCTTTTTGTGCTCTTAAATTATGGCTTGGCAGAAGAATATCTGCAAGTGAACTGTAGTAATAGGTTTTTATGTTGTCCTCTATCAGATGCCATTTATAAAATGAGTTCTTTAAGGGGTACTGAAAAAGGGCAAATCTCATCAATTGCTTATGTTTAAAAC